>JAECWR010000081.1:1507500-2107500 GCA_018150935.1 Drosophila pruinosa
TTAATGGTTAATGGTTAATGGTTAATGGTTAATGGTTAAAGGTTGGTTAATGGTTAATGGTTAATGGTTAATGGTTAATGGTTAATGGTTAATGGTTAATGGTTAATGGTTAATGGTTAATGGTTAATGGTTAATGGTTAATGGTTAATGGTTAATGGTTAATGGTTAATGGTTAATGGTTAATGGTTAATGGTTAATGGTTAATGGTTAATGGTTAATGGTTAATGGTTAATGGTTAATGGTTAATGGTTAATGGTTAATGGTTAATGGTTAATGGTTAATGGTTAATGGTTAATGGTTAATGGTTAATGGTTAATGGTTAATGGTTAATGGTTAATGGTTAATGGTTAATGGTTAATGGTTAATGGTTAATGGTTAATGGTTAATGGTTAATGGTTAATGGTTAATGGTTAATGGTTAATGGTTAATGGTTAATGGTTAATGGTTAATGGTTAATGGTTAATGGTTAATGGTTAATGGTTAATGGTTAATGGTTAATGGTTAATGGTTAAAGGTTAAAGGTTAAAGGTTAAAGGTTAAAGGTTAAAGGTTAAATGTTAAATGTTAAATGTTAAATGTTAAATGTTAAAGGTCAAAGGTCAAAGACATAATTAATTCTAAATAAAACAAGTACTATTTGTAAAATAATTTACATAAATAAATTCTAAATTTATTGCACTAATGTGCCAAAATAGCTTTATAATTATTTAATAAAATTCTTTTTTAAAATATAATTATTTTAATATTTGGTCATTTCGTACTAAAATATTATAATTTATTAAAGATAGAAACCAACCTAGCTTACGCCGGCTTGAACTCAGATCATGTAAGAATTTAAAAGTCGAACAGACTTAGAATTTGAACGGCTACACCCAAAATTATATCTTAATAAAACATCGAAGTCGCAATCTTTTTTATCGATATGAACCCTCAAAAAAAATTATGCTGTTATCCCTAAAGTAACTTAAATTTTTAATCACTATTAATGGATCAATTATTCATAAATTAATGATTTAATTATTTAAAAGTTTTTGAAATTTTAATATCACCCCAATAAAATATTTAAATTTATCAAAATAAAATTAATCTTTACAATTAAAATAAATTAAATATAAAGATTTATAGGGTCTTCTCGTCTTTTAATTTTATTTTAGCTTTTTGACTAAAAAATAAAATTCTTTAAAAAATTAAAATGAAACAGTTATTATCTCGTCCAACCATTCATTCCAGCCTTCAATTAAAAGACTAATGATTATGCTTTGCACAGTTAGAATACTGCGGCCATTTAAAAATTTCAGTGGGTATTCTTAGACGTTGACGTACTAACGGCAGTACGATCAAATGGCCCAGCGACACCAAGCTCAGGCTTGTTATCGCGCGGACCTAGGCAGACACGACCACCCGCCCATCCGACCGAGGGGCAACCGCATAACGTGCGGAAACGGAGGTCGCGAACAATTAACACAGACAAAAAAACCAAATAGTATTAGTCAATTTCGCCAATGATTAGTCTATGTAGAAACACTGCACCTAGCATAGTTCTACGGTCAGAAAGAAAAGGTAGGTTTAGTAATAAAAGTCTACTACGATACGAAGGCAATCTAAGTAAGGGATTCCAGCTGAGACTACGAAGAGCCAGATATTAGAACCAGATATTAGAGCCATACTCAAGAATAGGACGAACCAGTGAAATGTACAAGTATTTAGTAATGTAGGGATCGTTAAATTCCTTTGACCAACGTTTAATAAATCGGAGGACAACCATGGCTCTATTAGAAGCAGACAAAATATGCTTATCAAACTTTAATTTTGAATCAAGAAGGATACCTAAATCAGTTACTGACTCTATTCGCTCAAGTGGAGTATCATTAAGATGATAATTATTTAAATGGAGAATACCCCTAAAAAATGTCATAAGTTTACATTTATTGCAATTAAGATTTAATAAATTTATAGCACACCACGATTGAAAACAATTAAGGTCAGATTGCAATCTGAGGCTATATACGGGATCATTAAAAGTCAGACAAATCTTAAAATCATCTGCATACATAAGTATGCGAGAGTATGATATAACGGACGGTAGATCATTTATAAATAATGTAAAATGCAATAGGCCTAAATGACTTCCTTGGGGTACATCAGAAGTGACTTGGACAGTCTTGGACACAGAGTCCTTGTAAAATACTCTTTGAATTCTACATGTAAGATATGAAGATATCCACAAAATTAAGTTTTGTGAAAATCCAAGAAAATTGAGCTTGTATAATAGAAGACTATGGTTGACAGAATCAAAAGCCTTACTGAAATCAGTGTAAGTGACATCCGTTTGCATTTTTGATTGGAACCCTTCAATAACAATTGATGAGAATTCTAATAAGTTAGTGGTAGTAGACCTACATTTCACAAACCAATGCTGGTAGGGTGAAATTATAGATGTACAGCAGTGTTGCAGTTGAGAAGTTATTAGTTTCTCAAATGCTTTGGCAATAGCAAACAACTTAGAGGTACCTCTATAGTTTTGAAAGGTGGATTTATTTCCTTTTTTAAGAGAGGAATAATAAAAGACTCTTTCCAAAGGTAAGGAAAAGAGCACAACTCAACAGACAATGCAAATAATTTTAAAAGTGGTTTACAAAGTCCCTGTGCACGGAACCTAAGCATGCAACTAGGAACTCCGTCAGGGCCAGGAGAAACAAGTAAGAAAGCTACAGTCGAGTTTGTTCGACTGTGAGATACCCGCCACCCAATTTAACCATCCAAATATTATATTTTTCTAAATATACTGAAAAAATACTAAAAAAAATATACTAAAAAATACCAAAATAATATATCAACATTTTCTTTGTTCGAAATTATTAGCTTGGCAGCACTTTAGTTGGTTTATTGAACACCATTATTATGTCGCAGAGTGTCATAGCAACTAGCTAGGCAGCACTAGCAGTTGCACGTGGTAATGCCTTATAAAAGTAATATCTTAATAACTTCTGTGTGTTTTATCCGATTATAACCAAATTCGCAGAGATCATTAAGATGGTGATTAGTATTGTGCATACCAAAATTGAACGTTCTAGGTTTAAAAAGACGCTTGCAATTCGGTTTTATTCGATTTACGGGGGCGGGAGGGGGCGTGGCCAAAATCAAAAACAAACTTGATCTGCGTGCAACAATAAGACATACTGTCGCGAAAAATTTGTTGCTCTATCTCTTATAATCTCTGAGATCTAGGTGTTCATACGGACGGACGGACAGACGGACAGACGGACGGACGGACAGACGGACGGACGGACAGACGGACATGGCTATATCGTCTCGGCTGTTGACGCTGATCAAGAATATATATACTTTATGGGGTCGGAGATGCTTCCTTCTGCCTGTTACATACATTTTCGGTCGGCACAAAGCCATAATACCCTTCTACCCTTTGGGTAGGCGGGTATAAAAACTAGTTTACATGACTTAAGTTCACGTAAGAGTAAACTTTCAGAAAGTAAGGGACCAAAAATGCAATTCGCTTGGTTCGCTTGATACGGATAAGACTGGGCTCTATAAAATGTTGATGTGGAATAGGTCGTTTGAAAAAAATCAGCAAACAGATCGGCAATGCCACGATCACGATTTTGGAAGTGTTGACGTCTTTCGCTTCGAATTAACGCAGTCATAGAAGCGTTTCGGGTCACGCTGAAACGTAAGTCTGCACTTTCTCAAATAATCCTTGTAGCAAAGATTGTTTAGCGTGGAGAAATCGGAACGAGCAACAGTGTAGCGAGAAAAATATAAGAGAGAGCCAGTTTCCTTATATTTTTTATAAAGCTTTGATTTTTTATTCTTTAACTTTGTTAGTTCTTTGGTAAACCATAACGGTCTATTAGACAATTGTGGAGTACCAAAGGGAACACAAGCATCAAACAGAGAGTTTAATGTAAAATAAAAAATTTCAACTGCCTTGTCCAGGTCAATACACGAAGAAAGTTGGGACCAGTCAGTACGTGAAAGAAGCAAAGAAAGTTTTTTGAAATCGGTCATCCGAAAACAACGAACTCGCTTCTCCGGTAAAACACCTGCAACCGAAACACTTGCTGGTAAGTCAATCAGCACCTCCAGAGTAGGGTGGTAGGGATCCTCAGGTGAGGAAATAGGATTTAATCTGGACACCGTGCAGGTATTGGGATCCAAAACAAAAATCAGATCAAGCATTTTACCTAGACAATTTGGTATAGAATTGGTTTGACACAAAGCTACGAGGGTCGTTTGATAAGTCCGTGACTTTTTGAATAAAATATATTTTTTTCGTCAAAGAAGCGTTTTATTTCTCAACATAATCTCCTTTTAGCTCTATACATTTAGTCCAGCGTTTTTCCAATTTTTTTATTCCTTCCAAATAATAGGTTTTCTCAAGGCCCTCAAAATAGTCGTTTGTTTCTGTGATGACCTCTTCATTTGACCCGAATCTCTTACCGCCGAGCCATTTCTTCATGTTTGGAAACAAAAAATAGTCACAGGGGGCTAAATCTGGAGAATATGCTGGATGGGGTAGCAGTTCGTAGCCCAATTTATGAAATTTTGCCATGCTGACTACACACGTGTGCACCCGTGCATTGTCCTGATGGAACAGCACTTTTTTTTCGCCAAATGCGGTCGTTTCTGCTTCAAATCAATATCGAATCTGTCCAAAAGCTCTGAATAATATTCGCCGGTGATCGTTTTACCCTTTTCAAGGTAATCGATGTGAATGATACCTTGTGCATCCCAAAAAACTGTGGCCATGACCTTGTTGGCCGACAGACCCACCTTGGCCTTCTTTGGTGCACGTTCACCCGGAGAAACCCACTGTCTTGATTGTTCTTTGGTCTCTGGTGTGGTGTGGTGGATCCATGTTTCGTCTACGGTAACGAAACGGCGCAAAAATTCGTTTGGATTGCGGTTGAACATCGCCAAACACTCCTTTGAAACACACACACGGTTGCGCTTATGGTCGTGTGTGAGCAATCGCGGCACCCATCGCGCGGAAAGCTTTTTCATGTCCAAATATTCATGTAAAATGTGATGTACCCGTTCAGTTGAGATGCCTACAGCCTCAGCTACCTCACGCACTTTCATTCTCCGATCATCCAATATCATTCCATGGATTTTGTCGACGATTTCTGGCATGACGACCTCTTTTGGGCGACCTGAACGTTCGGCATCACTTGTACTGGTACGACCACAACGGAACTCAGTAAACCATTTCTTAACCATTGAAATTGATGGTGCAGAGTCCCCATAATATTTATCAAGTCTTTCCTTGGTTTCGGTGATGGATTTTTTACGCAAAAAATAATGCTTAATTAGCACACGAAATTCACTTTTTCCATTTTCGTTAAAATTCACGAGATCGTCTGCTTTCAATGCCTATAAAACGCAAACCAAAAAACGCAGCTTTCTCAAAATTTTACAGTCAGCTGTTAATCGATAACTGCTGACAGGAGCAGTGTTGTATTTAGAGCAGGTGCGCGGCAAATACAAAAAGTCACGGACTTATCAAACGACCCTCGTATATCAAAAAGGCTATCAACAAAGACATGAGTTGACGAAGGATTCAATACGTTGGACTCACATGACGAAAGCCACGAAATTCCAGAAATATTAAAATCTCCAAGAACTATTAAGAAATCACGATCAGAAAGCATTTCAGAAATACTATTGATTACAGAAAAATGAGATAAATACAGAGAGTTATCTGAGGCAGGTGGAATATAAGAACAGGCGATAAAGATGATAAAGCTACAATAAATTTGTTTTACAGCTACAAATTCGATATCTAAATCACTACATAAATCTACGTGCTCAGACGAGATATCAGCATCGACAGCGATAAGTACACCACCACGACGCTGCATGCGATCACGTCTATAGACAGAAAATTTGTTAGTAAAGATTTCAGTATTCAGAATATCATGCCTTAACCAAGTTTCAGTGAAGGCAATGACATGAAAAGGAAAAATTATGCTTTCTAAATAAACATTATTAAGTTTACTACAAAGGCCTCTTACATTTTGATAGCCAAGCAGGAGAGAAGTTAGTTTTTTGAGCTATCAGATGGAGTTTGAGGCTTAAAGGAATTAGTGGTAACATTTGGAAGTAAAATCGGTGGTCGATTTTTATACCCGCCTACCCAAAGGGTAGAAGGGTATTATGGCTTTGTGCCGACCGAAAATGTATGTAACAGGCAGAAGGAAGCATCTCCGACCCCATAAAGTATATATATTCTTGATCAGCGTCAACAGCCGAGACGATATAGCCATGTCCGTCTGTCCGTCCGTCCGTCTGTCCGTCTGTCCGTCCGTATGAACACCTAGATCTCAGAGACTATAAGAGATAGAGCAACAAATTTTTCGCGATAGTATGTCTTATTGTTGCACGCAGACCAAGTTTGTTTTTGATTTTGGCCACGCCCCCTCCCGCCCCCGTAAATCGAATAAAACCGAATTGCAACCGTCGTTTTAAACCTAGAACGTTCAATTTTGGTGCGCACAATACTAATCACTATCTTAATGATCTCTGCGAATTTGGTTACAATCGGATAAAAAACACAGAAGTTATTAAGATATTACTTTTATAAGGCGTTACCACGTGCAACTGCTAGTACTGCCTAGTTAGTTGCTATGACACTCCGCGACATAATAATGGTGTTCAATAAACCAACTAAAGTGCCGCCAAGCTAATAATTTCGAACAAAGAAAATATTGATATATTATTTTGGTATTTTTTAGTATATTTTCTTTAGTATTTTTTCAGTATATTTTGAAAAATATAATATTTGGATGGTAAAATTGGGTGGCGGGTATCTCACAGTCGAGCAAACTCGACTGTAGCTTTCTTACTTGTTCTTTTTATTTACATACTCTTTAATAATTAAGTATTCCGGCCAAAAGTCTTTAGAGCAAACTTTACTAAAATGCTCGGCAGGAACACTTATTATGAAAGATGCGATTTCCCGTTCATATGAGAAATTAAATTTTTCCACCTTTAATGATGCTTGAATTTTGGACCGAATAAAGGTCCTAATGTTGTCAGATGACGTATTAGGGGCAAGCCCAGAAACAAAAATTTGTTTAATAGGTGGAACACCTACTATAGTGTTCTGAGCAACTGTAGCAGAAGTCGAGATAGGAGCATCTGTACTAGCTGGTAGAACGTTAGGTACAGCAGAATGTTGATCATGTTGAGTTTCTGCAACATTAACAACTACTGCAGGTACCGAGACTGAAACGGGATCAGAACAAATGACATCCATGGGAACAATGTCATTGTCGGCAATCATTGGCGCTGAGGAGTGTCGAGGGGTGGGAGACGTAAATGACATTAGATTATTAGGAACGGACGAGTTGTTGACCAGTTCAGGGACATCAAGGTCGTTTGGGCCAATGGACAAACGAGTATTAGCTTTGTTACGCTTTGGAGACTCGGTTAAAAGCTGCATGCCCACGAGAGCGGAAAGTGCGCGAGATCGGAAAGAGCGCGATATGTAATGATATACCAACAATGTGCTGTAGCAGTTCAAAACAAAACACAAATTTACTGTAAGCTCTCACAAACAGAAAATTAGGCCTCACAAATTGTTGATATATTAAAACACTACAATTAATTGTAAGTTATTAAATGTTATTACACTGTGACTAAACACTCCGACGTATAGCACAGGTATTGTTAGTTTGCAATCAAAATTATTTGATAACAAGACGCAGTAAGGGTAAAATAACAAATGTTAGTTTGACAGCAAAAAAAAACAAGTAAGAAAGCTACAGTCGAGTTTGCTCGACTGTGAGATACCCGCCACCAAATTTTACCATCCAAATATTATATTTTTCAAAATATACTGAAAAAATACTAAACAAGTAAGAAAGCTACAGTCGCGTTTGCTCGACTGTGAGATACCCGCCGCCCAATTTTACCATCAAAATATTATATTTTTTAAAAATATACTGAAAAAATACTTTAAAAAAATATACTAAAATTATACCAAAATAATATACCAAAATTTTCTTTGTTCGAAATTATTAGCTTGGTGGCACTTTAGTTGGTTTATTGAACACCATTATTATGTCGCGGAGTGTCATAGCAACTAACTATGTCACGGAGTGTCAGAGCAATTAACTAGGTGCAGCTGCACGTGGTAACGCCTTATAAAAGTAATCTCTTAATAACTTCTGTGTTTTTTATCCGATTGTAACCAAAATCGCAGAGATCATTAAGATGGTGATTAGTATTGTGCGTACCAAAATTGAACGTTCTAAGTTTAAAACGACGCCTGCAATTCGGTATTATTCGATTTACGGGGGCGGGGGGGGCGTGGCCAAAATCAAAAACAAACTTGATCTGCGTGCAACAATAAGACATACTGTCGCGAAAAATTTGTTGCTCTATCTCTTATAGTCTCTGAGATCTAGGTGTTCATACGGACGGACGGACAGACGGACAGACGGACGGACGGACAGACGGACATGGCTATATCGTCTCGGCTGTTGACGCTGATCAAGAATATATATACTTTATGGGGTCGGAGATGCTTCCTTCTGCCTGTTACATACATTTTCGGTCGGCACAAAGCCATAATACCCTTCTACCCTTTGGGTAGGCGGGTATAAAAAAATATACTAAACAAGTAAGAAAGCTACAGTCGAGTTTGCTCGACTGTGAGATACCCGCCACCCAATTTTACCATCCAATATTATATTTTTCAAAATATACTGAAAAATAACTAAAAAAAAAATATACTAAAAAATACCAAAATAATATATCAAAATTTTCTTTGTTCGAAATTATTAGCTTGGCGGCACTTTAGTTGGTTTATTGAACACCATTATTATGTCGCGGAGTGTCATAGCAACTAACTAGGCAGCACTAGCAGTTGCACGTGGTAACGCCTTATAAAAGTAATATCTTAATAACTTCTGTGTTTTTTATCCGATTGTAACCAAATTCGCAGAGATCATTAAGATGGTGATTAGTATTGTGCGTACCAAAATTGAACGTTCTAAGTTTAAAACGACGCCTGCAATTCGGTTTTATTCGATTTACGGGGGCGGGAGGGGCGTGGCCAAAATCAAAAACAAACTTGATCTGCGTGCAACAATGAGACATACTGCCGCGAAAAATTTGTTGCTCTATCTCTTATAGTATCTGAGATCTAGGTGTTCATACGGACGGACAGACGGACAGACGGACATGGCTATATCGTCTCGGCTGTTGACGCTGATCAAGAATATATATACTTTATGGGGTCGGAGATGCTTCCTTCTGCCTGTTACATACATTTTCGGTCGGCACAAATCCATAATACCCTTCTACCCTTTGGGTAGGCGGGTATAATGATAAGTTAAAATAAACAATTCCGTCCGTCTGTCCGTCTGTCTGTCCGTATGAACACGTAGATCTCAGAGACTATAAGAGATAGAGAAACAAATTTTTCGGGACAGTGTGTCTTATTGTTGCACGCAGATCAAGTTTGTTTTAGATTTTTGCCACGCCCCCTTCCGCCCACGTAAATAAAAAAAAACAAATTTCAAGCGTAATTTTAAACCTAGATCGTTCAATTTTGGTACGCACAATAGTAATCACCATCTTAATGATCGCTGAAAATTTGGTTACAATCGGATAAAAAACACAGAAGTTATTAAGAAATTACTTTTATAAGGCGTTACCACGTGCAACTGCTAGTGCTGCCTAGTTAGTTGCTATGACACTCCGCGACATAATAATGGTGTTCAATAAACTAAAGTGCCGCCAAGCTAATAATTTCGAACAAAGAAAATGTTGATATATTATTTTAGTATTTTTTAGTATATATTTTAGTATATTTTTTAAAGTATTTTTTCAGTATATTTTGGAAAATATAATATTTGGATGGTAAAATTGGGTGGCGGGTATCTCACAGTCGAGCAAACTCGACTGTAGCTTTCTTACTTGTTTTTATTTATTTTACATTAAAATATAATAATTTTTTCATTATTACTTAATTTTAATAATTAATATTTTAATAAAAATTTAAAATATAATAAATAATTTATTTAAAAAAAAAAATTATAACATAATTATTAATAATTGCTAATTCTAAGCATATATTAATTAAATTTGCTTATTATTTTTAAAATTTAGCCTATCCCATAAAATATCAAAATTATAAATTATTTTATTAAAAAATTTTTAAAATAAATTTATAATTTCTGATATAAATTCATTTCGTAAAAACCAGATACCTTGAAAAACGAATAACATTTAATTTCTAATATAATATTAAAAATAAAAAAAAATTGTATTACATTAACTTTTATATTATATTAACTCTTTTAAAAGCGAGAAAAATATATTAATATTTTTTATTTAATAAACACTGATACACAAGGTACAATAAATTAAATTTTCTTTTTAAATAAAAATTTTTCAAATTATTAAATATATTTTTTTCCTTAAACAATACTCAAACTTTTTATTTTATAATTATTTTTAATATTTTAAACATTTATAATATAAATTAAAAAATATAGTTTAAATTATCAATTTATATTGATTTGCACAAAAATTTCTTCCATGTAAATGATATGCTTTACTTAATAAGCTTTAAATTGTCATTCTAGATACACTTTCCAGTACATCTACTATGTTATGACTTATCTTACCTTAATAATAAGAGCGACGGGCGATGTGTACATATTTTAGAGCTAAAATCAAATTATTAATCTTTATAATTTTACTACCAAATCCACCTTCAAAAATTTTTTCATAATTTTATTCATAATAAATAAATTTATTGTAACCCATTATTACTTAAATATAAGCTAGATCTTGATCTGATATAAATTTTTATAAAAATTATTGAATATTTTTATTCTTATAACCACGATATATAAACTGATTACAAATTTAAGTAAGGTCCATCGTCGATTATCGATTACAAAACGGTTCCTCTGGATAGACTAAAATACCGCCAAATTTTTTAAGTTTCAAGAACATAACTATTACTTCTTTAGTATTATTATTTATATTTTAAATAATAGGGTATCTAATCCTAAAATTTTATTAAGGTTTTTTAGCTTCAATTATTTATTTTATAAAAATTTAAATTTAAAATTTCACTTGAAAAATTTAATTTTATTTATTTTTAAATCAATTTAACTTTTACTAAAAAAATTTATTTGCACAATTAGTATAACCGCGATTGCTAGCACTAATTTTATCTATACTGTTTAATATTACTATTTCTAAATTTATTTAATTAATAAAATTAATTACTTCGTTTATTAACAAATTTTCTTAATTTTTAAAATCATAAAAATTCTCACAAAAATGTACATATAAAACAAATTAATAATAAATTTGTAAGCCAAAATAAAACTTTTTAAAAAATATTAAACATTATATTAAAATATTAATAAAAATATTAAAATTAATATATAAATAGTTATTATTAAAAATATTTCATTAATAATAAATTTGTATTATTTAAATAAAATTAATATTTTAAAATTTAAATAATTATTATTAATTACTAAATCTGAAAATTATATACCCCCTACATATTTAAATTATTAATTAAATTTAAATAATCTTTATTTAAAATTTTTATATTAAAATTAAAATTTATAATATTAATTATAAATTTTATAATTAAATAAATTAAAAAATTATATCTACAACATTTATAAAAATTTAATTTAAATAATTTTTATTAATTACTAAATCTGAAAATTATATACCCCCTAACTAATTTAATTTTTACTAATAATTATGTTAATTTTAAAATTTATATTATTAACTCATAAATTTAAAAAATTTTATAAAATATTTAATGCAAATTAAAATAATTTAAATAACAAAATTTAATTTTTCAATAATTTAAAAAAATGAATAAAATTTTCAAATTAAAATTTTAAAATTAATAAAAATAAAGCAAATTTAATTATAAAATTTTAATTTTTTTTTTTAAATTTTAAAATTTTACATATTTATTATTTTTCAAAAATAAGTTAAATCTCATAATAATAACTATTTAAAAATTGCTACAAATTTATTTTTTATACCCGCCTACCCAAAAGGGTAGAACGGTATTATGGCTTTGTGCCGACCGAAAATGTATGTAACAGGCAGAAGGAAGCATCTCCGACCCCATAAAGTATATATATTCTTGATCAGCGTCAACAGCCGAGACGATATAGCCATGTCCGTCTGTCCGTCCGTCCGTCTGTCTGTCCGTGTGAACACCTAGATCTCAAAGACTATAAGAGTTAGAGCAACAAATTTTTCGGGACAGTATGTCTTATTGTTGCACGCAGATCAAGTTTGTTTTAGATTTTTGCCACGCCCCCTTCCGCCCCGTAAATCGAAAAAAACTAATTTCAAGCTTAATTTTAATCTAGAACGTTCAGTTTTTTCACGCACAATACTAATTACCATCTTAACGATCTCTGAAAATTTGGTTACAATCGGATAAAAAACATAGAAGTTATTAAGAAAATATTTTTATAAGGCGTTACCACGTGCAGCTGCACCTAGTTAGTTGCTATGACACTCCGTGACATAATAGTGGTGTTCAATAGACCTACTAAAGTGCCGCAAAGCTCAAAATTTCGAACAAGGAAAATTTTGGTTAATAATTTTGGTATATTTTTAGTATAATTTTTAAGTATATTTTTTAAAAATATAATATTTCGATGGTGAAATTGGGTGGCGGGTATCTCACTCACTCTCGCACACTCGACAGTAGCTTTTTTACTTGTTTTCTTTAAGACTAAGTTTAAATTTATATATAAATATATATATATAAATATTTAATATATTATTTTTTATATAACGATATAAAATATATATATATACAATTTCGCAATTCAAAAATCGGTTCAAATTTTGTAAAAAGTTTTTATATAAATATTTATCTAATAATTCTTAAAGAGCCACATAAATATAATATTTATATATAAATATATTATATAAATTTTAAATAATATATTTATAAAATATCATTTATTTAAATATTTCTATTAAAATTAAAATTTTAAAAATTAATAAATATATATATAGAAAATTTTAATTATTATTATTTATTTAGCATAATTTTATAAAATTTACTTAATTACATTATAAAAAAAAATTAAATTATCAAATTTTTAAAACAATTTTAAATAAAATAATTAAAAAAAAAAATCGCAATACCCTACACCTTGATAGGGTAAATTATGTAGAATTCTATATTTATTATTAAGTTTTCTTGATACTTTTATAAAGACTTTATATTTAATACAATTAAACTATTTCTAAAAATATCAAAAACTTTTGTGCATTATACACTAAAATATATAAATGACAAGTAAGAAAGCTACAGTCGAGCTTGCTCGACTGTGAGATACCCGCCACCCAATTTTACCATCAAAATATTATATTTTTCAAAATATACTGAAAAAATACTATAAAAAAATATACTTAAAAATACCAAAATAATATATCAAAATTTTCTTTGTTCGAAATTATTAGCTTGGCGGCACTTTAGTTGGTTTATTGAACACCATTATTATATCGCGGAGTGTCATAGCAACTAACTAGGTTGCACGTGGTAACGCCTTATAAAAGTAATTTCTTAATAACTTCTGTGTTTTTTATCCGATTGTAACCAAATTTTCAGAGATCATTAGATGATAATTAGTATTGTGCGTACCAAAATTGAACGTTCTAGGCTTAAAACGACGCTTGCAATTCAGTTTTTTTCAATTTGCATGGGCGGAAAGGGGCGTGGCTAAAATCAAAAACAAACTTGATCTGCGTGCAACAATAAGACATACTGTCGTGAAAATTTTGTTGCTCTATCTCTTATAGTCTCTGAGATCTAGGTGAGATCATACGGACAGACGGACAGACGGACATGGCTATATCGTCTCGGCTGTTGACGCTGATCAAGAATATATATACTTTATGGGGTCGGAGATGCTTCCTTCTGCCTGTTACATACATTTTCGACCGGCACAAAGCCATAATACTCTTCTACCCTTTGGGTAGGCAGGTATAAAAAGCAAAGCTAATTAAACTATTGGGTTCATAACCCACTTATAAAGGTTATAATTCTTTTCTTTTTAATTTTTCATAACTCTTCAAAAATTTTATTTTTAATAATAATAATTATTGGAACAGTAATTACAGTTACATCAAACTCCTGGATAGGAGCTTGAATAGGCTTAGAAATTAATTTATTGTTTTTTATCCCCCTTATAAGAGATAGATAATTTAAAATTTACTGAAGCTTCTTTAAAATATTTTTTAACCCAGGCATTAGCTTCAACTGTATTACTATTTTCTGTAATTTTATTAATATTAAAAAATAACTTAAATTCTGAAATTAGTAAATCTTTTACTTCTATAATTTTATTATCTCCCTATCATTTTTGATTTCCAAATCTGATAGAAGGATTAACTTGAATAAATGCACTTTTATTAATAACTTGACAAAAAATTGCTTCATTGATATTAATTTCTTATTTAGATATAAAAAATCTTCTTATAATTATTGTAATTTTATCAGTAATAATCGGAGCTTTAGGAGGATTTAATCAAACTTCTTTACGTAAATTAATAGCTTTTTTTATCAATCAATCATTTAGGTTGAATATTTAGAGCAATTATAATTAGAGAATCTTCTTGATTCATTTTCTTTATTTTTTATTTTTTATTATCAGTAACTTTAAGATTTATATTCTATGTTTTTAATTTATTTCATATAAATCAATTATTCTCAAATTTTTTTTAACAGAAAAATCTTAAAATTTACTTTATTTATAAATTTTTTATCAATAGGGGGATTACCTCGTTTTATTGGATTTTTACCAAAATGAATTGTAATTCAACAATTTACTTTTTATAATCAATATATTCTTTTCATAATTTTATTGATATCTGCATTAATTACATTATTTTTCTATTTGCGAATTTGTTATTCCGCATTTATACTAAATTATTATGAAATTAATTGAACAAAAAATATTTATTTTAATAAAATTAATATAAATTTATATATAATATTTAAGATTTTTTTCTATTTTTGGATTATTTTTAATTTCTATATTTTATGCAGTATTATAAGGTGGCTTTAAGTTAAATAAACTAATACCCTTCAAAGCTATAAATATAGGAAATGCCTTTAAGCCTTAGTAAAATTTTACTCCTTCAAAATTGCAGTTTGATATTGTTAGCAAAATAAATCGGTACACAGGGCACAAAAGAGTTCAAACCAAATAGAAATGAGAACACACGATAAAAGATGTTAACACGACGAACGCTTATTTTAGAAGGAAACTAAATTAAGAACTACCAATACATTATTTTTTCATACGAATCAGTGGTTCGATACATTATTCCTATTGATAATAGTTCATATAATAATTGAACTTGCAAACTTTAACACTTCTTCTCAAGTTAAATTGTTACAATGGCATTATCTCTTATTCAACTAATCCAAGTAATTTTACAAACTTATTATGTTTCTCTTTTTGCAAGTTCTTTGCCAAAATATCAGACACATTATCATTTATGGGAACATAAGAAATACAAACAATTTTCTTTTCTAGAACCTGCCTTATATAATGACACCTTATGTCAATATGGTTAGTACGTTTATGATGAACTGGATTGGATGCAATCTGCGTGATAGCATCTATATCACCTATTCGCTCTATTTCTATACCTAGAAAGTGATGTAGTTGACCGTTATCGTGGATATCGAAAATCTTCTGTAACTTCTTCTTAAAGTATACTAAATCAGAACGTTTTGAGCAAGCTATAATTAAGTCGTATACATATACGGCTATCAAATTAAATGAATCCTGACTTATCTTTTTATACAAACATGGTTAATTTACAGTAGCTTTAAACCCTAGTCTTTTCAATGCTTCGTCTAATGTACCGTTCCATACTCTGCCAGATGGCCTAAGGTCATACAAAGCTTTCTTTAACTTAAAAACTCGATTCGGATACTCTTTGCTTTCAAAATGTTCAGGCTGCTTCATATAAATGTCTTCGCTAAGCTCACTATTCAAATACGCATTTGAAACATCCATTTGATGGAAATATAACACCTTTTCGGCAGCTACAGCTAACAATAACCCAATATTTTCATAGCGTATAACAGGCGAGAATATCTTGGTATAATTTTTACCATACTGCTGACTGCATCCCTTAGCGACATGCCTTGATTTGTATCGATCGATGTTGCCTTGATCGTCTCTCTTGATACGGAATAACCACATGAAACTAATAGCGTTTGCATTAGGCAGAAGATCAACAAGCGACCACGTGTTGTTTGCAATGAGAGCCTCGTACTTAGTTATCATAGACTTCTCCCACTCAAACGAATGTTTGCCATACAACGCCTGCTGAACTATATTAGGCGTATCCTCGTCATAATAAGCGACCATATTATGCAACTCGTTGTACTGTTTCTTTGGTCTTCCAGGCTGACCAGTTCGAATGAGCTTAGGTCTGCCGGGTGCACGGCGAACAATCATTTCATCATCTTGGCTGCTCGATGCGTCTTGATTGTCCAAAATCTGGTACATCTCTGACTCGCTATCAGAATTGTTTTCTGCTCCATCGGCGTCGAAAACAGACTTTTGACCATGCACGTTACTTTGGGCAGCTTGCCCCGCAATGCCTTCTTCTTGATCCGACTCACGCTTGACAGCTTCTTCTGGCACTTGCGCTTCACATACATTGTTACTAATGATAAACGAATTAATATCATTGACTGGTGCGGTATGACTCACGACATGTTGCGTATCTCGACCACTTGCGCTCGATCACTTGCTTTGTTTCTTTATCGAAAAGCCGGTATGACTTAGCAGTTAAAGAATATCCAACAAACATATATTCTTTACCCTTTGCCTTGAACTTCTTGTGCTGCTTTTTGTCTAACGCATAGACAGGTGACCCAATATTTTACAGATGGTTTCCGTCCAGTCCAAATTTCATAAGGAGTGACACCATCCAGTGCTTTTGAAGGGGACCTATTTCGGTCTGGTTTTTTCATGAGGACTTTTTGGTGGGCAGCATCGAAATAAAAGTACTGCGATGCTGCTAACGAACATGTTGGGTCGTAAGACGTTGCTGCCCACCAACAAATAACTGCATAAAAACGGTTTTGGTTGCGACGGCGTACGCCGCATTCGAACGTGCACACGTTTGATGTTAGTCAAAGCTCTAGTATGTATGTGTTAATATATGTATATGAGCAAATTGATTGTGTGTGAAGAGCTGCCGGCAATTTGCAATCAGCTTTTCATATTTTCGGTTTTTATACCCGCCTACCCAAAAGGTAGAAGGGTATTATGGCTTTGTGCCGACCGAAAATGTATGTAACAGGCAAAAGGAAGCATCTCCGACCCCATAAAGTATATATATTCTTGATCAGCGCCAACAGCCGAGACGATATAGCCATGTCCGTCTGTCCGTTCGTCCGTCTGTCCGTCTGTCTGTCCGTATGAACACCTAGATCTCAGAGGCTATAAGAGATAGAGCAACAAATTTTTCGGGGCAGTGTGTCTTATTGTTGCACGCAGATCAAGTTTGTTTTAGATTTTTGCCACGCCCCCTTCCGCCCACGTAAATCAAAAAAAACAAATTTCACAATACTAATTATCATCTTAATGATCTCTTTGGTTACAATCGGATAAAAAACACAGAAGTTATTAAGAAATTACTTTTATAAGGCGTTACCACGTCCAACCTAGTTAGTTGCTATGACACTCCGCTATATAATAATGGTGTTCAATAAACCAACTAAAGTGCCGGCAAGCTAATAATTTCGAACAATGAAAATTTTGATGTATTATTTTGGTATTTTTTAAAGTATTTTTTCAGTATATTTTTGAAAAATATAATATTTTGATGGTAAAATTGGGTGGCGGGTATCTCACAGTCGAGCAAACTCGACTGTAGCTTTCTTACTTGTTTATATCAATACCGTTTACGCGCTCATTACTTACATATAAATTCTTGCAAGCTACGATAGTTCAAATGCCCGTACCGATTATGCCAAATTATAGCTTTCTGTTGCATTGAGAACAGCTTATGTGCATTTAAATTGTTAAATAAAAACAAATTTTCTTTTAATTCGGCTTTCAATAACACATCTCCCATTTTACATTTAACAGCTGCGTACTTGTCTTTGAAAATCACCATGTCTCCGAATTTCAACGCTTTACCACTAATCATACAATACGTAGATATACCATTTCATACAAGCGTAAACGCACTCACTCGTTTCGGTATAGTCAGAGATTGAGTCACGGACACGGTTGCATGTTGGCTCGAGCAAAAATGTGTCAGAAAATTTGGTTGCGCTTAGTCCGTTAGTGGTTGCATTCGAACGTCTAAACGTTTGCTGATTGTCTTGTACTGTTGCTGCGTCATTGAATATGTTAGTGAATACACATATGTTTATGCAATTGTGTTGAGCTATAGTCAAATTTTGTGTATTCGATTTGCAGCTAGCACCAATGGTTGTTGTTATTTTGGTTTCTTGTCTTGTACCCTCCCTCCCCTTACCATTGTTTTCTTCGACATCGTACTGTGACGTATTGTGTTCTGCTGCTGGTAGTGATTTTGTTGATTTGATTTTTTACTTTTGCTGGCGTGTGCCGACTGCACCTGCCGATCTTGTTTGAATATTGTATTATTATTATCAATTAATTAGTATAGACATATTATATTTAAATTTCAGCATATTTTATTGCGAGTTTATATATGTACATATATTCATATATAATAACTCGAAATAAAATATGCTAAAATTTAAATATAATATGTTCATACTAATTATTTGCTAGTAATATCAAGTTATGTCAAAAACATTCAAAGACAGGTGTAATCGGCGCAAGCCACCGAAATAAAACAATAACGACTTAACATGGATCCTCCAGATGTAAGTTAATCAAGCTCTCCAGGTTAATTATGAGTTTCTCCAGACTTCCTGATAGATTCTCCGGATGTAAGTTAATCAAGCTCTCCAGGTTAATCAAGATGAGTTTAATTATAGTTACGGTGAGAAGGTGACTGCCTTCTTGACTTATTGGCCTTAAGCTCAATAGTCGATAACAATGATATTAAAATAAAACGGCTTTGCCGGAGTTACGTTGGTCAGCGTTATGCTGCGCTTTTATTCATATCCAATTCTTAACTAAATACAGATTATAAAATTTGCTAACAGCTACCCTAAAGAATGTAGGAGCATAAGCAACAGAGCTATAGTCGACAAGCCGACTCAGCATAATCGTAGCACTACTCTTGCGACACATTGCAAGAGTTAGGTTACTGTTGGTGCCTCTGTTGCTCGGGCATTGCTATGCCCGCTACCAGCTACCAGGGCACTGACACGCTAGTATGCCGAGTCAGCACTATGCCCTGGGGGTTCTGCGCACTCTGAGTGCGAGGGTTACTTGTTAATAACGATCCCGTCATCTACGGGCGCTACCGCGTTTAAGTGGCTGGGTTGGCTATGACATTGAGCCGTGCTTCCCGCATGGAGCGCACGAACACAGGTTTCCCGTCGAGACCGCTCACAGAAGGTGTTGTGCGTGGTTTCCGTGCACTCTGTGACGGCAAAGGTGTCCTCCTCGCACTCCGCCAGTGTGCTTTCATCGAGCCGTAGGATTACTTGGTCGTGCGACACCGGCGGAGACCTTCTTACATTTGACCTTGACTCGAGGATAGGCTATTAGTACATGTATTATGTCATCGGATTGGAGGACCCTAATTCTAGCGGCTTCTAACAGACTAACTATCGGAGTATCTTGTTCAATAAGTGAGTTCAAATCGGCATGATCAAGGATTGTGGGATTTACTATGCTAGCTTTTGCCAACGTTATAGTGAGAATTAAGTTTTGTATTTCTGTCGTCAACACTTTATTTCTTGCTAGAAGTGCCTCATACAGATGTGGAGTGTCAACCAAATCGTTTTTTCGGGCCTTCATAATCTTATTAATGGTGTCGGTCAGTTTGTTTATTTGTTTCTGTGTTTATGGTAATCTGTCTGGAGTTTGAGTCCACTAGTTGAGCCTCTGTCATTCTGATCTTCAAAAAATCCGATGTATCGGGAGTTCCTGCAACCACTTTAAGGGCTGTCCCCAAGAAGTCTAAGCTTCTCGCAATTCTGTGGTGTATTTTTAATACGGACAACAAAGTTCTTAGATGATCTGTATCAACATCTAGTAACTTGCGCATATGCGACTGGGGAAAAGACTCGGACAATTTTTCTGTCTCATCTACCATACTAACGAACTCGGACAGGTTGCTCGAGTGCCTTAAACAGTCGCGTTGTTCAAACACAAGTACATCTCCGTCCACGACCGGGATATAATTGGCGTGAAAAAAATCGGTAATCCGAGCATTTGCCACTGCTAAGGTGATGAGCGTTGCGAGAGCGAACCTGCAATCCAAACGTAGAGTGAGACCAAGGAGTTTTAACTTAAATCTGACTTACTACTTAATAATGTGGCTTATTATCTCACAACAAGTGGGGAAACCTATTTAAGGTTGTCCTTATGGACCCTCCCCTTAATTAGAACAGACGTTCCCAGGTCTGCCTGCACTCTTTGTTCTGTGCATAATGGGGTCAGTTTGTTTCCTAACCTTTTTGTCTAGCTTAAGACACCTGGCGATCTCTGTCAAGGTGCTGTGGAACCGTTCCACCTGACCGTTTGATGAGCTATGCAGCGGGGCCGCGTTCACAACATCAATGCGGTAGTTGTTTCTCAGTAAAGAGGTGACTGTTTCAGAATTAAAAGCGGTCTCGTTGTCGCAATATATTGTTCTGATTTTAGGGAACAGGTTTACGAGTTGGAGTAAGGGACCTGTGATGTCCACTATTGTTCTGAACTGCACTGGTTGTACCACTGCAAACTTCGAGAATTTGTCAACGCATGTTAGGAATTGCTTCCTATCGGTTGAGAAGATGTCAATGTGTAACATTTCACCTAGATAACTTGGTATGGGAGTTTCCCCGAGCTCTTGCTTTTTTGGGTGCCTATCGTATTTGGCCTTGGTGCATATTCTGCAGTTTACAACCACTTCCCTTGCCAGGCTGCTCATTTTGGGAAAATAGTAGTCGCGAAGGACCTGTTTGACATTCTCCTGAGCCGCTCTGTGCGCACGATTATGTTCTGCCGTAATAATTTCTAACTGCTCATTCCTATTGGTTACGTCCATTACAACACTCTTACAATGGCGAAACTGTGTGGCCGGGAAGTAAGCAATTAGATCATGCTGGAAGCTTGCCAGCGTGGGCAGGTCGCAGTGTATTGCGTTAACAACTGCGGGGTTTACTACTTCTTTTAGAATTTTTAAAATGTCGCTCTTGTCGGCGAAATTAACCAAGTGGCGAGTCTTGCTACGAAATAACACCAAGCTCCGTTTTAGCTGAAAACGTGCTTCTTCCAGGATGATTTGATTCCTAAAGCAGTTCAACGGTTGGTCAGTCGTTTCGACCGTGTAGGTCATTGAAAGTTCGCTGTGGACGGTCGCAGCATCCGACTGAGCCTCATTTTGTAAGGCATTAACATTTTGCCTGGATAGGGCGTCGGCCACCTGATTATCTTTTCCCGGTTTGTAGTGGATTTTTGCGTTATGATCATCAATATACGATTTCCATCTTTGAATCTTCGGATTCGGATTCCGATCAGATGCCGCGAATGTCAAAGGCTGGTGGTCTGTGTAAATATTAATATCGCGAGTGCCGTACAGGTAATGCTGTAACTTGCCTAAAGCCCACACTATGGCCAACAGTTCTCTTTCATTAGTGGCATAGTGTGACTCGCTTTCTTTAAGTGTCCTAGAGATCATTGTAATGGGTCTCTTTTCTTGTGATAGCACCGCGCCGATACCGTTCGCGGAAGCATCTATTGTCAAATCGAATGGCTTACTGAAATCAGGGTATCTGAGAATTACATCTTCAGAAGCCAATACATTTCTCAGCCTCTCGAATGCATCCTTCTATAAATTATTGAAAGCAATTGGAGTTTTTTTAGACATATGTTCGCTGATAGAGCCATTTTCTCCTTTCAGCAAACTTGTCAAAGGCCTCGCGATTGCCACAAAGTCTTTAACGAAACACCGATAATAACTGGCTAGGCCTAAGAACGACCTAAGCTCATATAGATTTGTCGGTTCCGGGTACTCTTTTATAGCTCTTACTTTTTCTGGGTCGGTTTTCGCACCACCATTGGTTACGATGAAACCCAGATATTCGACACTTTGCTTAAAAAAGTGTGTTTTTTCGTTGGATACCTTCATGTTGGCATCACATAGGCTTTTCAAAACCCAATCTATGTGCCTAACATGGTCCTTTTCGTTTTCTGAAAAATAATGACGTCATCTACCTAAACAAAGCACGATTTGCCAATCTGTTCTCGTAGGACATCGTCGATCGTTCTTTGGAAGATGCTTCCCGCATTCTTCAAACCGAACGGCAAAACTCATATTTCCCGCCATTTACTAAGAAAGAGGTTTTCTCGCGGTCATGTTCAGCTAAGTAAATCTGGTGATATCCAGACTTTAGATCCAATGTTGTACAGTATTTGGCTTTGCCTAGGTTCGCCAGTATCATGGGTATATTCGGCATTGGGTACCTGTCAGCGATGGTTTTCTCGTTAAGTTTCCTAAAGTCTATAACCAAACGCTTGTTCCTGTTCCCCAGCTCATCGAGGCCTTTTTTGTCCACAACCCTTGTTGGGTTGTTGTAGGGCGACCTTGAGGTTCTAATAATGCCTTTTTTCAATAGGTCTGTGATTTCGCGCTTCACAAACTCAGATACGCCCATGGGATGCGAGTATAGCTTGGAGAATACCGGCTGATTATCGCTTGTGCGAATTGTGGCAATAACGGAGGTGTTAAACGGCAGTGCCTCGTTAGAGGCTGAAAATGCCTTAGACCTACTCGTGATCATGTTTCGAAATTCAACTTTCACAGATTCTGGTACAGCAATGTCATTCACGTTAGTGAAATTTACATTGTCGCAACTATGATGCTGCAGCTTTTCAGAATTTATAATTTATTGTACCTTTCTCTGCGTCTAGTTTCGCTCTTACTTGAGCTAGAAAATCGAAACCTATAATGCCATCGAAGGGTGTTAGCGCGTCTAAAAGAAAAAACGTGGCTGTTTTTCCAAAAATGTTCATTAAACATTTCTGGCGAACCCTATTAGAACCATGAATGGAACTAACTGTGAAAGGGGAATCGACCGGCACTACACCTTTAAGCTCCTTTACGGGCTTGATGTAGTTTTTAGCCGCCCTGTGTCGATTAGGATTCTTCGTTGCCTCCCCTGTAACTGGCGTTCAATGAACGGCAGTCGGGAGCGCTCCCTTAAAAATTGATCTGGTCATTATCATCAGAGTCATTGTCTATCTCAGCAGTTGCCGCTGTGACCTCGTTTTCATATTCCCTGTCATTCTTTTCGTCAGCCTGTTGCAGAGTGTTTTGCACCCTCAGTAGCAGCGAAGGCCGTTCGTTCTAAGGTTGCTTTAGATTCCCTTGCTAAAGCCAAAGCTGAGGGCATATCTTTTGGCTGAGCTGGCTCTCAAGGGTTTCCTAAGCGTGCCTAGCTTCATTGTTAAGTAAGGCAGCACCGTCAGGTTCGTGCGTCATAACAATCTTGTTTGTTATTAACGTTAATCGCTTTTGCACTTCGTCGTAGAACTCCATCAGGCTAAGATCTCCCTGCCTGACTGCTTCAAGTCTTTGCCGAAGAACACGCAGCAACGTTTCGTCCGCATATGTGCAGTCTAATCGAGCAATTATGGCATCGAAATTTAAGACTGTGCTATGACCAAGCAGTATCCCTCTTGCTGGTCCCCTTACCTTATTTCTAATAATAGCAACGGCCTCATAATGTGCTTGGCTGCCCTGGTATGGTTTAAAGATTTCGTATGCGTCTATGGCTGACTGTCGCCATCCCACATAGTCATCTTGGTCTCCCGTAAACTCTGGTAAAGACTTAGCTATGTCAAGCCTGATCTCACATCGAATTGTCGGGTCTGCGGTCACTCTCTGGTAAGCCTCCACTTGTGGTACTTCTACACACAAGCTTTGCATCTGCTGTTTGACCTCATCTAATTGTGTTTCGAATGACTGGGTCAGCCGCGCTTCTTCTTGGGCCAAAGCCTGGCTAACGGCTCCAGATATGATGTAATTGAGCAGCGTCCATGTCCGTATTGTTGCTTGTTGTAGGGTGAAAGCCTTGACTCTGCAAATCCCACTCGTCGTCACTATCGTACTCTACTTTAATATCCCTATACTCGTTCGCCCAACTCATTGACTAATGGTTGGCACTGCATAATACTCCTTTGCCGAGCACAGCTGATCAGCTTTGTGAAGTGGTATGACTAATCGTGCGAGAAGCAGGATAGAAACAGACGAAACAGAATTAAAATCAGATTTACGCAAGCAGAAAAAACGAGACAGACTTTGGGTATGCAATTTCTTTTGCGAAAGTATGCAACGTTTTATAGTAAAATTTCCCTAGCGAAAGTATGCAATATGATTTCCGCTGGCGAAAGTATGCAATGTTTTATAATAAACTTGTCTTTGGAAAAGTATGCAATATGACTTTTGTTGGCGAAAGTATGCAATGTTTTATAGCAAAGGTATGCAATACAATCTTTCTTGCACTCTAACTTTTACCACTAAGCAATGAACCTAATAGAGTCCGCATATCCAAAAAATACGGGCACTTTTCGTTTTTGGTTTTCATAACCCCCGTGGCAGAGGCCGGGCAGAGGCGCAGCGCTCTCTCGCGTTCGGCTCTCTCTCGAGAACTCGAGCTAGCCGTCGTGTCTTGAACTTTGAAAACAAAACCCCTGAGGCAGAGACGCAGCGCTCTGGCACGAAGAAGTGAACACAGAGAACTCGAGCATCAATTCAGTCGTAAACCTACGCTGATTTGATATGTGTGTATGTGTATTTAGTGCACATACATATGAAGAAACATAATGTGTATGCAGTTGCTGCTTGTCCGATTGCTTCAATTTTAATTTTTCAGATTTCAAACTGAGTTTCATTTCAGAAGTGTTTTGCTTGGATAGGGAAAAGTGAATACTCTTCTTTATTTGCATATATTGTTCTATCACTAATAAGTAAGGAATTTTAGTCTAGGACATCAACGGTGCGGTGCGTGCATCACGAATTGAATTGTTGATTTCTGCCTGTGACCTTGTTGTTGTTCTCTTCTGTTCCGCTCGTTTGATTTTGTCGTCTTTGCGTTGATGTTGCTGTTTTTGATTTGCTTACTTTTTACTTTTGATTGCATGCAGAGACTGCACCTGTTGATCGACTTTTTATTATGTTATTATGTTTAAATAATTAGTATAGACATATTATATTTAAATTTCAGCATTTTTTATTGCAAGTTAATATAGGCATATATAAAAGGAGTATTTTGATTTTTATTTACATTCATATTTTTATTTATGTATTTTCAGCAGTGTTTAAAATTTAGCAAATTGATACTATCTCACATATGTGTGTACATATGTATGAAAATATGTATATATGAATTTGCTTAAACTATGCTGAAAATTAATAAAAATATGAATGTAAATAAAAATCAAAATACTCCTTTTATATATGCCTATATTAACTTGCAATAAAAAATGCTGAAATTTAAATATAATATGTCTATACTAATTATTTAAACATAATAACATAATAAAAAGTCGATCAACAGGTGCAGTCTCTGCATGCAATCAAAAGTAAAAAGTAAGCAAATCAAAAACAGCAACATCAACGCAAAGACGACAAAATCAAACGAGCGGAACAGAAGAGAACAACAACAAGGTCACAGGCAGAAACCAACAATTCAATTCGTGATGCACGCACCGCACCGTTGATGTCCTAGACTAAAATTCCTTACTTATTAGTGATAGAGCAATATATGCAAATAAAGAAGAGTATTCACTTTTCCCTATCCAAGCAAAAACACTTCTGAAATGAAACTCAGTTTGAAATCTGAAAAATTAAAATTGAAGCAATCGGACAAGCAGCAACTGCATACACATTATGTTTCTTCATATGTATGTGCACTAAATACACATACACACATATCAAAACAGCGTAGTTCTACGACTGAATTGATGCTCGAGTTCTCTCTGTTCACTTCTTCGTGCCAGAGCGCTGCGTCTCTGCCTCAGGGGTTTTGTTTTCAAAGTTCAAGACACGACGGCTAGCTCGAGTTCTCGAGAGAGAGCCGAACGCGAGAGAGCGCTGCGCCTCTGCCCGGCCTCTGCCACGGGGGTTATGAAAACCAAAAACGAAAAGTGCCCGTATTTTTTGGATATGCGGACTCTATTAGGTTCATTGCTTAGTGCTTTTACATTAACTTTTTAAATTAAGAAACACTACTCTTCATAGAGACCTCAAGCTCCATACGGTGCTTGAGCAAATCAATATGCACTCCAGCCGGTATCACGACAGACTGGAGCGACACAGAAACCGATTGGCTAAGGCTCTTACCAGAACCCGTCCCTCTAGGCGACTCCAAAGGCGGCATCCAAAGGATCTCATCTTGCGACATTGACAGTTCCTTTACTTTACTTGTTATTATTTATATTTTTAACTAGTTGTAATCTATATCGTTAATTATTTGTATTTTTCTTGTGACACAGCTAACTACAGTTAGCCGGCGCGCCCTTAAAGGCTGAATGAATAAAGCCAAGGTCACAAAGGAGTTACTTGTAAAATCCCGTGTGCCTTAATAAATATTAAACAAAAAAAAAAAAAAAACATTTTAAATCGCCGTTTTGAAATCAATTGTTGAACTTACATGTTCTTTATTGGGTTCTAGTCATGTTGGGCGCCAATTATAAGTTTCTCCACACTTCCTGATGGATCCTCCAGATGTAAGTTAATAAGCTCAAAATAAAACGGCTTTGCCAGAGTTACGTTGGTCAGCGTTATGCTGCGCTTTTATTCATATCCAATTCTTAACTAAATACAGATTATAAAATTTGCTAACAGCTACCCTAAAGAATGTGGAAGCACGAGCAACAGAGCTATAGTCGACAAGCCGACTCAGCATAATCGTAGCACTACTCTTGCGACACATTGCAAGAGTTAGGTTACTGTTGGTGCCTCTGTTGCTCGGGCATTGCTATGCCCGCTACCAGCTACCAGGGCACTGACACGCTAGTATGCCGAGTCAGCACTATGCCCTGGGGGTTCTGCGCACTCTGAGTGCGAGGGTTACTTGTTAACTTGTATTCACTAACATATTCAATGACGCAGCAACAGTACAAGACAATCAGCAAACGTTTAGACGTTCGAATGCAACCGCTAACGGACTAAACGCAACCAAATTTTCTGGCACATTTTTGCTCGCCAACATGCCAAGCCAACATGCAACCGTGTCCGTGACTCAATCTCTGACTATACCGAAACGAGTGTGTCCGTTCACGCTTGTATGAAATGGTATATCTACATATTGTATGGTTAGTGGCTTTACGGACCGAAAAGAAGTTAATATGCAAAGATGGTACATACAAAACGTTATGCAGCGTGATTTCACAATTTTGTGTTTTTATTTTCACTTTGCCTTTGCCTGCTGATTCTATGTAAGTACTTATCAGCCGCTAACATGATATGCTCTTTTCGTTCTTCATACGATATGAACAATTCTTTTTCGAAACACATGTGCGTAGTTGCACCACTGTCTAGACACCAACTACCGTTTCTTCGATGTTCCTTTTGCACTGCTGCGTAAGCAGCATACGAACATTTTTGTCTTTCATCTCGCTCGTCACTTTATTTTCCGTCACGCTTAATTTTGCACTGCGCCGCCTTGTGTCCACGCTTTTTGCAAGTAAAACAAATCCCGGTGAATTTTGAGTGTGTTAAGTGTCCTTTCACGATGTTCGTCTTTTTCATTTTTTGTACCCGCATAGAATGCTTGCTGATCGTTAGCTATTTCACAATTTTGTCTATCAGCCTCTGCTAATAACTTCGCTTTAATTATTTCAAACGATGGCAGCGAATCTCTTGTTTCCATGGCTACTACGAAATAATCATATTTCGAACTTAAAACAAGTAAGAAAGCTACAGTCGAGTTTGCTCTACTGTGAGATACCCGCCACCCAATTTTACCATCCAAATATTATATTTTCCAAAATATACGGAAAAAATACTTAAAAAAATATACTAAAAATATATACTAAAAAATACTAAAATAATATATCAACATTTTCTTTGTTCGAAATTATTAGCTTGGCGGCACTTTAGTTTATTGAACACCATTATTATGTCGCGGAGTGTCATAGCAACTAATTAGGCAGCACTAGCAGTTGCACGTGGTAACGCCTTATAAAAGTAATTTCTTAATAACTTCTGTGTTTTTTATCCGATTGTAACCAAATTTTCAGCGGCCATTAAGATGGTGATTAGTATTGTGCGTACCAAAACTGAACGTTCTAGGTTTAAAATTACGCTTGAAATTTGTTTTTTTTTATTTACGTGGGCGGAAGGGGGCGTTGCAAAAATCTAAAACAAACTTGATCTGCGTGCAACAATAAGACACACTGTTCCGAAAAATTTGTTTCTCTATCTCTTATAGTCTCTGAGATCTAGGTGTTCATACGGACAGACAGACGGACAAGATCAAGATCAAGATCAAGAATATATATACTTTATGGGGTCGGAGATACTTCCTTCTGCCTGTTACATACATTTTCGGTCGGCACAAAGCCATAATACCCTTCTACCCTTTGGGTAGGCGGGTATAAAAAAAAGAGTGAATTTCCAACAACAAAATACATGGTATTTTTCTAAACTTTAAAATTCTGTAAAAAAAAACTACGCATTTCCGGGAGAAAAGCTCTTTGTTAAAATTCTGGATAAATCTAGCTCTTTCCAGGAAAAATAAAATTAAAAAATCAATTCACACGAGTAGCTATTTAACAATTACCAAAAACTTTCCTATTAGAAGGTCCCTGATCGCAAACAATGGCTCTCACATTCAAACATTTCTGCAACTCCCAAATTAGCTTCAAGTTTCTCATTTAGAACTTGACTTTTCAATCCTGTAGCGGAAGCATGATAACTCAGAACATACTTCTAGTTATCATATAAGCCCCTTGCCATAAAAACACAAACTTCCTGTGCTAAATTTGCCTTACGGACAACGCCGTCGGTTGCAAAACCTTGAATTTCGTCTAAAGCAGTATTGTACTGCAGGCCTCGCTTAATTCTAATTTCGTCAAATAATAGAACGGCTTCCCTTCCCTTCTCACTCATTTTACCTACAATTTCTTTTAAATTACCTAGCAAGTTGTGTTGAAATCCTGGCGACAAATTTTTTAACAATGGCCAACGTAATAAACTTCTTCTTCTAAGATAATTATACGCCCTTGCAGAATAAAAGTTAATATTTTGAGATATTATATATATGATTTATTTTTATACCCGCCTACCCAAAGGGTAGAAGGGTATTATGGCTTTGTGCCGACCGAAAATGTATGTAACAGGCAGAAGGAAGCATCTCCGACCCCATAAAGTATATATATTCTTGATCAGCGTCAACAGCCGAGACGATATAGCCATGTCCGTCTGTCCGTCCGTCCGTCTGTCCGTCTGTCCGTCCGTCCGTATGAACACCTAGATCTCAGAGACTATAAGAGATAGAGCAACAAATTTCTCGTGACAGTATGTCTTATTGTTGCACGCAGATCAAGTTTGTTTTTGATTTTGGCCACGCCCCCGCCCGCCCCCAGTTTTGGTACGCACAATACTAATCACCATCTTAATGATCTCTGCGAATTTGGTTACAATCGGATAAAAAACACAGAAGTTATTAAGATATTACTTTTATAAGGCATTACCACGTGCAACTGCTAGTGCTGCCTGGCTAGTTGCTATGACACTCCGCGACATAAGAATGGTGTTCAATAAACCAACTAAAGTACCGCCAAGCTAATAATTTCGAACAAAGAAAATGTTGATATATTATTTTGGTATTTTTTAGTATATTTTTTTTTAGTATTTTTTCAGTATATTTTGAAAAATATAATATTTGGATGGTAAAATTGGGTGGCGGGTATCTCACAGTCGAGCAAACTCGACTGTAGCTTTCTTACTTGTTTTTATTCAGCATGTTGCAAATAGTTTTTGCATCATCAGAGATGTGCTGAATTTTTGCAATGTGACCGATTACACCTGTCTTTGAATATTTTGACATAACTTGATATTATTAGCAAATAGTTAGTATGGACATATTATATTTAAATTTCAGCATATTTTATTCCGAGGTATTATATATGAATATATGTGCAAATATAAACTAGGAATAAAATATGCTGAAATTTAAATATAATATGTCTATACTTATTAATTGATAATAATAACACAATATTCAAACAAGATCGACAGGTGCAGTCGGCACACGCCAGCAAGAGTAAAAAATCAAATCAACAAAATCACTACAGCAGCAGAACACAATTCGTCACAATACGATGTCGAAGAAAACAATGGTAAGGGGAGGGCATAAGACAAGAAACCAAAATAAAAACAATTTGTGCTAGCTGCAAATCGAATACACAAAATTTGACTATAGCTCAACACAATTGCATTTTGCATAAAAATATGTGTATTCACCAACATATTCAAGAACGCACCAGCAGTACAAAACGCATATACATAAAATCACACATACATACTAGGGCTTCGACTAACATCAAACGTGTGCACGTTCAAATGCGGCGTACGCCGTCGCAACCAAAACTGTTTTTATGCAGTTATTTGTTGGTGGGCAGCAACGTCTTACGACCCAACATGTAGTACTTTTATTTCGATGCTGCCCACCAAAAAGTCCTCATGAAAAGACCAGTCTACGTATTGTATGGTTAGTGATTGAACTAATGTGTGTCGGGCACACATTCTCTGAGAATACAGAAAACAGTGTTCATAAACTCTTGTAGGGATGCCATATGTTATCTATCGTGAACAGTGACAGAATGTGAATAGTGATGAAATTCCGCTAGATGGTGCTTGAGTGGGTCGCCACAGACTGAATTAGCGCCATCTAGTCTTCGTACATGTTAAAGCGGGGCGACATGTATCGGTAGCACTGAGAGGTTTTGAAACAACAGCACAAGCAATTGATATTCAATATGCAAGCTATGAAAAATGTAATTTAGCTAGAGCCTGAAGCAAATCTTGGCGAACAAGTGTAATTTATTGTTTTTCAGTTAAATGTCCTTAAAATATGCACCTTCAGATACATAAACTTAAGAACCACTTTCAAAGCTTATCTAATTTATTTTTAAGTAAACTTTCAAAGTCCGATAACAGGTTTTGTGCCCTTTAATGTCGGTAGAGCGCGCTTTCACGACACTGAAAAAGTTACAGAAAGCGTCTCCATGGTTTTGAATTTTGTTAAAGCTAGACGATTGAATTTATTTCATTTCTATTGAATATTAAATTTAAATTAAATGAAATAATACAAAAAATTTAAAACCTGAACATGGTACATCACAATCATCTTTCTAAACCCAAAATCAAAACATTCTGAGGTGAATGTCTTCTCTTAATTGGCATTAGAAATGGGCATGAAACGTGCTTTTTCGTGTCATTTCGTGGTACGACGGGTGACCGCGGTCACATGCTAAAATATAGAATGTTGTCCGTGGACGTGAAGGTTCTCTCAGCGCGAAAAAACACGACTAGAATTTTATTTGCCGAAAATTAAATTTGTTTTTGGAATTTAACGAATTTATTATAAAAACATACTAAAAATCGAAAAAAGGAACTAAAGAATCCCATATCATGGTGAGCCGGGCTCGGAAAATTCTTTACCGTGCGGGTCGATGCGTATTAGGAATTTTCCGAAAAAAAATGTCCATCTCTGTCAATTTTCAATTCGATATTAAAATTTTCCATTCTGATACTTACTTTTCTTAATTGTTACTTTGAATAATTGCAGAAATTACGAAATTTCGCAGTATCAAATGTATTCTCAATTTTAGATGTTGCGCCCCTTTCGTCATCAAATAATAATATGGCGCTACTAGTTAAATTTTCAAAGCAAACAAACCAGAAAACATGGACGCCAAGATATATGTACATATGAAAGGTGTCTCACGATCTATATTCTTAATATGCATGTATAAGAAATCAAAATAATTTCACACCGAAAGCATTCTTAAACTAGAACATATAATTTGGTTGTACAGTAGTATCTCGATTCTTGCAAGTAATGAAAACCAGGTTCGGTGCACGTTTCGAGGTTGTCGCAGGAACCGAGTTATTATTTTCTATACAATTTTACGTACAAATCTGCTTAGCATTCAAGTTTATTATGTTTAATATTTCAATTCAAAAAAATTAAGTACACATTTTACGTGGAACTGAAAAAATTTAATATTTTTGTTTGTTTTGTGCAAACTTGCTTTTTCAGCACCACACTGCTTCTGAGTCTCTGGAGTACAGAGTACGTAATTGAAAAAATTGCTTTGTTGCAAGAATCGAGGTGTGCAAGTATCAACATTCGCAAGAATCGAGATACTACTGTATTTGTTTTGATGTTTATGTAAATGTATTTTGTAGTTTAGAATTCTTGAGTACAGTGTTTTAATTTATTATGCCCGTCTATCCATAGAAGAATATAACTTTGTGCGACCGAAAATGTATGGAACAGGCAGAAGGAGGCATCGCGGAGCCACATAGAGTATATAGTATACCACCCCTAGGTGGTCAAAAGTATTTATGCACTTAACATTATTGTGAATGTTCAACAAACGTAGACTTGGGTTGATGCTGGAATGGATGAAATGGGGAAAAAAGTTGTAGAAGATTAGCCTGATCTGTGCAGAATAGGATGGAAGTGAAGTGAAAACAAGTAAGAAAGCTTCTGTCGAGTTTGCTCGACTGTGAAATACCCGCCACCCAATTTTACCATCAAAATATTATATTTTTCAAAAATATACAGAAAAAATACTTAAAAAATATACTAAATATATACCAAAATAATATATCAAAATTTTCTTTGTTCGAAATTATTAGCTTGGTGGCACTTCAGTTGGTTTATTGAACACCATTATTATATCACGGAGTGTCATAGCAATTAAGTGTGTGTTTTTTATCCGATTGTAACCAAATTTTCAAAAATCATTAAGATGATGATTATTATTGTGTGTGCCAAAACTGAACGTTCTTTTTAACGGTGCACTGAATATTGAGGTAACCAAATGCAAGATCTGCACTCAAGAAGTCGTACAAACAAATTATACAGTATTTGTGTCGAACGAGAATCGTCAAATTCTTTAGACCATTGTTTAATGAAACCAAAAACATAAGTAACCCATTACCAGTATAATTAATTTAAATTTAATTTAAAAAGTCTGTGCTCTTAACATATAAATAATAATCACTTTCTCTTGTCAAATTTCAAGAAAAAATTTCATAATTTAAGTGTTATATTTAATAATAAGAATAATATAATATAATGAAATGTCTTTAGATTTCGAGCAACACAATTGCAGCAAATAATCAATTCATCAAATTGAACAAGTTATTGAGAGATACCCTGATCTATTCATATATACACTTTGCATGTTGAAGTTTGAGATCGACTTTAGTGTGAAATTATTTCGCATAGATTATAACTTAGTTTTCACATGAATCAAACTAAATTTTGACATAAGGAGACTTTTCCGCTTTGTTAACAAAATTCTGGCAGGTTGTGTACACACATTACTAATCACCATCTTAAACATCAAACATTATGATGTAGTAGTTATAAACAAATTGATGAATAATTATCATTAATCATATAATAATAAATAAAGAGGCTATCATAATGAATACGCATAGTGACGTGGTTCGTTAAGTTTCGAGTCACAGAACCAAATATGACATTTAAGCACTGTATTGATAATGTGAACTTGTAACCAGTTCAGAAGATTAATGGTAAATATATGAAAGCAAGATGCAGACGAAAACTTCTTCAATAATTTGTATAACACTTAATTAATTGAAAAACTAGATCAGGGCAAAAATATAACATGAGAAATCAGAAGATTTTCCCGATATCTTTAATTTTTGGTAGTATGGAGACTTCTAATTCTTAATCCACGATATCTTCCTAGTAAGCCAATGTGGCAGGTTAGATCTCATTGGTAAACACGAGGAATACATTTTTTAAAAAAGATTTAAAAATATTGTATACAAGTAAGAAAGCTACTGTCGAGTGTGCTCGTCAGTGAGATACCCGCCACCCAATTTTACCATCGAAATATTATATTTTTCAAAAGTATACTGAAAAATATACCAAAATTATATACCAAAATTGTCTTTGTTCGAAATCATTAGCTTTGCGGCACTTTAGTAGCTTTATTGAACACCACCTTGTTATGTCACGGAGCAACTAGGTGCACCTGCACGTGATTACGCCTTATAAAAGTAATTTCTTAATAACTTATGTGTCTTTTATCCAAATTTTCAGAGATCATTAAAATTATGATTAGTATTGTGCGTGCCAAAACTGAACGTTCTAGGTTTAAAATGTCGCTTGAGATTCGTTTTTTTCGATTTACGGGGGCGGAAGGAGGCGTGGCAAAAATCTAAAACTAACTTGATCTGCGTGAAACAATAAGACATACTGTCTCGGAAAATTTGTCGCTCTATCTCTTATAGTCTCTGAGATCTAGGTGTCCATACGGACGGACAGACGGTTGTTGACGCTGATCCAGAATATATATATATTTTATGGGGTCAAGATGCTTCCTTCTGCCTGTTACATACATTTTCGGTCGGCACAAAGTTATAATACCCTTCTACCCTTTGGGTATAAAAAGTGGGAACGGCTACAGTTAACATTTCATTGTATGAGGCCATGGATTTTCGTAGAACGCGTGAATCTTTTAATTTACAATAAAAAGAAGAAGTATACATTTATTTTAATTTAACATAACAATTAACTTTCCAAAAAATTTACCTTCGATAACGGGGCTTGAAAACAGGTTTACCGTCCAACAGACCATACGACTTTCAACTGAACCACTAAACTGTACAGTATTGATGTTTGGATTCTAACTTACAATACTTCGCTGACCTATATTTCGCTATCCTAACCATCACACCATCATCTCAATATAGATATGAAATTTTGGGTAAATATGTACTATAAGGAATTTTAATTACGAGTATGTTATATTAAAATAATCATTGTAAGAGTTCTGAGAGCTCATTCAAATGCGGGGGCGGAATGGGGGGTGATCAAATTCTAATTCGAACTATAGTACGTATATTTCTACATATTGTTTCTAAATTTGGCAGCTTTAGGTTTTAATAGTTTCTGAGTTTTCGACGTATGTAAGTGGCTTATCGGCATTGCATTGCAGATAAATTTGCTAAGAAAAAAAACAAAAACATTAGCATAGATAAAGTGTCGACGTGATTATTATTGTCATGATGTGATTATTCTTTATTATCTACAAATTAATTTATATAGACCCGTTTAAATACCTGTACTGTATTTTGTTAGGACCAGAGACTAAGAGAGACTGTGTCATTGCAACTTAAACCGACAATAAGTTGTACAATAAAACAAAATTACACAGTCTGTGTTTGTAAATTTCAAATCGCCTAGCAGGCAAATACTCTCATAAATTTATTGATTAGTTAAGTAAGACCTGGTCCGTTCTCTATCATGTGTGCGATTCGGCTCGACAACACTATGAAAACAAGATGGGCCTATATGAGCTACATCCGGCTTGCCTCGATATATCGATGATGACAATTGCTAGTTATCGGAATAGCAAGATCAATCAATGTACTACATAAATGCATTCAAGATTATAAATATGTACGTGTGTACAATGTATGTTACATAATTATCGCTGATTGAGTATTAATAAAGGTGATGCTATTGCATCCGCACTGGTACATGTCATAGAGCAATGCGCTCTACGAAATTCTTTCTCTTATTCATTTAGTTTCTTTCCCACTTTAAATTTACCCTCGTCTATATTATATGATTATTTGACGATAAGCGCCCCTTTCCTGTACTCTGTTTAGTTTAGCACCGATTTTTTTCATTTTCTTGAAAGGCAATGCACAAATCCGTCCAAAAAATGTGCACACTGGTTTGTTTGTTCATTCATTTTGTTTTGTGTATGTATTTATAATATTTTGGCGGCTACTCAGTATTCAATACTCAATGACTATGTAACACACCAGTCCAATATCAAGTAGAAAAAAAGTGAATACTGAAAACATATAAGAACGAAGTTTGAAATATTTGCCAATTCATTCGGAAATATTTGCAATTCATTAGCCATCATGTTCATCGAGAATTTATTTATGCAGCACCATCTTTGATCCCCGATGAGTGGCACCTATTTGGCAAGTTGAACACTTGGACCCAGCAGGCTTCCGACATATAATGTCCTCTTAAACTAAACAATAATTTATTTTGCACAATGTTTTTTTCCAAGCAAATCAAAACTTTAAACGAATTTTTACAATAGGGGATACAAAAATCATACAAAATCAATTAGGAAGTTTTACATTTTCTCCGTCTTTTGCTGATGGCTTTCTCAAAAATTTTTTTCCCTAAATACCTTCTTCTGTTAATTACGTACAATTGTAAAAACAGAAATTGATCAGAATAGGTCAAGCCGTTTTCGACTGATGAATATATTGTATATACTATAATAGTTTACATACACTAAACTTACTTTTAGATCTGCTAATTGCAAATATATTGAAGCGCTATTTACTTAAGTAATCACACATTCTTAAATAAAATACCCATGTAATACTAAAAGATTAAACATAAAAAGTAAGAAATAGAAAGAAAGTTATTTTAAAATCAAGAAATCCCGAATATATGTATAAATTTCCCCTATTAGGACAAATAATAGCAGCAGAGAAAATGTAAATTCAAAAGCACAGCATTGAGATACTTCTGTTAATTCTACTCCTCAACTCGATGAAATCGAAATTTTCAAGCTATGTATATTTTGTTAATTTTTGGTACGCACGATAGGAAACACCATCTTAATGATTCTAAAAATTTACTTATGATCGGACAAACAAACACAGAAGTTATTTAAGAGATATTTTTTTTATAAGGGTGAAATCAGGTGCAGCTGCACCTATTCAAGGGCTATGTCATTCTGTGACACTAATAAGGTATTCAATTGAATTCAGTAAAAATGAGTGGCGGGTCGAGCAAACTTGACTGTAGCTTTCTTATTGTAACTAATAAAAAAAATATGCAATGAGTTCTCGTCACTGTCAGTTATTGTTGCTCTTCCTAGAGTTAATGTTACAGTTTTTATTTGGCTCATTCAAAATAAGTTGCTCAAAGCATACGACCCAACTGAAATCCAAGTCGCAATTTAAGTCCAAATCGGAAACAGAATCAAAAACAGAAACAAGAAGTTCTTCTCTTTATACCCGCCCAAACAAAGGGTAGAAGGGTATTATAACTTTGTGCCGAACGAAAATGTATGTATCGGGACAGTGTGTCTTATTGTTGCACGCAGATCAAGTTTATTTTAGCGTCATTTTAAGCCTAGAATGTTGAATTTTGGCACGCATAATCATCATCTTAATGATCTCTGAAAAGTTGCTCACAATCGGATAAAAAACACAGAAGTTATTAAAGAATTACTTTAACAAGGCGTAATCAGGTGCAGCTGCACCTGGTTAGTTGCTATGTCACTCCGTGACATAATAATGGTGTTCAATAAAGCTACTAAAGTGCCGCACAGCTAATAATTTCGAACAAAGACAATTTTAGTATTTTATTTTGGTATATTTTTCAGTATATTTTTAAAAAATATAATATTTCGATTGTATAATTGGGTGGCGGGTATCTTACAGTCGAGCAAACTCAACAGTAGCTTTCTTGTTTATGGTTATTTTTGAAATCTTTATTTATTTATTATTACATTATATTTTCATTTTATTGCCATACGCCACAATACAAGCTATGTGTTATCTGCCACGCCTCGTTCCAGTCAAAACCGCCCCATACTAATCACAGCTATGCTCATGTATTATGAATAAGTTTATTGTCGTGTGCCATTTCTATTTATTTAGGGGCACCGCTGCAGGGGCTAAGTGGGGCTGAGTTTTTGCCTGGAGCTGGGGTTGGTAAATATGTTCTCAGTTCGGAAATCTGTTAGAGACATCAACCGAGCTCATCAAAAAATCAAAAAAATGATTTTTGAGTTTTTTTTATGTTACTGCCAAATCATATTACGGCAGTTGGTATGCACCACCCAGTTTACAGTTTATCATCTCAAAAGTGTCACTAAAAAAGAGACCCAATATTGTGTTGGATAGCAATACATGAATTATATTGCTATGTAGTACGCGTATGACGCAGACTAACTAAAATACGATAACTAGATGACGGAGTTTAAATTCAGTGGCACTGGCTGTGAAGATTTTTTAAACAGTTTTGACCCTGATTAGAAATTGGAGAAATAAGAAATTGAAAATTGATATTATTTAAAATTAAACTTAATTTTAAACTTAAGTTTTTTTAAGTTTTTTGTCAACTAATGGCAAAAGTTTTCTTAAAATTCCCCAAAAAAAATGAACGTTATTATATATAATTACTAATTGAAAATTTAATGATTAAATTAAACATCATACCAAAATTTTTGTTCCACTGGAAAAACCAATGCCACATCAGCTTAGTTTTATACTTTCTATAATAATACTGCAGCAGCCAGTGTAGAAATGTTGTGTAGCTTGAAATAAAACTTGCTCAATGGGATAATTATACCTGGTTAGAGAGTCAACAGCCCAGACGATATAGCCATGTCCGCCTGTCCATATGAACACCTAGATCTCAAAATTTTAGAGATAGTATGTCTTATTTTTGCACGCAAATCAAGTTTGTTTTAGATTTTTTCCACTCCCTCTTCCGTCCCCGCACATCGAAAAAAACTGAATTCCAAGCGTCATTTTAAATATAGAACATTACATTTTGGTACGCACAATACTAAATCACCACCTTAATGACCTCTGAATATTTGGTCACAATGGGACAATAAACACAGTTGTTGTTGGAGAAATACTTTTATTGGGCGAAATCAGGTGCAGCTGCACCTGTTTAGTTGTTTTGTCACTCAGTGACATAATAATCAATATACAGAATAAAGTGCTGCAAAACTAATCATTTTGAACTTGGGTAAATTCGGTATATTCTTTTAGTATATTTTTATTTATATAATATATTTTGTAGGTTTTTAAAGTGATTTTTTGGATTTATTTAGAAATCACGGAAGCATCAAATTTGATTAAAATCAGATGTTTACAGTCTGCTGTACTTTTTCCTGGTCATTAGTAGAATCAGCAGCAGTTCAGAAACGTTTGTGTGTGTACACAAAAGTTATACGCTGACATAAATTTAGTCCCCCTTTCCTTCGCGCTTTCTCTGTATAGCCTTTAGTGAATACGCAAGTTGGTCTCATCTTTTGAGCGTCTCTGTTGTCGCTATTGTCAACGACGTGGAAAATGTTACGCTACATTTTAATTGAAAGGATAATCAGGCGCACAGCGGCAGAACATTAAGTGAGGAGCGTGCACTCATTGAAAGGGGAGAGGCATGAGCATGAACATGAACACGACGCAAGCCTACAAGGACACAAAGCTGTGCAATGAATTACTGAATATTGCAAATAGAAATAAATAGTAAATGCAGACAGAGATGTAATGGCAACATCGGCTTTTGTTGTCCTTGTCAAGTGTACTTTTTGATGATGACAATGATGATGACGATGTCGATGACGTTAACGACGACGACGACGGCGGTGATGAGGACCTTACGGGGTTACTTTGGTAGACCTCGCTTGTGGCCGGGCATTTTAACCCACAACGATGGATTTGCTTTCGTTGAAACGATCCTTGTCGGACCGAGGCTGAACGTTGCGTACACTCTTTTAGGCTGGGAAGCGCCTGTGGTGCAAGCAGTGTGAAAGACACGGCAGGGAGGACACAGTCGTATGTCGCTAAATAAAGGGGTCGCAGCAACCGCTAGAATAAAATAAAAATAAGTCGAGACGAGCTAGCCAGAACTGGCTTCACCGGCAATTGGCAAATGAAACTAAATAAAATTAAATATGTTACACAAGTTGCAAATTTAAGCACAATCAAAAGAATTCATGCTGCGTGGCCCTCATTGTGTGCCCTTTCCATGTTCAGGTTCCAAATGGCACAAAAGCCACCAACAGGCAGCAAAAAATCAAAATAAAAAAAATTTATTTTAATCGAATTCATTCGCCCCTTTCATATTCGCACTCGTATTCATGCGAATAGTTTTCTCCTTCATTCAGAACTCGAATACTCATACAGTCAAGCATTCAAGGGCTCAGCCCTTTGCCTTTGGCGAACCTTATTAGATTCGTTCTCACCTCGTCTCTCCGTTTATTCGCTGCTTGCCGGATTCTCATCCTTTATTTGTGTTATGCCAACAATCGCCGGTTGCGCAGCATGCTCCCCTTCCCTAACCAACATCGCTCTTCTTCCCCAACTCACCTGTGGCATCAGTAGCTCAAAAACATTTTTGAGGAGCAATTCAATTAACTTCAGCAGCTAGCTGGCTGAATAACGCACTCAATGCGTGATGACTGACTATCTAACTAACAAACCTTGGTCCTCCCATGCAAAGTATTTAAAACAAAATGAACCCATCACTAATTGTTAACTGTTTGCATAACCAATATACAAAACAATAACCCTATTTGGTCAGCAAAAAATTGTATTTACATACATATGTTCTATAATAGATTTTTCAGAAATTCACAAAATCGAATTTGTATACCATTGGTTGGAAGCTTTGTGCCAACCGAAAATGTATGTAACAAGCAGATGGAGGCATCGCCAACCCCCCAAAGTATATAAATCAAAGAATGTATATTAGCATCAACAACCGACCGGTCCAATAAAGAACCTTAAAGTAAAGAACATGAAAATGTATATCAATAAAATATATGAGGACTGTATTTATTTAAAATATCGAATAATTTATTTTATTAAATAGAAAATGATAACACGGAACCTCTCTCTTTTGCTCTTAGGGATTCTGAACGGAATATTACAGAATTTTAATATAAAGAGAAGTCGGAGAGATATGGCGAGAATAATTTTTAGCTTTACAGCTTTACATTAATAAAAGACAATGTCACAAACATGACTTCAAACAAAAATGTTAAATAATCCACAGTCAATATTAATGGCGTTGTTGCTCTTTATTGGCTCCGGCTCTATTAAGAATTATTATTATTTCACATCATATTTCATATCATTAATATCTTGTTTTTGTTGATCTTCTAATTGTAAGAATTTGTTGAGGAATCATTTCGACGGTGGTTATTATTACTCATACAAATTGTGAATTCAAGTTTTTAAAAATTTTTCATTATTATAAGAAATAGGAAAATATATTCCTATAAGTAGGTATGTAATATATATTTCTTATGGGATCGGAAATGGCGTTCAGCCTGTTACATAAATTTTCCGTATTATAAATATCTTTATACCCTGTGCATATTAAAAATGGGCATAAAAGGGTATACAAAAGCAAATGGTTGAAATCAGCTACAGCTTCACCTGTTTAGTTGCTCTGCGATTTTGTGATATAGTAATGATATTTAACAAACTTAAAATAGTGCAACCAAGAAAATTTTTTTAACTTCGAATATTTATTTGTATAATTTATAGTATATTTTTGAAAAATAGTGTATTTCGATGGTCAATCTTAAATTTAATTATATAATATGTAGTAAAAATAGATGACGAGAAAAATAGGCACAGGGTATTTCGTGGTCGAGCTCTCGACTACAACGTTCTTATTTGTTTTTTCATATTTTGTATTAAATGGTCATTCAAATTGAGAACATAGTTATTTTATGTTGTTAGTGTGTGTGTGTTTTTTATTTTCGGTTGATGCTTACCTCGTTTAACTAATTTTCGATCGATTTTGCATTGATTGACAGTTGTAGCATATATTTTGTTGTCGTCAAATTGTACAGTTTGATATCTTCAGTCAGATTATAACCTGACAATATTGCTTTAGGGTAATGAAGTGCACGTCGTACGGGAAACGATGTCCTTAAAGTTGCCTTGAGTGAGAAATGTATCATGTGGAAAGGCTGGCGAAGAGTTTCGTTAAAAAGGAACTCATGCAGCGGATGCTTCTGGTTTTTATCCTGATAGCATTTCGTTAAAAGGTATGACCGTCGAGGCGCCACTTGACATCTGCAACGAAATCTGATTTATGTTGCGCCCTAAAAACCCAAACAGCAGTTGGCTAACATTAATGGAAATCACTTTGCAATTGAGTTGTTAAGAAGACTCACATTTACAACAACTGCAGCTCAATAATCATCCCTAGAGCAAGTGCAGTGGCACCTAGTGAAGGCGAGAGGATGAGAGGTTAGCACTGGCAGATCTCTACCAGGAACTCAAAATTAATTTGAGTAGAATCCTGTTTTGGTAAAGTTTTTTGCCCTTTTACGTAATCAATGTGCTCTTTGTTTTTAGCTGGAACTCTAAGGATCTTGAGCAATTGTAAAAGACGTTGCATGTTTTGACAGAAGGCGGCACCAACAACAACAATAACTATTGGAAATAATTTTGGGATGTATGTAAGTGGATACTGCCAACTGATATTTTTAAGGCCTTGTAATTAAAACTGCACTGTTTATTTGGTGCCGTTGTTGACACGACCTCTCAAGTGGCTGATATCGCTACTTAACCTCCACACCCTTTGTAATGAGGTTGTTGCGCAATGTAGATTCACATTACAATTTATGATTTGCGATTAGCAGAAACAACAACTGATACAAATATGTAAAAAGAGCTGAGCAGTAATGCTGTAATCATGCTCTAAAAAGGAAAGATAAAAATTAAACATATTTTTTCACTAATTAATATTAATTTTATAATAGGAATTTAATTTATTTAAAAGTAACAAATTTGAATACACTTTATTATATTTATGGCAATGCCAAAATTATTTATATGAGCATTTATTTTGCGTTTGTCTTTGCAGATGGTATCACGATGGCACTCTCTACTAACATGCATTCGATAGACAAACGGATAGATGGACATAGCTATATAAACTCGGCGATTATACTGATCAAGAATATATATACTTTATGGGGTCGGAGATGGATCCTTCTGCTAATTACAGGTACAGTCTGCTAATCAGCTACTGGGCGATGGTCACGTACATAGGCCAGCTTTATATCACCGTTTAAATATATAACGGTGGTGATGGCGCACCTCAATGTCCAAATGAGTCGACCAAACGCTTGACCGCTGGGTGCGCATGATTGGCCTCATTGGTCTACCGCGGAAGTGACCAAATGGCGCATACGCAGCAGATTAGCAGTGAGTCTTCGATCAAAAGCGAGTCTCTGTCATGGATGAAGTGGAAAGGATGGAGTGCGGCGGTAGAGCTAAGCTGCGAGGCGTCTTCTTTTGTTTGCGCACGACCGCCTGGCATGAAAATGAAGCTGTTTTCTGGCAACATGCCAACAATGCCCAAGTAACAAGCAAGTTACGAGAACTTGCATTATTATGGTTGTAGTCGTAATTGCAACCCTGAGACCTAGCATTAGTGCCACGGCACGCAATCATTCTTCTATCGCAAATCCCATTCTTCAATTGCACATCCCTTAGCCCCCTACCGTCCACAGCTTCCGCTGCACGGCACAACCACGTTAAGTCGCAATGAGAACAACGTTTTTTGTTGACTCGGCTGCTGCTGATGTTATGAAACTTTATTAAGGCTCTTGCATTCGAATATAAAAAAATTTATAGAAACCTTAACAAAATAGTCTGGTGGCAATGTGGGATTAAGCCACCCAAATTAGAGTGCTTTGCCGGAAACACATTCGACAAATAAGATACTCGAAGGGCAGACCTTGACCAAAGGCTCCTGGAGCAATCCTAGAAGAAAACAAGATGAAAAAAACAATCTGGCATTTGATATGGTGGCTGTGTTCCACGAAAAATAGGATCACATTACACAATAGGATCACTGTAGCACAATAGTTTTATGGCAGTAACCTACTAGGCAGATAACTTTACGCTTTAATCTCTTGTCTTGTTGTCTCCTGGGGAATGTTAAATATATATTTAAATTATAATTTTTCGCCAAATGATGTCAATTTACTAACACAATGTGCAGCGTTCTTGGCGATTGCACCTCAATTTCACACTTACACGACAGGCAATCGCAGAAGAATTGATTCGTTGCACCATCATCATTTTCAACAGCAGCCGGAGCAGCACCACTATAGAATGTCACTTTTTTTTCAAGGCACTTTCAGTGTTGTGGGGTCGACCACAATCATTTGGCCACAGTTGGTAGTCACACTCAGTTTGTGCTTGCCACGGCTACGACTAACATTCCCTCGGATCGAATCGCATGGGATTGTATCGATCTCTTTCGATCGCACCTTCATGTGATAAGCATACCTAATGCACCCATTTATCTACACAGAGTTGTATTACCAGCAGCGGTAACCAGCATTTGTCGTTTTGAGATTTTGTATGGTCAATTTATGGGCGATTTTACACATTTTGCGAGAATTTAAGAAGACTCTAATGTATTTATTTGCATTGCCCAACGATATGGCGAGAGTCCGCCGCTGCCACACTGCCATGTCTGCCACATGTCTCATATCATTGTGTGAAGTGGTAAGCGGCCGTTTGTGATCAATTTGTTGAGGACAGCTGCCAATATCGGCAACTCTGAGCTCTGCCTATTATTAACAGGAACTTTGTGTAGATTGAGACATTGGTATTGCTCTGAATGGGGAATTGCACAAATTACTACCAAACATTTACAGATTGCAGAGTAAAATATTGATAACATAATTGTATTATCTAATTATATGGTATACTCTTAAACATTTCATCAATATACAGATGAAATAGTTGAATCAATTAGGAATTAAATTTTTTGTCTGTAAGTGAGGAACATTCAAAACTTTAATGATCTCGTATCTTTAATCATAATTCAAAAAGAAATAAAACTACAGTCGAGTGTGCATTCATTTTTATTATTATTATTATTATTACTAGTGAAAGGGAGTCTCCCAACAGAGAAGGTGCGAGGCACTGCGACCATGGAGGTCTTTTGTGCCTATAGGCTCTCCCTAGCTGGACAAAAGATGCTCTGCTTCCCTAATGAAGCAGAGCAGATCCTTCGTCGAGGAACGCACAATATGCTCGGGACCTGCGGTATCCACGTGCAGATGTTTCCTCCTAGTCCATACCAAGGCTGGACAATCGCACAGAATGTGTCTGGTTGTCTCATCGTCCTCTTTGCAGAGTCTGCACTCAGCATCAGAAGACATACGCATTTTGGTGAGGTGGTAGTTCAAAAATGAACGTTCTTGGTTTACACTAAAAAATAAGCCTTTTATTGATTTGGCGGTGGGGAAAGGCGAAGTGGCCAAAAATAAACATTAAACAGTTTTAAATACAAATTTTTTTTAAATATAATTATACTTTGTTTTGAACATCAGAGAGCAAAACAATTTGAATGACATTTTTAAGTAAAAAAAGATTAGCTGCTACCAGTGTTATAACAAACATTTCGAGAACTATTAATTGTTTAAATTTTAAAATAAAACACAGATCAGGACAAAAAATATTTTTTTAGGTAATGGATTTTAAAAAAATCATGACCTTTTGCGGTTGTCCGAATGTGCGTAACAGGCAGAAGGAGGGGTCTGCGACCCCATAAACTATATATATTCTTGATCAGCATCAACAGCCGAGTCGATATAGCCATGTCTGTCTGTCCGTCTGTCTGTATGAACATCGAGATCTCAGAGACTATAAAAGCTAGAGGTACCAAATTTGGAGACAACATATGTATACAAACTTGGTGGGCAGATGAAGTTTATTTTAGATGTTGGCCACGCCCCCTTCCCATAAATTGAAAAAAAAAAACGATTTCCAAGCATCATGTTAAAGCTAGAATGTTCACTCTTGGTTCACACAATACTAATCATCATCTTAATTATCTCTGAAAATTTGGTTACAATCGGACAAAAAATACAGAAGTTATTATCGAATTACTTTTATAAGGCGCAATCACGTGCAGCTGCATCTGGTTAGTTGCTATGTCACTCCGTGATATAATAATGGTGTTCAATAAGCCAACTAAAGTACCGCCAAGCTAATAATTTCTAACAAGGTAAATTTTGGTATATTTTTAGTATATTTTTTTAAAGTATTTTTTCAGTATATTTTTGAAAAATTTAATATTTCGATGGTTAAATTAGGTGGCGGGTATCTCACAGTCGAGCAAACTCGACAGTAGCTTTCTTACTTGTTTTACCCAATAATTATTATAATTTTATAACATTATTAAACTCTGCGCTTGTACGCTAAAAATCCATTGCCTCGTACAGTCAAAGCTTGAATGTAGCCGTTCCTACTACTTTTATATTGAATTGTTGAAAATAAACAAAATAATACTCGCTGACGATTTTCCTTTAAAATTGAAATAAAAATTTAATATAGCTTTCAATTAAGACAGTTAAGATGTAATAGACGTTAAATTTATATTAAATAATTATTTTATAATCGTCCATAAGAATATATAATATGTAAACAGACAATATTTTTTAACTCGTGTTGCGAAGCGTTAATAAATCTTATACTTAATTGTTGGTCTTTTTATTTTCATTGGTTCAAGCGTGAACTGAAATATATTTGAATTATGATTCATTGGCAAATTGAATCATATTCAAATGCAACCTTTTTTTTCATAAAAAATGCAACAACGACTTATTCAAATAACAGCCTTAGAACTAATAAATACTTATTGCAACTCACAAAGTTGATGTTATCTAAGGTAAATGAAAATATGTTTAGTTTAGAACGAACAAAAACTATATTTTCTATAACTATAATTTTCGAATCGAAGGCTTATGATAGAGTTCGTTAAAAAAAATGAGATTATAGTTAGTGCTTTTTTCCATCAATTGGAAAAATGTATTAATATTGAAAGAAAACCAGTCGAAATGAGTAATATGGTCAAAAATATGTTAAGAAATGAATTATTTTTCAATTTATAATAGCAAGTGTCATTATCTCGTCGTTCTAATTCGCTTGGGATATTACATTTTGGTTAAAAAACAAGTAAGAAAGCTACTGTCGAGTTTGCTCGACTGTGACCCGCCACCCAATTTTACCATCAAAATATTATATTTTTAAAAAATATACTGAAAAAATACAAAAAAAATATACCAAAAATGTATTTGTAGTTGGTTTATTGAACACCATTATTATGTAACGGAGTGACATAGCAACTAACCAGGTGCAGCTGCACCTTATTACGCCTTATAAAAGTAATTGCTTAAGAACTTCTGTGTTTTTATCCGATTGTAACCAAATTTTCAAAGATAAACGTTCTAGGTTTAGACGCTTGCAATTCAGTTTTTTTCGATTTGCATTGCCAAAATCAAAAAAAAACTTGATCTGGGTGCAATAATAAGACACCCTATCCCGAAAATTTGGTTGCTCTATCTCTTATAATCTCTGAGATCTAGGTATTCATATGGACAGATGGATATGGCTATATCGTCTCGGCTGTTGACGCTGATCAAGAATATATATACTTTATGGGGTCGGATATGCTTCCTTCTGCCAGTTACATACATTTTCGGTCGGCACAAAGTTATAATACCTTTCTACCCTTTGGGTTGGCTCGTATAAACATAACTATTAAATTTAGTTAACATTTTCATAAGTGTCTTTAATGTTACGCTTCATCAGCTGTATTTTAGATGTACCCAAAAACATTTTTTAGCTTATGAATACATTTATGTTCGAGTGTTGAGTTTGCGGGTTTGTAAATTTAGTATTGGCAAAAGGAAATGAAATGACCGGAAGTTAAATCAACCAATTCAATGAAAAGTAAAATCTTGAAAAGACTAAACCAAATTGAAAGTCAATAGCAAAAATTTCATGCCAGCCACGTAATAAAACTAAATATAGTGCATCAAATATGTCTTATTGTTCAGTTGTTGTTTTTGTTGCGGGCACCCTTAGCGAATAATTCAAATAAATTTTACACCTATGGCCCTGCTCCTTTAGTCATCAGCAAATATGTATATACATAGATAGACTTTTGGTTCCCTTTGCTGACCAAGGGATGCCAAGCGGAAATCCTTTTTCAATTTTATTTTATAGCAGAAAGAATACATATGCTCTGGCACATACATAAGTATGTATGTACACACACTCACACATGGATTCGCTTACGCAGATGTTGCAAGTTATAGCTGAAATATAAATTGAGTTGCCGCCCACTGAAGTTGATTATGGTCTACGCTTCACCGAATCTGAACCAACAAATTTTCTCAATTCTGTTAAAACTCAATACTAAGTCTGCCGCATAGTAGCCCCAAGTTCTAGACCCCTCCTTAAAAGCATCCACCCATTCCAAACATCATAATCCTAGCACCCAAAACGTAGCTCTATTATGGGTCTTTTTTTCTACAACAAAAACAACGATAATAACGGAGTCGTTGCCAATTCTGGGGATGGCCAATACACACTTGACTAATACTTTAAAGATGGACGCACACACATGTGTATGTTTGTATGTTTTAGGATGTATGTATGTTAGGACTAAGCCTTGTTGCTCACATATCAGCGTGCATTAAAACAAAGTGGGTATTGATGTAGAGTCCGGGCCCAAACCGAAATACAACATTTTGCTATATATGGTGTTGACTCAATTTTCACAAAAGGTAAGATAGAAAAACCTAAAGACGACTTAAAATTACTCTTCAAAAATCATGTTGACTTCTTTTATTTAAGTTGTAGCATCTATGTTCATATTTTGTTGTTTTAATTTTAATTTAAATTACTAAAAGTATTGTCCTTTTACGGGTTTTTATATTTAATGAATTTGAACAACCTAGTAACTAAAAACATAAAGAAGAATTCCAGAAATAATATTAGTATATGATTTAATTACTTAAATTTTCAATTTGTTTTAAGTATCTTAATTTATTAAAATTATTAATTAATATTTATAAATCATCTTAATGAACAAAATGTATTTTAATGATAAAGTTAAAATAAATGTATGTATTCCTTATACTCGATATACTGCTAACTAAAACTAATAGGAAAATCTTTATTTACATCATATTATTTACATTTTTAAGCATATTGTTTATAATGATACATTATATAATGTAATAACTTCTGCAATTTGTAAGAAAACGTGAAAGGGCATCACAAAAGTGAAGGGAAAGTAATGAGACTCCCTGTTTTTGGTTGGACCTATTAAAACCAAATAAAAGGGTCGGGTCTTCCTTGCGGATCAAACGGACAGTGGCAGCTTTCACTTATCACATTGGTTGGGGCTCAAATTATTTACGCCTTAAGCTCCAAAGCCGATTTATCCACCCACTTGCTGTATAATGCGTCCCATACCTCAGCAAAACCTATCTCCGCTTTTTAACTTTCTATTTCAATCATAAGAAGAAGTAATTTGTTCAAATATGATGTTAAGGATCAGGCGTAAAAGATGCGCTCACATGCAAAATAGACTTGAAAATGTTGAGCACCGGTCAAAGATTATAGAACACGATGATGTTTTTCTCAATTCCCAGAGGATTGTCACTTAACGGAAGTGTCGGTTGAGGCACCAACTAGGCGCCGGAATTCGTGTGAAAAAAGGCTGTGAACTCAAAGACGAGGATAAAGATACGGATAGAATAGGGGAGGAGGATAGGGGAGGAGGCAGGACCAGGATCAAGAGCAGGGCAACTGTAGCAAGGGCACGCACAAAGGACAAGTGTCAAAAATATTTACGCATTTTCAGTTTACGGTCAGGTCATTTGTCTCACTTAATAATTGCATTTCGATAATAATTTCATGCTTGTTAAGGAGTCCCGGTCCCATCACAATCCAGGAACGTATCAATTACAGGACCCGTCGTCTTTCAGGCATGTTGTCATTAAACAGTCGCTAATTAGACGCACATGTGTAACACAAAACCGCATTAAACCGTTACAGTTACAGTCCTGGTCGAACAACCCTGCCAAGTGCAGGGCTTGGACCAGGGTCGTCCACATTCAACCGCCACCAATGCCAATTCCCCGCTGCACTCGGTGAGTTCCGGCGAAGCACTAAAACTGTCCCAATTATACACTTGAACTTCTTAACTTTGCCTGGTGTTACACATATCACTCTGTGCGGTTGGCATGTATGTTGCAGCATACTTATGTATGTATATTTATATGTATGTCTGTTTACGTTGTGCCGCGAGCTTGATGGTGCGTGGTGTTTGCTGTTTCACTATGTGGTGATTTATATTATATTTGTTGCGCTTAATTTTTTGTTGCAATGATAAGAAATTTATGGTAGTAACTATCCAATGAATTTGTATCGCCGTCGCATCATACGTATTTTATGATTGGAACAAAAATAAAGAGCGACCATCGAAATATTCTAAAATATACTAGAAAATATAAAAATATATATTGAAAAACATATACTAAATATATTAAAAAATATTCCGAAATTACTGCGTTCAAAATTATTAGCTTAGTAGAATTTTATTCAAATTAAATATCATTATTATAAAATATCAAACAGTAAAAATAGGTGGCGGGTGCCTCATAGTCGAGCAAACTCGAAAGGAGCTTTCTTATGTGTTTTTATTTTTTAAATTTATTTCAATACTGAGTGTATGAGCCATAAGTACATTGACCATGTCAATGATTTGGCTGTAGACTTTCTGTTGTTGCTTTTGTACTTCTCTTTTCAATTCGTAGCGTCGCGTCTCCAGTCGCCGGTTGGTCATCGCAACATTTGCATGCCTCATTTAAATACAAGTTCCTCTTCATTTATTTATTTTATTGCGTCCTCATTCACGTTATGATCTCAACGGTCAGTGGACAATTTATTAATAATTGCATTCTACAATAAAAACTACAAACAAGAGTAATAACAACAAACCTACACACACAACATACATAGGTCCATTTTAATATGCCCCATCCACCGCACCTCCAACTCAAAATACACATGATCCATGCCCCTTGTCCCACCTCCGGGCCTGTGGCCCATCGTCTTGCTTATTGTTGTTTTCAACAGTCGCTGCTCTGTTATTATTGTTGCTTTTGCCGGGCTCTTTATTACTCGCATTCCATTGATTTTCATAGATTTTTGCAATAATCTTTTGTATCGTAATTTTTTTTTCTTGGTTTCCTCGCAAAATCTTTGCCTGGAAGTTTCACTTTACAAACATTTAGAGCTTTATTTCTCCTACTATTTCTTTTCCTCTCTGTATTGTCAATATAGACTCTCAGTAGTCGGCTAACTAAGTGAATGGTGGGATGTAGTTAGGTGATAAGACACCGGAAAACATGCTGTTTAGCGTTTCAAGCTGCCGTATAATCTACGGGCTAAGTTTTCATAAATATTGTGTCCCAATTTATCTTTAGTGGATCAATAGGCCAAACAAAATAAACAGCCACATACAATGGCCTCTTGCTTGCAGATATCTCGATGATGATCGATGATCGTCTGGCTTAGGGATCCGATGACGTTCCAGTTTCGAGGACTGCCAGGTTTTGTTGCTATTGTGGCTGGGTGTTCATTTGTTTCTTTACTGCCCATGTAATATGAAATACTCGTACATAATGCACATTGTTTGCTTTTCTTTCTGAAAGGGATTAGAACAAGTGGCAAGCCTGAGACTGAGGTTGCTCAATGCCCACTGCCAAGTGCATATGCGTATGTGTATTTGGTTGGTCCAAGCAAAGAACATGTATGATCGGCAAGCGATAAAAGGATCATAGCCAAAGCAGGCCTAGCTCTGACCCAGCTCAGCCGACAGCCTGTCTACCGCGTATCCTCTCATATTTAGCATAAGAGAATGTATATTAAGCCTAAGTGTGGCTTAGCCAAATGATAATAGGCTAGCTAATGTGAAAGCACCATTCAACTCAACTTAGGCCTGGCTTAGACTGTCATGCAAAACTGATGACCACTGAGCGGTGGCTTTTATTATGTGCCGCCCTTTTGTCATATTAGAAGGTCATTGTTCAACAAATTGCTGAACAACGCCTAGCATAGCGCCGGCGCTGTCATTGAACTTCATGTCCATCGTTTTTTTCAAAAACAGTAGCAGGGTCAGACTTAGATGTATTTTATATTATATATTATATTATTCTTTGGATACAATCAGAAACCGTACCGGTTATAAGTTGTACACATAAATATTATTTTCAACGATTATTTTTGATTTTTATCATAAAAAATTTATAATAATGATTATTATTGATTTGTAATATAAAAGTTAAAAATTATCATTATACTTCAATCTTATTTTCTAATAAAGTCTTCAACAACTATTATTTTAAAAGTCTTGATAACATTTTATTTTTTTAAAAGTATTCTCGAAAATAAAAGTTTTTAATAATAATAATGTAAGTCTCATCAATTCATATATTTGAAAAAATCAAAAAATTAAAAGTCATTAAAATTATTTTCTTGTGGGAATTAAGATGTAAAAAATATGTTATTCTCTTAATGAATAGGCATTAAACAATTTTGTTGAACAATTTATTTTTTTGATTTTATCTTTCATTGTGTGTGCGAATCTACCAAAGGCTTTTATGACAATTGTTGAGATTTTTAATTTATTCAGAAAACTTATATTTTTTATAAAAGTCATTCACTGATTTTTATTTTTGACTTTTAATGATTTTTAGGTCACGGATTTTAAAAAATTCATGACATTTTGCGTTTGTTCGAAGGTGCGTAACAGGCAGAAGGTCTGCGACCCCATAAACTATATATATTCTTGATCAGCATCAACAGCCAATTCGATATAGCCCTGTCTGTCTGTCTCTCCGTCTGTCTGTATGAACATTAAGATCTCTGAGACTAAAAGCCATCAAAATGAGATGGTGGTTGAATAGTTTTATTGCTCCAAATATTTATAATGTAACATACATTTTTAAATGTGTGTTGTTGTACAACACATAATAACATAACATTTAAATGTTTTATATTTTTTCATACGAATATGACAATTTGACTTAATAACATAATTTGTGCAGTCATTGATCAAGATGTTTGCGTGGTTCAGAGAGGAGTTGTGCCATCCGCTGATCGGTAGCTCACGGGTTCGAGTCCTGTGCGGTACGGTGTCAAAAGTTAATTCTTTTGTTTGATTTTTATACCCGACCCAAGATTATAATACCCTTATACCCTAGGGGTAGATGGGTATAAAAATTGTTAAGTTGTGTATGAAAATAATTACATATGTTCAGGGAAATGACAATATATTCAATTAATTTCTTGAAACTTTTCATAAAATGCTTTAATTATTTGTTGAAATTTTTTAAATATATAAATTCTTTAAATGCAGCTTAATCCAAGTTTCAATTCTTCATATTTTTGAAGGGTAATATTCAAAGGGTACATATTCAATAATAATTTGGATCGCTTGTCACTAGAATTGTATTTTAAATGAGAAATTAGAAGGTATTAATATTACAAAAAGCAAAGTATACATATATGTAGGATTAGGAATAATGTTGGGCTACTGCGTACCTTTTCTTATGCAACAACGAGAATGATTGCATCAGTCAATTTAAGTTTACATTATGCTATTTTATCATAGTCTCCTTTTGATTAACGGCTTAATAGAAGTAAGATGAAGAGGACGAGAGGAATAGTTTTAAGCAGTCAAGCGAATTCAAGAGTTGAGAGAATAAGCGTGTGTCGTTATCGAGAATGGTCATACTTAAAATCGTATTACCGAAGTACACAAGGTGATCAAATTTATTAATTTAATTAATTACATTTGTTACGAACTAAACATATTAATTGAACCCATAAATAAAAATGATAAATTTAATTTGTTGTTTCCAACATATTCGATAAAGTCAAGAAAATAGTATTGGCCAATTGTCGAATAACCGTTAGAGAAGTTGCTAAGGACCTAAACATATCAATTGGCTCGTGTCGAGTCGTCACGAAATTTGTGCAAAAATTGCTTAATTTCGACAAAACAGAATTGCGTTAACATTGGCATTTGGCCAAAAATAACACAGTAATGATGCTGCAGCCACCGTATTCCCCAGACTTGGTCCCCTGTGACTTTTTCCTGTTCCCAAAACTGAAGAGGCACATGAAAGGACGACGCTACGCCACGATTGAGGAGATAAAGACGGCATCGAAGGAGGAGCTGGACAAGATTACAAAAAATGATTTTTTTAAGTGGTTCGAGGATTGGAAGATAATTTGGCATAAGTGTGTTACATCCGAGGGAAATTACGTTAAAGGGGGCAAAAATAAATATTTATGAATAATAAAATAATTTTTGAAAAGATATAAAACATGCGATACTTTATGAAAAGAGACCTCTTATTTTTTTTATATTTTATTTATGTATTTTATTTGAACGACAAACTCTCAACAAAATTTTTTAAAAGAAAGATCAATCCAGTGAATTTAACGTTTGAAAGCACTTTGACTCTCTCACTTTGTATTTCGCGATGGTGTTCGCCGAGGCTTCTAATTTAAACATACGAGTGATGTTACATATTCACACAAAATCCTCAATAAAGGGGCAGAACATACAAATGTCAACGTTTTTTCCCGGACATTGTGTCCTCGTAGTTCTTTCTCTATGTTTTTTTTTGCAGATTTTTTTTTTCAAAGTAGCGTGAGCATTTTTTAAGCCAACGCCAAAAGATTTATTTTGTTTTTTGTCCGGAAAATCCGGGGAAAAGAGTAGTCTGTAGTGGAAATGAAATCTAAACCAAAATCTAGAGTGGGTAGCACTAGGTTTCTAATCTATCAACAGAGCGCGATATTTGTCAACAAGCGGAACTATAAATATGCATGCAGTTTTTGTAAAATACTAGTCAGTTGAGTTGGGAGAGAGAAGATACACACATTGATAAAGAAAGAGGCTAGAGTGGAAAATCCTTGGGTCCGAGATGAACATCAGCGAATAGGCTTTGAAAATGCACTCAGACGAGTTGGCAGAAAGTGATTGAGTAAACACATATGTCGAGCATTTAATTTCATTCCTATTTTTTTTTTAAATTACATCAATTTTTTCGGATTGAGCGAAAATATTACTAAAATCTACTTAGAAACAACAGAAGTAAATTGTAAGCTGCAAAAGATAAAATAGGACAGATATATCTGTTGCGATAAATTATCAAGTCCTTACTAATAAAAAACATGTTGCGTCAACTAAAGTTAATATATCCTATGAAAATTATACAGCTCAAGGGATACTTGACATACAGTAAGACCACAATTGAATAGCTATTACTCAAAAGGATAACTACATGCGCTTTTACTTTTCTTATTGTGTTTCTTCTCTGCTTAGGTCCTAAGCATGTGCTACCTTTTTTTTTAATCGATGTCATCAAGAAGGAGCAACACGAAAAGTTGCAACCAGACCCTAAACATTACCTGCCTCAGCTAATGGCCAAGATTGCATCAGTAAAGACGGTTAACACCGTGCCATTTCAAATTTGCCACAATTCGCAATTAAGTCGCTCTAACATAGAACGAATGGAGGCGCCAATCCATGATATCCACAAACAGTACAGTAAACGGCAGTTTTGTGTGAGCCCCAAGCCTTTGGAAAAGTTGCACGTCGAGCGGGCTAAAATTAATCATAACAATATGTGGATTGCTTATAGCAATAGCACCGAACAAGCCAATAGTGTAACACTTGTGCCATTGAATCAGGACCAGATGGAGCCAAACTTGAAGAACACTGGGACTCAAAAGCCTCAGCCACAGTCAAACCTGCCTGAAAAACCTGCTCGCAAGGTTCCATACTATAACCCATTGAGGCGACGCAGCAATGTTGATCCGGCACGTGTTCAGTATATAAAAGATAAGTTTAAGGAACGCAACCTGGAGTCTGATGCTATTAAGCCACAGGCTAAAAAGTATGTCTCGCGTACTACTCTGCACTCCGGTCGATTGGATAAGATTAATTAAAATATGCATCTGTGAGTGTTAATAATTTTTTTTTGCTGATTTCGCCATGAAAATCCCACGAGCTCTCCTAACACAAACCCATCACTATCACTATCAATTAAGCTCAGCCAAAAACATTCGAACGACGATTTTGTACACATGATTTTCCAGATATATTACTCTTTATTAGCATTAAAACTAAAAATTAATTTCTTTAATATTTCGTTACTTAATTTAATTAACATAATTTCTTTAGAGTAAAGCCCGCAAGGAGATCTGAGGTAGCTATTCCCTTGATGAAATTTAGCAACACTAATTTTACTCTTTATCTGCTTGTATGCGACAAGATTTTAAAGATGATTAATTTTATACCTTCAACAAAAAGGATTTGAGGGAGAAAGCTATAGCTATGGATATTTGTTAAAGTATATACATATATGTATACATATATTTATTAGAATAAAAGGTATATATAATTAATATATAAAGTAAGCAACACGATCCTTCAGTTATTTCAATTTCTTATAAGCTTCCATTGTACAGTTAAGCTTCACAATCTCCTCAAAGATGTTTCTATAACTTTACGGAGTCTTTTAGTTTAAAATATGCTTTAAAGACAACAATTTGAATATATAAATTATATATTATTTTGCGCTTACACTTAAATATAAATTTTACCAGAGTCAAAAATTCCTTATACGAAAATTGTAATTGGCGACTTTACTTAAAGAATGCTTGGATCTTTCTGATGTTGTCGATGACCTAGTAAAGTGGCTTTTCTTGCTGCTGTTAACACTGTACCTCATGATTCTCATTGTCAGCTTTCCGCTGACCGCGGTCCGACGTCTGGTGTCAGTTTATCTATTTCATCTATTTGTATGTGTGTGTGCTGATTCAACTAAGTGTTTCACATTCAGCTTCGTTTGATGTGTAAAAGTAGCTGTAGCTTTTAGCTGTTGCTTTGAGTATTCTCGTAAAATCGCAATCCGGCACACAGTTCGAGTCTTCTTGACTTGACTCTTAACTATACGCATATATTCAGACAGTCAATGGGAATTGAAAGTGGGTTGGAGAAAGAGTGTGAGTTTCGGTCCAGGATACGCATACAAATCACACTTACCAAATACATCAAGGCAGCATGCAGTAGCTTAGCTACAACAACAGTAACAAGCAGATAGCTTTGGCTTTGGCTTGAGTGCCAACAGCAGTCGAATCAGTATCACAAAAAATACCCGCAAAAAATCACATGGCCGTAGAAAGAGGGGCAAGAAGCACAGCCAGGACAAGCTATGTGGAGTAAAAAACAACAATACCAACAGCTGCAAAGGGGAAAAAATGAAGACAAAAAGTGCTGAACAAAAGCTGGCTGACTACAAAACCAAGTTGGAACGGACGCGGTATCGGCACTCTTGGCGTTTGAGAGTTTTGCTCTAGGGTTGAGGTTGGCAGTGGGGCGTGTGGAGTTTGGGCAGGGATTGACTTTGACTCCAGCCTTATATCCTGCTTATACAGAGATTTTGCTTTGAGCTATGGATATCGCCTGGCGCTGCTTTGTCAGTGTATGTGTATGCTTATCAATTCAGTTGTCGCTGAGCCAAGGAATTGATGGGAGGCGCAATCAATGAGGCACTGAGATATTGAGGTACTGCGCGTCAGTTTGGACTGGGCTTCGTTTCGAGTGTCGGTGTCATGTAGCAAGTTACATACTGTTAGTACAGCTTTTTGTTGCTATTTTTTAATTACATCCTTTACCGATGGGGTGCATCAGGCATACGCCGTTTATGATGCGCCTTTGGCAAACGGGCATCAAAAAGAACAAAAACATCGACCAATACCATTAAGAAAAGATAGGTATTCCGTATCGATGGAATCTCCATTACACACTCAACAAATGTATGCTCAGCTCCTGTCAACATATTCGCTAAGTTTGATATTGAATATATATACGAGTACATAAATTGCAAAAACCTTGAATTAGAGGGTATACAATACCGTAACTTGTACAAATGTAATGATTTGACTATGTTCTCTATATGGTGTTCTGTTCTAGGCAGTTACCTATTTACCGCGTAGTGTTTTTTGTGTTTGTTACCCTGACAGTCGTTGATGTCCAAGCCGTTGACGTGAAACGTGCACGGCATGACGAGTGCTTAGTTTATTGTAAAATACCATACCTTGTGAAACTCAGCAAATAACTAAATCCAAAACTAAAGAGTAACAGCCCAATTTCTCGCTATCCCACTCTTTGCTAACTCCTAGCTAAAACTCCACAGCAGTTTGTAGAAAAAAAATCAATGGAAAGTCCTAGAAAATAAAACAATTGGCCACACCCCGTAGGAATGATGATAAGACAGAAGATAGACCAGAACTAGAAGTGGAAATTCATAAGGATGGAGCAGCACGAGATAGTGCTTAATAAAAATTATGGCCACTGAAGTCTTAGCCAGATGAACCTTCGGTACCATCTATTTTGGTAAAATGAAATTGAAGTTAATATTTAAGAATAAGAAAATAAAGTAAGACGTCAATATTTTCTAAAATAAATGTCAATTGAAATAAGTAGTTCTTATTGCTATTTTATTATTTTCGATAATATATTTATAATATTTAATCTGCTTGCAATAATTTCTTATAATCACCTAAAATAATCTAACCACTTAAATTCAGCTAAAAATCAATCAATTATTATCCTTGTCATAGCATATTATTTAAAAAACAAGTCGGAACGGCTACAGTCAATCTTTGACTGTACGAGGTCATGGATTTTAAGTGTATATGCGTAAATTAAGCATAAAAGAAGATATTAAATGAATAAAATTTATAATAATTATTGGGTAAAAAAATTGATTCTTGACAGCGAATGGCACAAGTCCTCTCTCTCTCAAACAGCTTGATGAATGATGACCGAACAAATTGTGTTATAAAGTCAAATTGTCATATTCGTATGAAAAAAAATAAAACATTTAAGTATTATGTTGTGTTGTGCAAGAACACAATTTAAAAAATGTATATTTATGTACATTATAAATATAATATTTGGAGCCAATCGCCAACATCCGATCAACTCTCCGCTACTCAGCCATACACGCCACTATTTTCATTTTGATGGCCATATTTAAACAAGTAGGAACGGCTACAGTCAAGCTTTGACTGTACGAGGTCATGGATTTTTAGTGTACATGCGCTGCGTTTAATAATATTGAAAAATTATAATAATTGGGTAAAACAAGTACGAAAACTACTGTCGAGTTTGCTCGACTGTGAAATACCCGTCATTCAATTTTACTGAATGAAAGAATAATAAAGAGCCACCATCTAAGAATTATATTTTTCAAAAATATGCTGGAAAATATACTAAAAATATACCAATTATATACCAAAAAATATACCAAAATTAATTTTGTTTTAAATGACTAGCTTGGTAGCACTTTATTTTATTTATTTATTTTTTTAAAATCCATGGCCTAATAATAACCGTCAAAATTCGATCAACTCTCCGCTAGTCAACGACCATTTCATTTTAATGAATGTGGCTAAAAATGCACTATTACACAATTCTAATTACGCGAAATAATATATAACATTAAAATAATAATTGGGAAAAAAAAGTAAGACCACCCAATTTTACTGAATGGAAAAAGAAATAAGAGCGTCCATCGAAATATTATATTTTTCAAAAATATACTGGAAAATATACCAAGAACTATACTTAAAAATGTACCAAAAAATACACTGGAATAAACTTAATTCGAAATTATTAGCTTGGCGGCACTTTATTAGGTTTATAGCAACTAATTATGTGCAGCTGCACCTGATTACGCTTTATAAAAGTAATTCCTTTTTTATCCGATTGTAACCAAAATTTTCAGAGATCAATTCGGTTTTTTCGTTTAGCGGGGGAAGAAAGGGGCGTGGCCAACATCCAAAATAAAATTTAATCTGCCTACCGAGTTTTTAAAATACATAACAATTCGTTTTTATCGATTTAAGTGGGCGGAAAGAGGCGTGGCGAAAATCAAAAACAAACTTGCAACGGTGCCTATATTACTACAAATTGTTACAAAATCTGGCTGCTCTAGCTCTTATAGTCTCTGAAATCCAGATATTCGTGCAGGCCGACAGACGGACATATATAGCTATATCGTCTCGGCTGTTGACAATGATGAAGAATATGTATAATTTATTTATGGAGTTCGAGATGCCGCCTACTGTCTGTTACATACGTTTTGGTTGGCGCAAAATTATAATACCCTTCTACCCTTTGGGTAGGTGGGCATAAACACTCAACGCCATTACTTTTACCTTTTAATAGTAAACCAATAATACGCTAACTTGCAAATAATCATAAAGATATTGATTGCTTGTGAAGTGTGCAGCGCATTCGTCAGCACCAACTGGCTGCATCTGGTAAGAGACGATAACCCGACTTGACCAGGACAGCTTGACGATGGGTCCCAGGCACTCAGCTCAATTGTGCAAGGAATTGGGGATTGCGATGTGTGACATGGAACATCCAAGACCATTATCATTGTCATCATAATCATCATCATCACAACCATCATTATGTACGAGTCCCGTGAAGTTGCTGCCAGCTGTGGGGCAGGTAATGGTAACGATGCGACCCAGAGCAGTTGACGCTGAATCTCTACTCCTTTGCATCCTCTGCAGGCTGTTGCTGCTGCCACTTGCCCTACAGATGCTGATGCCATTGGTACTTTGGGGATTTTGTGCAGATTTACATGCAAACAATCAAGATATGCCAGGCTTTCAAGTTGCGCTGCACTGGGACCTGAAGCTGGGCTTCGACTCTGATTCTGGCACTGACTCTGACTCCACTGAATGTATATGTGGGGATTGTGGCCCATACTTTTGCCAATACGTCATGTGTGCTTCAATAGCTATATACACGGGGAGTGGCACACACACAGGGGCAATGGGGGATATGGATGTTGGTTGTCGTGTTTAGCGAATGCCCCCGTTTCACGTCTGTTTGCTTTTCACATCTTTTCACCTTTGATTTGCCTTCGTCTTCATCGAAACTTTCTTTCTTCTTTTTGCATGCTTCTGGTTGTACACTACCTATTTACAATGTTTGTAAAATAAATATATACTATATACATTTCGAAGTCCTCCACTTCTACACCTCATACATCGTTTTCATTTCAATGATGATGTGTATCCCTCATTGGCAAGTTTTTGAGGTGGTACGTTGTCTTTGGTTAATAATAATGGCTTAATTCAATTGCTACTTATATATGCTAAATGTTTTCTTTGCCTCTGCAATTTGGGATTTCTTTGTTTCTTTTCTAGTGTTCAGCTACTTTAATTAGGTCATGGATATTTAAAAAATCATGACCTTTTAAGTTTGTCCGAATGTGCGTAACAGGCAGAAGGAGGCGTCTGCGAACACAGCATCAACAGCCGAGTCGATATAGCCCTGTCCGTCTGTCTGTATGAACATCGAGATCTCAGAGACTATAAAGGCTAGAGCTACCAAATTACATGTAGAAACTTGGTGTACAGATCAAGTTTATTTTAGTTGTTGGCCACGCCCCCTTCCGCCCCCGTAAATCAAAAAAAAACGATTTTCAAGCATCATGTTAAAGCTAAAACGAAGTTTTGAAGTTTTGGCACACACAATACTAATCATCATCTTAATAATCTCAGAAAATTTTGTTACAATAAGATAAAAACACAGAAGTTATTAACGAATTACTTTTATAAGTCGAAATGGGGTGCAGCTGCACCTGTTCAGCTAGTTGTCACTCAGTGACATAATAATGGTGTTCAATAAACATAATGAAGTGCTACCAAGCTAGTCATTTAGAACAAAATTAATTTCGGTATATTTTTTAGTATATTTTCCAGTATATTTTTTAAAAATATAATATTTCGATGGTCCCTCTTTATTATTCTTCCATTCAATAAAATTGAGTGACGGGTATCTCACAGTTGAGCAAGCTCGACAGTAGCTTTCTTACTTGTTTTACCCAATAAATATTATAATTTTATAACATTATCCAAAAATCCATGACCTCGTACAGTCAAAGCTTGATTGTAGCCGTTCCTACTTGTTTTTAGTTGGTCTAGTTCACTCTGTGTCTGTTTGTTTGCATTGTGAAAGCTTAAGGCGATTTAATTATTTAATGCCTGTCACCCAGTGGCTAGCACTCAGTGTTAAATGCAAATTGGCATTGTCGCTAGACAACAACAGAAACAGGAGCATCAAGAGCCAGCAACGACAATAACAAGGATATCAGCGATAGAAAAGCAGCACAAAGCTTGTAACATAGCACAATTAACCCATGTGACGTATTCTGGAACCCCAGCAGGAGGACGTCGTGACGTCCGTGGACCAGACTCTTAAATAAACGTAAAACATCAACAACAACAACCATAACAAGAACTCACAATCAGACAGTCCACTAACCCTTTTAGCCGCCGTCTACCCCAATATTTCAGAGTGCTTGATGTCCCCAAAACTATGCAAGGTTGATTTAACTATCCATCAGGGTTGTATAGTTTAGTTATTCGCTCCTGTCTATTGTCCTCTAGAATGGGTCGCAGATTTATAAACCAGGCTCCTTGCCATTTCAGAGGATAACGTAGTATTATGCATGTCAAGGCTTTCTTGATCTCGAGAAGATCATAAAAGTTTGTTAAGTTTGTTCCCATTTTTGAGAATTTAAAAAAATCGAATAAAAAACAATTATATATATTATTATATAATAATTTTCATACACATTTGAATAGTATAAACAAGCATAACAACATACTAATCTATATGTATATATAATTATAAATTTGCAGTTTTCGAAGAATTTTTAAAGTTGTAAAAATTTGAAGATACTCTACTTCAATATGGTTATTGATAAGATTTTCAAATAATACGATTATAAACAAGTAATACAGCTACTGTCAAGTTTGCTCGACTGTGAGATACCCGCTACCCAATTTTACCATCAAAGTATTATATTTTTAAAGAATATATTGAAAAATATACTAAAAATATACCAAAATAATATACCAACACTTTCTTTCTTCGAAAGTATTAGCTTGACACCACTTTATTAGGTTTATTGAACACCATTATTATGTCACTGAGTAACATTGCAACTAACCAGGTGCCGCTGCACCTGATTATGCCCTATAAAAGTAATTCTTCAATAACTTCTGTGTTTTTTATCCGATTGTAACTAAATTTTCAGAGATCATTAAAATTGTGATTAGCATTGTGCGTACCTTCTGCCTGTTACATACATTTTCTTTTGGGACAAAGTTATAATACCCTTCTACCTTTTGGGTAGGCGGGTGTAAAAATATAGAATTTGAAGATATTGTATGGGCATTGTGCAAAGCAAAATTATTCGTATTTGTTGGTCGCTGGTTGCTCAAAACCTAAGAACGGGGAGAGAGAAATGGTGACTGAAAAAAGGGCAGTAGATGTCGAGAAGAATGGCCAATATGCAATGTAAGATCTTGTTTGTTTCCGTCGTTACCTGATAATATATATATATGATTTTTCTGCGCGCAATATCATTAATTAATGAGATTAGAGAGTGGAGAAACCACAAAAGCGCGTCAAAATCAAATCACAGTGGCGGCAAAGTGTTCCTGGTATTTTAATTGAGTTGTACGCATGCCAGCCTTAATAACAATGAGCATTGGGCATGGTGCGTGACGTAGGACAAATCCCAAAAATTGTGATAATCGACTTTGGTGCCGCCTGTCGCAGCCGACAGAGTATGTAACTTATGGATAGATGTAGTGCTCCTATCTTAGAGATGCCCTAATGTCGTCTCGCTTGCGAAAGAAATAGAGACTGTAACAGACATGAAAATAGAAACGGACAGAAATCAAACAAAGGACAAATGAGGGATGGCTTTGCTGATAGCCTAAATATCCTGTTGTTTTTCCACACTCATTCATTCTCCTCCTCTTTTTCAACATGGCTGATGGCTGAGATTCGGGCACTTCATGTTTCAGCCGTTTCTACTGCTTTTATTACACAATGCCAGCAACGACTGCGACGACACTTGGGTGCAAACGAGACGATTATTGCCGCTTGATAATGTTCTAATTGCCCTGCAGTGAAAATCAGTCGGCACCAGGATAACCCCAGCAACAAGCACAGCCAGGACAGAACCAGGGCTCCTACTGTTTGGGCACCGCTGCGGGGTCGACTTTTAACTTCTTGCTAGGAAAAAAACATAAACAAAAAAGACGAGACGAAGCTATTCAATTCAGTTAGACAATTGAACTGCACTTTGTCATGTCAGTCCTATGTCTTTGATCCAACAACATGCTGTTACTTCAGTCTTCAGTCTGTTGTCCACCATATTTCGGTTCATTCTATCCTTCTACTTGTAGGTGTTTTATTTGTCGTTGCTGTCGTTGCTATCATAATGAGCCAGAGAGAGCACTTCATTCGTATTTGTCGTACGACTGCACATGGTCACCTCCTTGTCTGGCTTCTAACTCTGCAATTTACAGTCTAGGTTTTATCCCTGGTCTCATCCTAATATCGCTAACCGCAGTTGGTCGCATTCTTCGAATCAGATCGGCTTTTCTTATGTCGCCGATACAGCATTTCATTTTGTTTTAAATTTACAATTTCTTAACTTGGTAATGTTGCCAATTTAATATTGATATATTCTTCAGACCGGATAGGCTTAGGTCTCTGTGGCATATGGACAGACAGACAGGGCTATGGGTTGCTGAGAATATATTATATGTATGTATATAATTTATGAGGTCACAGATGTCTAATAATTGACAAATTTTTTTAAAATTCATGACAAAAAAACTCAAATGAAGAGCGCATTAAATAAAGCTTTCACCTTTTTTTCTTGTATGTTTATGTATTTTAATATTTACGTAAGTGTTCAAGCGCCAATATACTATTTTTTGATCACTTTTACGGGATAAAGTATAACTTTCAGCAATAGTCAAATCATGCATTATTAGGGACACACTATAGAATATTCGAGCTTCATTGTTACATAACAGATACCCACCACCCAATTTTTCAGCATGAAAGAAGAAATAAAAGCGACTATCGAAATATTATATTTTTCAAAAATGTACTAGAAAATATACAAAAAAAATATACTAAAAATGTACCAAAAAATATGCTTTATTTAAAATTATTAGCTTGACAGCACTTTATTATGTTTATTGAACACCATTGTTATGTCACTTAGATACATAGCAACTGGACAGATGGAGCTGCACCTGATTTCGCCCTACAAAAGTAAATCTTTAATAACTTCTGTTTTTTTGTCCGATTGTAACTTAAGATTGTGATTTGTATTGTGCGTACCAAAATTGGAGTTCATACGGACAGACGGACATGGCTATATCGTCTCTGCTGTTGATGCTGATCAAGAATATATATACTTTATGGGGTCGGAGATGCTTCCTTTAGCCTATTACATACATTTTCGTTTGGCACAAAGTTAAAATACCCTTAAGAATAGTTCTAATTATTATTATTAGTAGTAATAGTATTATTATTATTGTTTTATTCTTTTTGTTAATACAATTTGGTTGTTTTGTCTGTGTTAATTGTTCGCGACCTCCGTTCCCGCACGTTATGCGGTTGCCCCTCGGTCGGATGGGCGGGTGGTCGTGTCTGCCTAGGTCCGCGCGTTAACAAGCCCGAGCTTGGTGTCGCTGGGCCACTTGATCGTACTGCCGTTAGTACGTCAACGTCCAAGATAACCCTATGGGTAGGCGGGTATAACAAGTAAGTAATTTTCGAGATAGTATGTCTTATATTTGCATGCAGATCAAGTTTGTTTTAGATTTTGACATTGTTCCCTTCCGCCACCCGAAAATCAAGATAAATCGAATATATTTCGAAAATATTATAATATTATAAATAAATGTTGTTCCATTCAGTAAAAATTGGTGGCAAGTATCTCACAGTCGAGAAAACTCATCGTAACTTTCGTAATTGTTTAATTCTATTCGCGTTTTTCAATGTCTAACTATTGATAAAAAATAAATTCATTAAGAATATTTTTTTTTGTATTAATTATTTTAAGTGATCAAAAGGCTATAGCATAATAGGCACGGGGTATCTCGTAGTCGATTTTTTAAGCTATAATTTTTGGAATTCTTTAAAATATTCCTGCTTCCAAGAAAAAACAATTACGACGGTAGTCCAGTTGTTTGAAGCCATTCATATAAAATGAAATTGCAAAATAAACGGATAATGAAATTGCTTAATAATCGGTAAATGGCTAAAAATTCACTGTATGTACACTTTAAGCTCCAGCTTTGAAACTAGCTGTGAGCTTAGACTGGGTTTCAATTTTGGTCTTTCGAAATATTTGCTTCCATTGTTAACTTGTTATCTTTTTTATGCGAATGTGAGTGGGGATAAAAATATGAATACGAAGTATTCATTCTTTCGCTCGAATCCTTATTTCGTACGAAACCAACTAAAATTCTTCAACCTGCAAAGGAGTGCTAAAAGTACTTGAGAAAACTGATTAAAAGCAAAAGAGTTTTACCGTGTGTTCGAAGCGTGTCAGGTAGTCGAACCTCTACCAATATCTGATTCTTGTATGCCCTTGACTTCAGAAAACTATTGCATAAAGTTGCTTGTGATCTAACTCTGTGACAATAACAATGGACAGGTAGATTTAACTAGAAGATGATTCAATTCTATTCAACCCTTAAATTCTCAGCTTCGTTTCTTCACGAAACAAGTACCGTGGGTCGTAAAGAAAGAACGGTACACCCTTGGACTGGATAACTACTACTATATAATAAGTGAGAAGTTAACGTCGGGTTTTCAATGGCCGTAAGAGAGATGCACAGTCGACAGACTTTGTTGGGGTATAATCTAATTGTTCGTCGATGGTAGATGGGTATTATAACTTGGGGTCAACTGCCCCAAAGTAAATACATCCTTGATCAGAGTCAACAGTCATGGTTATATGATCGTCTGTCTGTTCATCCGTATGAACACATAGATCTCAGATACTTTAAGAGGTAGACCAACCAAATTTTAATAATAATATAATATAATAAAAAAAACAAAAAAAAAATGCAGCCAAGCGAATAATTTTGAGATTGATAAATTTCGGAACATTTTTGGGTATGTATTAAGTATATTTTTTTAGTATATTTTCAAGTTTAATTTCTTTAAAATAATAAATTTCGATGGTCACTCTTATTTTTTGTTGAATTCAGTAAGAATAGGTGGCGAGTATCTCACAGTCGAGCAAACTCGACATTAGATTTCTGCCTTGTTTTGTGTAAAACCAATTAGTTGGTACGTTTTCTCCTTAAATGTATTTACTAATAGATATTAGTTCAATTTTTGTGAATGTATAAAAATGGAGTGAGGCAGCAACAAAAACAGATATGTGTCTTGAGAACCGTATTTGACGTTTGCGAGTATTTTTTTTGTGACAGGATATTTGCAACTTAATACAACTTTATATGTAAACATCTGCATTTTTGTCTTTAAGCGTAAATAGTATTCAAATCGCAAAAAAATGATCAGAACTAAGTCAAAAACAAATTGTTGGATTTAACTAATTAGAAACTGCTACACATGTTTGATTCTGTGCAGTCCGATGATGAATTGCCAATTACATCAAGAGATGATGAAGATGTTGAAAATGCGTTAACTGAAGCAATAAATGATATCGAAATCGTGGATTTCACCCTTAACTTGAATGTGAACCAAGTTGTTTGTAAACAAAATACGGTTACCCTATGCGTAATACCAACACATTAAAAAGGCGTCGACCATCGTCACACTCAATTGAAGATGATGCATCGGTAAATATATTAATATGTCTGCTGGTGGCTTTAGTGGTTTTAGTAAGAAGCACAAATTGGTGAAATGGAATTTTGGTAGCTCATCATTTCCAAAGGTATCGTTTCATTATTAAAGGTCCTGGCATAATCAGTCGATGAAGTTGCATGTTAATGACACTGTTTTCGTACAAATTCTACTATACCCTCTGAATTAATGGTAGCAAATATCAATAATATTATTGTCCAGGAGACTATAAACACATCTTTTAAGGAAGACATTACATGTCAATTCGAATCGTCTGTTTATGAAATATACAATAACAGTTACTCAAATTTGAAAAGTTACTGAGGACGAAATGATTTTGAATTAATACAAAACTGCCCTATCCATTTCAAATTTCAATTAATAAATAAGTTTTTTTCTCTTCGTGGCGAAAGTAAAGTTCAACCTGGCTATGATCCTCTTAACCGCGTACGTGTACTTCATGAGAACATAATGAACAAGTAAGAAAGCTACAGTAGAGTTTGCTCGACTGTGAGATACCCGCCACCCAATTTTACCATCAAAATATTATATTTATATAATAGTATAAAAATACTGAAAAAATACTAAAAAAAATATACTAAAAATACCAAAATAATATATCAAAATTTTCTTTGTTCGAAATTATTAGCTTGGCGGCACTTTAGTTGGTTGGTTGTTGAACACCATTATTATATCGCGGAGTGTCATAGCAACTAACTAGGCAGCACTAGCAGTTGCACGTGGTAATGCCTTATAAAAGTAATATCTTAATAACTTCTGTGTTTTTTATCCGATTGTAACCAAATTCGAAGAGATCATTAAGATGGTGATTAGTATTGCGCGTACTAAAATTGAACGTTCTAGGTTTAAAACGACGCTTGCAATTCGGTTTTATTCGATTTACGGGGGCGGGAGGGGGCGTGCGCAAAATCAAAAACAAACTTGATCTGCGTGCAACAATAAGACATACTGTCGCGAAAAATTTGTTGCTCTATCTTTTATAGTCTCTGAGATCTAGGTGTGCATACGGACAGACAGACGGACAGACGGGCATGGCTATATCGTCTCGACTGTTGACGCTGATCAAGAATATATATACTTTATGGGGTCGGAGATGCTTCCTTCTGCCTGTTATATACATTTTCGGTCGGCACAAAGCCATAATACCCTTCTACCCTTTGGGTAGGCGGGTATAAAAATCTCAACTTTGTGTAGATGAGTAATTGTTAAGCATAAAAATGGCAAAACAATAAGCATCCAACAGTTATCAAAAGTAGGGTATACAGTTATTTGACCAGTGCTATCCGATTAGGTTACTCGTAAGAATGGTGCTCTGAAATATAGAGCGGAGTAGGAGGCAATATTATCCTGCTGGGCTGCCTAGATTTTTTGGCATCAGCTAACAAAACTCGCTTCATCGTATATTCTGACTACTTTTACTTGTCAAATCTTTTGATGGTATATCTCTGTGCCATATGCCTTTATAGCTTTGGCACTGTATGCGTAAATAGTAAATCGAATATTAAACAACCAAGTGATAACGCTATAAAAGAAAAGACAAGTGATTTTCCGATTAAAAAGTAGGCACAATATATGGTGTCAAAATTAGCAATGATGTATGGAAATATAATGGCTATGGAATGATAAAGTATTATAATCTCGGATTATTTTTTGGATTCCCATATGAATGGGCCGCATAAATCTAATGGATGGATTGATGGGCAGCGACCGTATTAGGGATAAGACTCGAGATAGTGCTACTTATATAATACAGCAACAAAATTAAACAAGAAGTAACGGCTACAGTCAAGCTTTGACTGTACGAGGTCATGGATTTTTAGTGTACATGCATAGCGTTTAATTATGAAAGCTACTGCCGAGTTTGCTCGACTGTGAGACACCCGTCACTCAATTTTACTGAATGGAAGAATAATAAAGAGCGACCATCGAAATATTAAAATTTTCAAAAATATACTAGAAAATATACTAAAAATATACTACAAATATAGCAAAAAAATATATCCACATTAATTTTGTTCTAAATGACTAGCTTGGTAGCATTTCATTATGTTTATTGAACACCATTTTTATGTCACTGAGTGACAACCCAAGCGATAGAAGGATATTATGGCTTTGTGCCGACCGAAAATGTATGTAACAAGCAGAAGGAAGCATCTCCGACCTCATAAAGTATATATATTCTTGATCAGCGTCAACAGACGAGACGATATAGCCATGTCCGTCTGTCCGTGTGTCCTTCCGTATGAACACCTAAATTTCAGAGACTATAAGATATAGAGCTACCAAATTATCGGAACAGTGTATGTAATTATTGCACGCAGATCAAGTTTGTTTTTGATTTTGGCCACGCCCCCTTCCGCCCCCGTAAATCTAATAAAACCGAATTACAGGCGTCATTTTAATCCTAGAATCTTCAATTTTGGTACGCACAATACTAATCACCATTTTAATGATCTCTGCGAATTTGGTAACAATCGGATAAAAAACACAGAAGTAATTAAGAAATTACTTTTATAAGGCGTTACCACGTGTAGCTGCACCTAGTTAATTGCTATAACAGTCCGTGACATAATAATGGTGTTCAATAAACCAACTTAAGTGCCGGCAAGCTAATAATTTCGAACAAAGAAAATTTTGGCATAATTTTAGTATATTTTTTTAGTATTTTTTCAGTATAATTTTGAAAAATATAATATTTTGATGGTAAAATTGGGCGACGGGTATCTCACGGTCGAGCAAACTTGATAGTACCCTTCGTGCTTGCTTAATTTTTTTTTAAACTCAGGAGCCACCATATATGTACCAAAAATAAACGTGTTCTGCTCAATTTGTGCCATTATTTTCAAAAGTAACCTTAGAGTGTTAAGTCTGTAAGTTCTTGCAGTCTATTTTAAAGAAATGTCGAAACTCATCGTCAGTCAATGTTGTTGGCCGCCTTTGACATAACCGCCATTACAACAATATGCTGCATATTTTTCTGTTATACTTTGATGGTATTTCTTTATGAACAACTATCAATTTTGATTTGAAAAGTTGCCTAATATCGATAGTTCAAATTATAAATAAACTCTTGTTATTGAGTTAAATTAACATTTGACTGTTCATTTTTGCGCAATACTTCACTGGCAGTTTTATGACCTGTATGCAGTTACATTATGGGTAGTTTTTCGATTGTCCTTCTTACTGGACCTAAACCTAAAAGGGGTGGGTACATCGTAAAGCAATTAACTTTCTGACCGTACAATAGCTGACTAAACATTAACAAAATGATTGCCAAACAAGTATGAAAGCTACTGTCGAGTGTGCTCGACCGTGAGATACCCGCCACCCAATTTTACCATCAAAATATATTTTTCAAAAATATACTGAAAAAATACTAAAAAAATATATACTAACAATACCAAAATAATATATTAACCTTTTCTTTGTTCGAAATTATTAACTGAGCGGCACTTTAATTGGTTTATTGGACACCATTAGTATGTCACGGAGTGTCATAGCAACTAACTAGGCAGCACTAGCAGATGCACGTGGTAACGCTTTATAAAAGTAATTTGTTAATAACTTCTGTGTTTGTTATCCGATTGTAACTAAATTTTCAGAGATCATTAAGATGGTGATTAGTATTGTGCGTACCAAAACTGAACGTTCTAGGTTTAAAATTACCTTGAAATTCGTTTTTTTCGATTTACGGGGGCGGAAGGGGGCGTGACCAAAATCTAAAACAAACTTGATCTGCGTGCAACAATAAGACACACTGTCCCGAAAAGTTTGTTGCTCGATCTCTTATAGTCTCTGAGATCTAGGTGTTCATACGGACAGACAGACGGACAGACGGGCATGGCTATATCGTCTCGGCTGTTGACGCTGATCAAGAATATATATACTGTATGGGGTCGAAGATGCTTCCTTCTGCCTGTTACATACATTTTCGGTCGGCACATAGCCATAATACCCTTCAACCCTTTGGGTAGGCGGGTATAAAAATTATCCAATAAATTATTATTTTTGTGGAAAATTCCGCAAAAAAATGCAATTTAATGTGTTAAAAATGGATTTTACCGTATTCGAGTTCGTACGATTTATATTTTATGACACTGTTAGGGTTACGACTTGGGTTAGGGTTATACCGCTAACCCGAAACGTAACCCAAAACGCAATGTGACTACCTGACCAATGGCTTAATTATACCATTTGACGTGTGCGCGTAAGACAACGCTGCAAAATAAATCTAAATGAAAAACGCGAAACTGGAGAAAAACGCAGGTAATAAAAAATACATAAAAATTATATAGCTTTAAAAGGCATGTGCATACATACATATGTGTTTAGTTACACATAAGTAGTATATAACATACATCTTTGTATCTGTGCTGTATTTGTGATAGCTAACAACTCTCCGTTTTCACTGTTTCTGGTAACCTTCGGTTAGCCTGTAATGGCTTGGCAACATTCGCCTCCGCAATATTGCACTGACAGCAACAAGAAATAATAGCCTAGCAATTTAAACAATTTATGAGATTGTGAGCGTGCGACAGCAGCAGCAACACCAAGAACACAATGGGGTGAAGGGTTATCAAAAAATGGGCATTGCTAGGGAATGAGATGAAGCGAATAAAAGGAAGAAATCAAAACAACAATCATAAATTTGGCATGTCTAATGACAATTTCCTTGGTTACACATATGTGTGTGTGTACGCGAGTGTATAGGAGAGTAATATTGTGCCTTTTTTCGTTTTATTTTGAGCACATATAAAAAGGGATTGTCGTTAGATATAACATATTTCTGGGACGTCCTGGACCGCAGAGCAATTTGAAAGTATGACATGGCTGAGGTTGCGGATTTTAGAGCAATTTCACTTTCGAGCAGCTGACAAGCTGTTTACAGCCTGACACAATTCTTGCAGGGTTCAATTATGAGCCGAGTCTGCATCTGCAATATAAATCAAATTTGGCCCAAAACAGTTGGCATTATAAGTGTGTCTATAACGCAAGAATTTCAGAGAATCAGTTGCAGCAGTACGAGTGTTGGCTGTCACACAGTGGCATGCTACAAAATAAAGCAATCAAGAGGAAAGCATCGAGAAACAGAAGTGAGAACAAAACTGTAGCAGTTGCATTGTCTGATGTCTCTTTCAGTCGCTCGTAATTGTTGTGCTTCGTTGCCCAAATTATAATGGGAAATGATGTCACCACATACGGAGCAAGACTTCTACGTAGAGGATAAATGATAGAAATAGAGGGGGAGTGTGGAATACAAAGAGGCTCAACCAAATGCCTGAGGACATTGCGCCATTGTCGTTTCCTGTTCCTGTTTTTTTATTGTCTAACGGTTTTCAGCCGATTTACGATTATTTGACGTTGCTGCTGTTCAACTGGTTCTCACAACCCATGGTCAGAGCTCAGAACCAGCTTTGACCCAACGCATAGTGTATGTATATCTATTGTGGCCAAGGCACTTTAGGGCCCTTACCCACAACGTGGGTGGTCATTCAAATTGTCACATTGCATTTAAGTCTTAATAAAAATGCATTTGTTGTGCTTATCTCCTTTTCCCTACTTATATGTCAATTCCTTTTCCCTTATATAAACTCATTCCTTTTTTCCAGCTCCTGCACGGCATCACCATCAAACAGATAATAGAAATCGAATACGATTGATTCCAACTTATTAAATCAGCTATGCTCGCAAAAGCTAACGAAGCATGTACTTTGACCGATTCGCAGCTCAACACAAACCCCACAGCAACCACTTTTGATGACGCTCCAGTCCAGCAGCTCTTGTTTACCCAAACTATTAGTTGGCTAAAAGGATTTCGATGTGCCTTTGAGACCTCTGATCCTGACCAGCGATTCGCCAATACAAAATGCAAAATGAAATAAAAATGAGCATACAATTAAGTATGCTACATTGATGAATGGTCTCTGGGGCGAGGGAGTGGCAGTAGATAAAAGTTCTCAGTCGAATGTTTCTCGAGCTCCTGGGACTAGTTGAGACTGAAGCCCGTTTTGGGATTGGATATGGAATCAACATTTAGCTTGATTTCATTTTGAATGCTTATTTTATTGCGTAGAAAATGACGCCAACGTGGCCAAGAAATGTCCACGTCGCCGGCTTATCGACTGTGGCCCCAAAAGTCCTTTCGTATCCATTCACATTCCCATTCTACCCCAATTCAGTAAACTGCCTCATCTGAGCCGGTCAATTGGCGGGCGACGTGGACATGGCTCCAGTCGCTTTTTATGGCCACTGATTCTTTCCAAAATAAAATTCAAATACGAGAATACTTACGATAAAAATCAAATCATGTTGGACATTTAAGCACCCCTTCTCTTTTTCAGCCACCATCCTCACCTCCGTAAGCCGTATTTATATACGACTATCAAGTCCATTCGCATTGTAGAGGTTTTAGCTTTTTCAATTTTCCCTCTCTACGTTGGCATCTCTGCCAATTGCTTTTATTGGACCAACCTAATGGTTAAGTAAGTTTCTCCGGTCCACCATCGTACTATTTGGCTTAGTAGCTATCTGACATCGGTGCGACTAAATAACAACTTCGCAATTATAGTACACTTTAAGAGCAGCTATAAAAAAATTGCTTTTAACGAATTGCAAGTTTTTTTTATGTTGGAAAGAGTTAATAAATTTTTACTCTAATATATATATATATATATATATATATATATATATATATAATTATAAATATACATATTTTTAACGATGATAGGTAAAAAACCTTTACTGTAAAACAATTGACTTTTGTTCAGCAATTTTTAAATATAATATTAATTAGTTCTGCTTTTTACAAAACAATGACCAATTCTGTGACCAAAGTATTTAACTTTGGTCACATCTGCGATCTCATTTACATTTTTATATAGCCACATTTTTATTTACCTTAAAGTAGTCTTAAAATTTACAAATATCAATAATATTGCAGTGATTTAAATCAACCCGATTTAGAGATTGAAATCAAACTGAAATTATTCGTAATGCAATTAAAATTAAGAACGAACACTAAAATATAATATTTTTCACAAGCACTTATTTATTAAAAAGTACTTTTCATCTTCCATATGTCAATCAGATTGTTGTGATGACAATCAAAACAATTTGGAGATAAAAATCAATTTGAAAGTAACGAAAATAAAGAGAAACCCATTTTAAATATAAATTAGCGTTGTTGCACTTTAATGAGTTTATAGAATTCGATTATTATCCAACAAAGCAACTAAACAGGCGAGGCTGTTCCTGATTTCACCCATAAAAAAATTTCTTAAGTAACTTCTGTTCGTTTTGTCCGATCATAACCATTTTATCATAATTTAGTGGCAACCGAAAATGTATAGGTATAAGCAGACATCTGCCTCCACTTGATCAGCGATAACAGACAAACTCGAAATAAATAGTCAAGATTTGACTATATGAGGCCATGGATTTTCGTAGAATGTGTGCAAAGTGCTACCAAGCTAATCATTTTGAACAAAATTTATTTCGGCATACTTTTATACCCGCCTACCCAAAGGGTATTATGGCTTTGTGCCGACCGAAAATGTATGTAACAGGCAGAAGGAAGCATCTCCGACCCCATAAAGTATATATATTCTTGATCAGCGTCAACAGTCGGGACGATATAGTCATGCCCGTCTGTCCGTCTGTCTGTCCATATGCACACCTAGATTTCAGAGACTATAAGAGATAGAGCAACAAATTTTTCGCGACAGTATGTCTTATTGTTGCACGCAGATCAAGTTTGTTTTTGATTTTGGCCACGCCCCCTTCCGCCCATGCAAATTGAAAAAAACTGAATTGCAAGCGTCGTTTTAAACCTAGAACGTTCAATTTTGGTACGCACAATACTAATCACCCATCTTAATGATCTCTGCGAATTTGGTTACAATCGGATAAAAAACACAGAAGTTATTAAGATATTACTTTTATAAGGCATTACCACGTGCAACTGCTAGTGCTGCCTAGTTAGTTGCTATGACACTCCGCGACATAATAATGGTGTTCAATAAACCAACTAAAGTGCCGCCAAGCTAATAATTTCGAACAAAGAAAATTTTGATATATTATTTTGGTATTTTTAGTATATTTTTTTAAAGTATTTTTTCAGTATTTTTATACTATTATATAAATATATTTTGATGGTAAAATTGGGTGGCGGGTATCTCACAGTCGAGCAAACTCGACTGTAGCTTTCTTTCTTGTTTTGGTATATTTTTAGTAATTTATTACATAGCAAACTCGACTGTAGCTTTTTTCCTTGTTTTACCCAATAATTATTATAATTTTATAACATTATTAAACGCTGCGCATGTACACTAAAAATCCATGACCTCGTACAGTCAAAGCTTGACTGTAGTCGTTCCTACTTGTTTAGTATATTAACAGTATATTTTTGAAAAATATAACATTTCGATGGTCGCTCTTTATTATTCTTCTATTCATTAAAATTGGGTGACGGGTATCTCACAGTCGAGCAAGGTCGACAGTAGCTTTTTTCTTTGTTTTACCCAATAATTATTATAATTTTCATAATGTTATAACATTATTAAACGCTGCGTTTCAAGAACATCTTCTTTTATGCTCTAACTTCTGCATGTACACTTAAAATCGATGACCTCGTACAGTCAAAGCTTGACTGTAGCCGTTCCTACTTGTTTGCTTTGCAAAGTAAGAAATGCGAAATGAGTCTAGTTACCCGTCGTGAATAAAAAATATAAAGCTGTGGCGTGTCCTACATTCAAATCAAATTAAAAAGCGAATATGCTAGAGATGCAATTCGTCGGAGAATTTTGTGTAAGAGAATAGAAGAGAATAGAGAATGTCTATCAAGGGGGAGCTGTTCGCTTATTGGGGGTTGGATCGGGCTTATTAATTAGCAGTCCTAGTAGTCAATATGGTGATGGCTTACAGCATATGTCTGGTCTTGCGCAAGCTATGTAGATGATGCTTTTGGGGTTGCTTTGTGACTCCTAGCTTGCCGAATTACCCTGTCAAATTCTGGCCATTGACTGATTTCAACTAATTATGCCCGCCTACCTAAAGGGTAGAAGGGTATTATAACTTTGTGCCGACCGAAAATGTATGTAACAGGCAGAAGGAAGCATCTCCGACCCCATAAAGTATATAATCTTGAACAGCGTCAACATAGCCATGTCCGTCTGACCGTCCGTCCGTATGTACACCTAGATCTCAGAGACTATAGCGCAATATTATGTCTTCCTTCGTTCCTTCAGCCCCCGTAAATCGAAAAAAACGAATTTCAAGCGTCGTTTTCAACCTAGAACGTTTGGCACGCACAATACAATACAATAATGATCTCTGAATAGTTGGCTACAATCGGATAAAAAACACAGAAGTTATTGATGAATTACTTTTATAAGGCGAAATGGGGTGCAGCAGCACCTGTTCAGCTAGTTGTCACTCCGTGACATAATAATGGTGTTCAATAAACCTACAAAAGTGCCGCAAAGCTAATATTTTCGAATAAAGTAAATTTTGGTATATTTTTAGTATGTTTTTAAGTATATTTTTAAGTATATTCTTTAAAAAATATAATATTTAGGTGGTAAAATTGGGTAGCGGATATCTTACAGTCGAGCAAACTCGACAGTAGCTTTCTCACTTGTTATTATTTAACTTTGTTAGTTCTTTATTAAACTATAACGGTCTATTAGACAATTGTTCCGTTTCAATGCCACTAAGTGATATAATAATGGTGTTCAATAAACCTAATAAGGTGCTACCATGCTAATAATTTTGAATACAGTATATTTTTTTAGTATTTTTTTAGCATTTTTTTTTTTTTTGAAAAATTTAATATTCTCTTTTATTTATTCTTCCAATCAGTAAAATTGGATGGCGGATATCTCACAGTCGAGCAAACTCGACTGTAGCTTTCTAACTTATTATGTATATATATTTTTAACTTAGAACTTTTATTTTTTGAATTAACTATTCAGTTGCAATGACACTTATTGATATTATATATTAATGGTATTCAAGAAACGTGATAAAATGTAACCAATCAAATAATTTCGAATGCGGTGTTTCTTGTATTTTTTTAGAATTTTCTAGATAAATAGTTTATTTTGATAGTTTTCTTTTCGCATTTTTATTGCATTTTGAGCAAATTCGATCGTAGCTTTCGAACTAGTTTGCATAGCGTTTATACTTTATAATATGCATCTATTCACCCGATTATAATGACCATATCCGAATTATACCCAAACTCAAACCCGACCTCCAATTTATATTCTATTTGAACCCTGAGGTCAGTATCGAACATTGTCTGTCATTGTGTATGTAGAACTCCAACTTCGACTATGACTGTGAATGTGGATGCGATTCGCTGTGGCCATCTGTTTGGCTCCAATGTGTTAGACTCCCCAGTGACAGAGTTAGAGCTATCAAGGTGTGTTGCGACTTTCCAGCCAATTTATCCAAACAGTTTTGATAATTTCTTAACCCAAACTGCAGGACACAAAAGTGATTACTAGTCTTTGATTTTGATCAATGGGAAGTCTCTCACTCTTACTTTTCTTAACGCTCGGTTCATTTATCATAAAACAAGCTGTAGTGGTTGCTTGGCATTGGTGCCAGATATTCTGGTTAGACAAACAAAATAAACTGAATAAAACCGAAGAAAATGTGAAATGAAAACTATTATCGATGGTTTTTCCTACTCATATTGTGAGGTCTGTTGAAGTCACAGGTCACCGGATGTTAACTTGAAATGACAACTTAAACCATCAAATCATGCACTACACTTATTTAGCGGGTATTGATTGATCCAACATACCCCATGATCCTGATCAGCACCAACTCTAGAATCCGAAGTAATGAAACAATACCTGACCATTTCCTTTACATTGTTCCCATGCTAGTTCCCAACAGGTTCGACAACTCAGCTCGGCAGCCTTAGACTTGACATCAGCTCCGCTTTCATTGAAGAAAATCTCTTCAGTACTCTTCAATTTATTGTTTGTGTATATATTGGTTTACGAAATTACTAGGCCGTAGCTCTTTTGAATTTATTTGTTCCCCTTTATGTCTCACTCTCTGATTGTGTAATGAGATTGATTAATGCATCGCTAGTTCGCCACCCTACTTCTTTTTCTTGCTTTTAATGTTGAAGTTGACTCCTTTTAGGGGACTATTCACCTCGTCTCAATGATTACTTTTGTGACTTGTTCGCCTGTGATTTCGCCTCTTTTCTTCCATTCCTAGCTCATTCATAGTATACAGATATTCTTCCAGTCTTTGTAGTTTTTTGATATTATTGTTTACCTTAATTCTACGGAGTAAATTTAATAAACACATCAATGGGTATTTGGTTGTATGCATGGTTAGCATTTAAAATGCTGCGTCATAATTGAGACAAAAAGTTGTTAGTATCGCTTGCCAAGGAAATCAAAGCATTTTTCAAATTTTAATTTTAATGTAAGGAAAAACGTTAACTTTTCAGAATGATGTAAAATTTTAGCAATCACAAACAATGTATTTAATGTATTTGCACTTAACCCCATATTGAGTCAGTTTTGAACTGAACAGTGAAAGGATTTCATATATGTAAGTCCTTCCGTGCATTTAAATCAAGTATATCTAAATACATAATTAACTATCTGATATAACAAGGATAGTTTCCTTTTAGAGAACGACTGCGTCTCCGATTACTTTTTTAACAACAAAATTCTTAATTCTTCAGTGTTCTCTGAAACAAATTTTTTTCAAAATACTTGTAATATCGTTAAATGGCCAAATTTTCAGTGTTTATTAAAAAGAAAATAATTAATGGAAGCTCTAGATTATTGTTTAAATAGCTTAATATAAATTACTGATTTCAATAAAATAATTAAATTGTTTTTTCATATAATCTGAATCATTTAATTAAGCACAACACAGTAACACAACGCATTGTCAAAATATTTATGACGATTAGTAAATATTGCATCAGCAATAAACATTTACATATATTCTTAAAATATTATGCTGCTCTCCAATCTCTCACAATCCATAATTTCTATACCCTGCGTTGATTGAAAATGAACAATAAATAATTATGTGCAAATGTCGATTGTGCCCTGTTCATCTGTCTGTCTATACATATATTGGGTTGCTCAAAAAGTAATTGCGGATTTTTCATATAGTCGGCGTTGACAAATTTTTTCAACGGCTTATGACTCTGTAATTTCATTCTTTCTTCTGTCAGTTATCAGCTGTTACTTTTAGCTTGCTTTAGAAAAAAAGTGCGCGAAATTTTGTTTACATTTGTTTGTTTGGCGTCAATTTTAATATGGAGCGGAGCAGGTTGCTAAAAAGTTACGAGATGTGTATGGTGATGAAGCCTTAAAAGGAAGACAGTGTCAAAATTGGTTTCGCAAATTCCGTTCTGGAGATTTTTCACTTAAAGATGAGCCACGTTCAGGTCGGCCAAATGACGTTGATGATGACCAAATCAAAGCATTAATAGAATTGGATCGTCATGTAACTGAGCGTGAGATAGAAGAGAAGTTAAATATACCAAAATCAACCGTTCATTATCACATAAAAAGTCTTGGACTGGTGAAAAAGCTTGATACTTGGGTACCACATGTATTGAAAGAAATTCATTTAACACACCGAATCAACGCTTGTGATATGCACCTTAAACGCAATGAATTCGATCCGTTTTTAAAACGAATCATAACTGGAGATGAAAAATGGATTGTTTACAACAACGTTAGTCGAAAACGATCATGGTCCAAGCATGGTGAACCAGCTCAAACCACTTCAAAGGCTGATATCCACCAAAAGAAGGTTATGCTGTCTGTTTGGTGGGATTGGAAAGGTGTGGTATATTTTGAGCTGCTTCCAAGGAACCAAACGATTAATTCGGATGTTTACTGTCAACAATTGGACAAATTGAATACAGCCATCAAGGAGAAGCGACCAGAATTGGTCAATCGTAAAGGTGTCATATTCCACCAGGACAACGCTAGACCGCACACATCTTTGGTCACTCGCCAAAAACTGAATGAACTTGGCTGAGAACTTATAATGCATCCACCATATAGACCTTGCACCCTCAGAGTACCATTTGTTTCGGTCTTTGCAAAACTCTTTGAATGGTAAAACTTTCGGCAATGATGAGGCTATAAAATCGCACTTGGTTCAGTTTTTTGCAGATAAAGGCCAGAAGTTCTATGAGCGTGGAATACTAAATTTGCCAGGACGATGGCAAAAGGTTATCTAACAAAATGGTAATTACATATATATTTGATTAAAGTTCATTCTAAGTTTTATTAAAAATGCATTTACTTTCTTTTAAAAAATTCGCAGTTACTTTTTGGGCAACCTAGTACGTATGTATATGTGTATGTCTGCATGAACACCTAAATTTCAGAAGAGAGAGCAAATTAATCCAAATTTATGGACAATATATACAATATATTTTGCATGCTGCTCATTTTTATACCCGTTTTCCCAAAGGGTTATAATACCCATAACTTTGTGCCAACCGAAAATGTATGTAACAGGCAGAAGGAAGCATCTCCGATCCCATAAAGTATATATATTATTGATCAGCGTCAACAGCCGAAAAGTATAAAACACAGATCAAGTTTGTTTTAGATTTGGGCCAAGACCTCTCTACCCCCGCAAATCGAAAAAAACCGAATGGCGAATTACTAATATATACTTTTTATTAAATACAGTGTTCTCATTTATGACGTGGGAAAGTTCTAAAGCAAACTTAACTTAAAATTTAATTACGATCGAAAACACAGAAGTTCTTCAAGAAATATTTTACAGGGAGAAATCAGGTGCAAGTGTTATATTTGATCTCGTAAAAAAAGACCGACTGTTTATTTCTTTCATGTTAAATAGTAAAACAAACACAACAGCAATTTCAATCTATTTTGCATATTTAAAAAGTATATCAGCACACTTTAGTGTTTCTCTGTCTGTATTAGTTCTCAGTATTAGCAGATTAATATAAATTTGTTAGTTTCAAATTTATGTGACGTCCCCTTATGCCTGTTAATCGAAAAATGTAAAATTACATGTCCAATAAAAAATTCATTAAACAATGCTGATTTGTTTTTTCTTTTTATACCCGCCTACCCAAAGGGTAGAAGGCTATTATGGCTTTGTGCGAACCGAAAATGTATGTAACAGGCAGAAGGAAGCATCTCCGACCCCATAGTATATATATTCTTGATCAGCGTCAACAGCCGAGATAATATAGCCATGTCCGTCTGTCCGTCCGTCCGTCTGTCTGTCCGTATGAACACCTAGATCTCAGAGACTATAAGAGATAGAGCATAAAATTTTTCGGGACAGTGTGTCTTATTGTTGCACGCAGATCAAGTTTGTTTTAGATTTTGGCCACGCCCCCTTCCGCCCACGTAAATAAAAAAAAACAAATTTCAAGCGTAGTTTTAAACCTAGAATTCAATTTTGGTACGCACAATACTAATCACCATCTTAATGATCTCTGAAAATTTGGTTACAATCGGATAAAAATCACAGAAGTTATTAAGATATTACTTTTATAAGGCATTACCACGTGCAGCTGCTAGTGCTGCCTAGTTAGTTGCTATGACACTCCGCGATATAATAATGGTGTTCAATAAACCAACTTAAGTGCCGGCAAGCTAATAATTTCTAACAATGAAAATTTTTGATATATTATTTTGGTAATTTTAGTATATTTTTAAGTATTTTTTCAGTATATTTTTGAAAAATATAATATTTTGATGGTAAAATTGGGTTGCGGGTATCTCACAGTCGAGCAAACTCGACTGTAGCTTTCTTACTTGTTGTAATTAGTAAGGAGGAGTAGAACACATCCAAGCACTGATACAAAATTTTATGTTTTTGGCCACCACCTTAATGATGCTGATCACGTATAAATACACCTTGTGGCGTCACAGATCTCTACTTTTGCCTATTACGCACATTCATACAAACGCTAATAACCATATATTTCTAAAAATCCATGGTCTAATAAAATGGCTTTAAAGACAGAGCACGCGCGTATACTAAAATCTTTTTATTTTAAATTCTTTCTGGCTTGTCAGCGATATATATATATATATATATATATAGATATATATTAAAGATATTTGCAACTAACTTAACTTTCATGCTTTTTAATAGCAGAATTTTTAATAATAATAAAATATCTCTTAGTTTATTTGATTTAAAGCCCAGCAATATTGTCTTTCCTTCAAAACAATTTCAAAATTGTTGGACTCCTCATAATTGATTTTTGCTATTCAATTCGATGTGCTATCGATATGCTTTTAACCTTCAATTAACAGCATCCTTGACCCATGTCATACAACATTTTATATTAACCAGCTTCTGTTGCTTGCCCCTTGCCACCCTCTTAACCTGAGTTGGTCGCGTCTTTTCCATAATTTTTACGTGCTTCTCGGCTTTAGGGCAATTAAAGTTTGATGCTTTAGAAAATGACCATACACAGAGGGCTTATGTGTGTGTCGGTGTATGCGAGTATGTGGGTGGGTAATATATTGAGTTCTTTTGTGATAGTGTGAATCAACAAATTTATGCGCAAATTATCGCGACAGCTATGACAACCTCAGGTGGTGTTCGAGGTAATTGCTTTGGTTGGTTTGTGCTTCGATTGATATTGTTGTTGCACTTGCTTAGACGCATTTGACACGCCTCGAACTGGAATGTGCGAACAATATTATAAATGATACAAACTCAGTGGCAGAATGTGTTCACCGAGGGTTGTGTCAACATCTATTCCTCGGTCTCAATTTCTGACTCGCTTAACAGAGACCACCCAAAAAAAACTGTGTTCGAGGTTGGTGATAACGCGAAATAATTGCGTGACAACCATGTTGCGATAATTTTCAATTAAACGGCATTTTTTGTTTCTTGTTGCCGAAATAAAAGGAATACACAAACACACACAAAGCTCAAACAACGAAGCGAGGAAGCTGAATAACCGAGAAGACAGAAAAGGAAAAGCGGCATGCGAATGGTGGATGTGGAGTATGGGATGGTGGATAGTGGTCGAAGGGGGTGGACAGATGCAAACTGCAGAATGAGCCAGGCAGAGAAAGAGCCAGCGTAAAATTTCATATTAAAATCAACTTATTTTTTGCTTTCATTTATTCATGCTCAGATCTTATTGTTGTTGTCGCTACCACGCACACACAGTGATAAAAACCAAATGTAATAACTTGCTTGTGTTTCACGCGACACGACGCCGCCAGAAAAGTGTCACACTTGTGCGTCATTAACACGGCCAGCCGGTCACAGCTGGTGGGTGGGTAGTTGTTGGGTTTGGTTGGGTGGCTATACAATTGAAACTGCTACTGCCCTAGGGTAAGCTGCTTCATTTGCCGCTCTTTTGGGGTGACATTGGCAGCCATGTAGTTGTCGTTGCTCGTCGCCCTGTTGGTCGTTGTCGACTTTTGGGGGTAGCTGCTGTGGTTGGCAGCGACATTGCTAACCATTTTTCTGCGGCCAAAAGACAACAAGAACAACAACAAGGCCAACTACAGCCGCGGGAGCAGAAACAACGAAAAACAACAAAAAGGGCATCGCATGTTAATTTGATTTGCTCGCTTTGCAATGTAACAATAATGTTGTCATCAGGTTGAAGGTTTAAGTCATATGCCCTAGACTTAGGCACGATACCATTGCCGATGTATATTTAATTGTCGACGACTTGACGATACTTGGTCGTAACTCTAATAAGTATAACCAACACTTAAAATTTGTTTTTCATCAATTTGTGTCTTTCAACCATTTGGACTTCCTCTCTGTGGCACTTGCCTTGGGGTAAACTTATTAATTGTACGCGACTAAGCTTAGGGTAGAAGGGTAATATAACTTTGTGCTAACTGAAAGTGCATGTAATGGATAACAGCCGAGAAGATATAGCCATGTCCGTTTGCCTGTCTGTACGAAAATTTGGATTTCAGTGACTATAAGAACTAGAGAAACCAAATTTGGTGACAAAATGCAATACCCTTAGGCACAAAAAATCACCCTTATAATAATAATAATAATGCAGTACAATAGTCACCATATTATTATCACTATCTTCATGATTTCTGTAAGTTAAGTTACGATCGCATAAAAAACTCATAAGTTATTCAAGTAATACTTTTAAAGAGTGAAATCAGATGCAGTTGCATCTTTTCTGTGGCTATGTAACTCTGTGATGTAATAAAGGCACTCAATAAACCTGGTAAAATACAGCAAAGCTAATAATTTAATCAGTAGTATATGTGGTATATTTTTAGGTTTAGTCACTCAGTAAAAATAGTTGGCGAGTATAGAACAGTCGAGCAAACTCGACTGTAGCTTTCTCCCATGTTTTGATTTGCTTAGATGATGAGATGTCACATGTTTGACTCAACTTAAAAACAAGTAGGAACGGCTACAGCCAAGCTTTGACTGTACGAGGTCATGGATTTTAAATGTACATGGGTAAGTTATAGCACAAAAGAAGATATTAAATGAACAAAAATTATAACAAGTATGAAAGCTACTGTCGAGTGTGCTCGACCGTGAGATACCAGCCACCCAATTTTACCATCGAAATATATTTTTCAAAAATATACTGAAAAAATACTAAAAAAATATACTAACAATACCAAAATAATATATTAACATTTTCTTTGTTCGAAATTATTAACTTGGTGGCACTTTAATTGGTTTATTGAACACCATTATTATGTCGCGGAGTGTCATAGCAACTAACTAGGTGCAGCTGCACGTGGTAACGCCTTATACAAGTAATCTCTTAAAAACTTCTGTGTTTTTTATCCGATTGTAACCAAATTCGCAGAGATCATTAGGATGGTGATAAGTATTGTGCATACCAAAATTGAACGTTCTAGGCTTAAAACAATTCAGTTTTTTTCAATTTGCATGGGCGGAAAGGGGCGTGGCAAAAATCAAAAACAAACTTGATCTGCGTGCAGCAATAAGACATACTATCCCGAAAATTTGGTTGCTTGACGTACTACTAATTTATGTGAATTTTCTGCATGAAAATAAACAGAAATCCTTTGTAGTGCTAGGTCTTTCTATGATTGTTCAATTTATATTTAACCATTTTCACAATAAAAGTACATAGTGCAATTTCGATACTGAATAAAAAGCATAACTTTAAAATGCGCAGATTTTAGCTTTTGGTGAAATGATTGGTTTATCTTGGCGAATTGGCTAAACATTTTTAAACAGCATTTCTCATCGCTTGCTATTATTTATCAAATTTAAATTAAAGCTGCCACAGAATTCGCAATTGTTCGACAATAAGTCCTGTCATTGAGAATAAGGCATGACAAGTGAGTAACAGCAACAGCAAGAGCACCAGTACATAACGAATCAAGATCCACCCCGTTGCGCCTCATTGACTGACATATGCGTTATGAATTACGAGTACGTTTATATTCCTTGGTTCATATTCGATTCCCGGCTGCCTCTTTAATGAATGAAACGTGTTTTTGTTCGCATTAACAATTTTTCGACTTGAGCACCCACTGTCTGTCATTTACTCATACAATCATTCACTGACTGTCTCACTCACTTATTATTATTGTGTTTTTTGGTTTTTTAATATTTGCGGTTGTCGATGGTCCCGTTGTTAAGCATTCGTATCCCAAAATCGCAACCCCAACCAACTATAGCATTCAACCATCCGACCATCAACATCAACTTAAGTTCAATTAAAATCCACATCAAACAATAAGCGGGCACGTAGCTGAACCATCAACTACTTCAAAATTGGCACAACAATAACACAATAACAACAAAGCGCTTGTATGCTCGTATTTATACTCGCACTCACATTCAAATTTCAACTCATATGAGTGTGGGATGTATGCTCACTGCTGTTGTGGGTGGTGCTCGTGCCCGGGCTTAAGTCGCGCCCAAAAGATAAAAACGTACACGTGTCCACCAGGCGACAAAACTTGTTGCCCTTCTACACTCACCCCAAGCCCACTCTTCATCTCTGGCTTAAGGCTATTTTCACTCGTCAGAGCCCGTTAAGTAGAAATCAATGTTCTTGTCTTCTTTTCGTCAACCCATTCATGCGGATGCCACGGATCATGGCCCTACGATTAGTCTGAAGACCATTCTGGGTACGTAGTTGTGCTGCAACCATTGGTAATATATCTTACATATATGTGGTTAAGTTTTGCGTAAATTTCAACATGCGGTATGTGTTTTAATAATTAAATTTCCAACTCAAAACACTTGCACAGAAACTTCCCAAGTTTTTTTATTTATAATTTCCGTTGAATTGTATCGGAGCCATGCTCATGTTTTTATACACAGTTACATACTTATGTGCATAACTATGAATCCCTCTTCTTTAACCTTCACTATCTTCACTTAAGCTATTGAATTATGTTTTTTTATATTTTTGATATCCATTTAGAATAAAGCGTTTGGAATTGATTTATCTATACCAGAGGTGGGCACGAAATTTGACCTTCAGAGTAAACAACGATATTTACAACACACAATAAACTTTTACCTTTACGGACAAAAACCAATTGTTTGAATTTTATCTGTTAGCTCGGTTTTCTAAGAGTGATTGCTTGTGCGTGTCTTCTTCTTATACGGCTCCAGCTCTGTATTATATTGCTTTATATTGCGCATAGGAGAACTGTTAGTAGCCTTAGCATGACCGTGTCCTTTGCTGATCTAAGCTGTCTTGCACATAGCATTCTTATACAATATATGTATGATCCGCCTACCCAAAGGGTAGAAGGGTATTATGGCTTTGTGCCGACCGAAAATGTATGTAACAGGCAGAAGGAAGCATCTTCGACCCCATAAAGTATATATATTCTTGATCACCGTCAACAGCCGAGACAATATAGCCATGTCCGTCTGTCCGTCTGTCTGTCCGTATGAACACCTAGATCTCAAAGACTATAAGAGATAGAGCATACAATTTTTCGGGACAGTGTGTCTTATTGTTGCACGCAGATCAAGTTCGTATTTGATTTTTACCACGCCCCTTTCCGCCCATGCAAATTGAAAAAAAAACTGAATTGTTTTAAGCCTAGAATTTTGGTACTCACAATACTAATCACCATCTTAATGATCTCTGAAAATTTGGTTACAATCGGATAAAAAACACAGAAGTTATTAAGAAATTACTTTTATTAGGCGGTACCACATGCAACTGCTAGTGCTGCCTAGTTAGTTGTTATGACACTCCGTGACATAATAATGGTGTCCAATAAACCAATTAAAGTGCCGCCAAGTTAATAATTTCGCACAAAGAAAATGTTAATATATTATTTTGGTATTGTTAGTATATTTTTTTAGTATTTTTTCAGTATATTTTTGAAAAATATATTTCGATGGTAAAATTGGGTGGCGGGTATCTCACAGTCGAGCAAACTCCAAAAAGGTATATATCCCATATTCAATATAATTGGATATATTTTTGTATATGTATATATATTTGTTGTATGTTTTGTCTCTCTTTTGTCTAAAATCTTTCCTTGACTCTTCTTAGTTTGTACATATAATTTGCAAATAGAAAGAGGGTAAGAGCATTTGATGAACACCTCAGACAAATTAAATTATGCATAAGTTCTAGTCCGTAAGTCTATAGTAAGTTCCAACTTTAATTACAACAAATTTTATACGATGCTTTTTAAAAACATAGGAAGGGTAAACGCACAAACATGATAAAGATCCACTTTGCTTTGCATTATACGGGTGCGTCAAGCTGACGGTTGAGATACAGAATGAACTGTGAAGAAAATGTTTGTAAGCCAATTAATGCATCAACCTATTAGTTTGTGCTTTCCATGTAGCCAGGACAATCCAGAGGTAGAGGCAGATATAGAGGTAAAGACAGACGAAGATTCAGATGTAGACTCAGTTGTGGCTCATGCCATTCCGCGCGTTTTGTCAGTGGGCAAAAATTTAGAAGTCCATTGGTATTGTTAAAAAAAGGGCGAGTGCGACTGCCTGTGAGGAGGTCTATGCGAATGTGGAGGAAGTGGAAGTAGACGTGGTCGTGACCGTGAAAGTCGATTGAATAAAGAATGTGAACGGGCAGCAGTGGCTTTATTATTGAAATAATAGCACACTGGCAGGGATGCCCAAACTAGGAGTAGCAACCACATATACAAAGATCACATCAGCTGGAAGACCGTCCCAGTACCCAGACTAGTAATTGAGAACAAGAATGGTAGCTGCGTTTTGTGACCAATGAAGCACCCTCAACTAAAAAGTCGAAGCTGTAAGCGGAACATGGGGTAGAATAGTAAGGGGGTCAGCGAATGCTAAGAACTTTGCCACGCGAGCAGCAGTTCAATTTCTCAGACAAGAGAACATTGAGGACTTGAAGTGCAATTAATGTTAATGTTGAGATATTTATGATTCAACCCCCTTTTCTACGATGGGTGCGCGCCGCCCTTTTTACTATTTTATTCCCTATTATAAATTTGCAGCATACGAAACAAAGAGGTTTTACATGTTTGTGAAAAAGTTTACAGCAGAAACGATAAATAGCTTTAGCAATTCTAATTAAATGTTGTCATTTTGATTTTTTTTGATATTATTGATATTATTCTGTCTGTCCAGATACAAAGGATTTCATGTGATTTAAGTACGCTTTAGCACGCTGGTAGTTTTTTTATGTCCTGTACAAGTTTTAAAACAAAGTTATTATTGTAGGTCGAGTATCTTATAGTCAGGCATGCCCGAGAAAGGTATTCTTACTTTCTTTGTGTGGACGAATATTTGCGTATGAGCTTCGAATATAATTTAAATAACCCTGATTTCGTTGCTATCTCCCTTTTGCCGCCCGTTGTCTGAGCGTCCTAGCGCACATACACACAAATGTCCTGAGTCCACCCTCGATTGACGTTTCCATGGCCACAAAGCAACATTTCAATTTCTGTCAAATAGTTTCGTATTGTCACGCGAGCAACGCTTCCAGGATTTGTCAAATCAAAAACTTATGTTACAGATGGATTAAAATTATACATGTCACTGGCTCCTGATAGAGGCAGCGACAGAGAGCCAGTGACAGTGGCAGCTGAGGCTGAGGACGTCTGTTCTTACGTTTGTGCCTATGGCGGCCACTGTTGCTGGCACAGACGTACGAGTATGTAACTTGCCCCTTTCCTTATCTCAGTCAACTCGCTTATTGTCCTTGCTGTTGTTGTTGTGCTGATTTTACGCATCAGCGCGCCAAATAAAACTTTCAAATGAACAGTTAAATGCACGCTAATAGGGGTTCAGATTTCAGCAACATCAGCCCTCAACGAGGGTCCATCTATGTCCTTTGTGCCTGTTTTGTTGTCAACCTGGGCCATGAGTTTCCTTACTCCTTTTTTGTACCTTTACCTTGCGCTATTTTTTTTGCCACGGATTGATTGTGACATTAAGTAGGATTTATTTATTTATTTACTCTTTTCTTTGCTCACTTCTATAGGCTACCTTGCTTAAAAAATTTTAATTTAATCACAAGATGCAAATTATGTTTTCAGTTTGTTGTACTGTCACAAGAGTTGAGTTTGATGGATCATCTGGGATCAGCTTGATTCGAATATGATAAGTTTGGGATCAGTATTAAGTTAGGGTTGATAGAGGGACCTGTACGGGTTTAATATCACAGGCTTTATAGTGCGTTTAAATTGGATTTGGTATTATTTGCTATTTTTAAGATTTTTAGCAAATATCAAAAAATTCAAAAATCTGAAATCACACTCCCCATTACATTCATCAACATCCTGCGCTGCAAATATCATTTAATTTTCAATTTACAGCTACGAAATCTTAATTCGGCTAAACATTTGAAATTGTATTAAAGCCATAAAGGAATTGTCAAGCAAATTTCTGTCATAAAACAAAAAAAATTATAACACATTATAGTCACGACTAATTATTATCCTTTCCTTTTACTTATTTAAATATATGTTTAGCGTGATTAAATATAAACAACCTCAAATTAAATGAGCTACAAAAAAGTCCAAAAAGTAATCTTAATCGAAAGACACTTAGACTATAGCATTTGAAGAAGGTTTTAACAAATTTATCACATTCAATTATTAGTTTCAGTTGTGTACCAGGAAATAAATATACACAAATAAACAAGTAAGAAAGCTACTGTCGAATTTGCTCGACTGTGAGATACCCAATTTTTCCATCAAAATATATTTTTCAAAAATATACTGAAAAAATACTTAAAAAAAATTAAACTAAAACTATACCAAAATAATATACCAACATTATCTTTGTTCGAAATTATTAGCTGAACCCGTTTCAGTCTCGGTACCCGCAGTAGTTGTTACTGTTGAAGAAACTCAGTATGATCAACCTTCTGATGTACCTAATGTTCTTCCAGCGAGTGCAGATGCTTCTATCTCGACTTCTGTTACAGTTTTTCAGAACACTATAGTAGGTGTCCCACTTATCAAACAAATTTTTGTTTCTAGGCTTGCCCCTAATACGTCATCTGATGACTGTAGGACCTTTATTCGGTCAAAAGCATCATTAAAGGGGGAAAAATTTAATTTCTCATATGAACGGGAAATCGCATCTTTTAGAATAAGTGTTCCTGCCGAGTATTTTACTAAAGTTTGTTGCAAAGACTTTTGGTCGAAACACTTAATTATTAAAGAATATGTAAATAAAAAGAACAAGTAAGAAAGCTACTGTCGAGTTTGCTCGACTGTGAGATACCCGCCACCCAATTTTACCATCAAAATATTGTATTTTTCAAAAATATACTGAAAAAATACTTTGCAAAATATACTAAAAAATACCAAAATAATATATAAAATTTTCATTGTTCGAAATTATTAGCTTGCCAGCACTTTAGTTGGTTTATTGAGCACCAATTAGGCAGCACTAGCAGTTGCACGTGGTAACGCCTTATAAAAAAAATTTCTTAATAACTTCTGTGTTTTTTATCCGATTGCAACCAAATTCGCAGAGATCATTAAGATGGTGATTAGTATTGTGCGTACCAAAATTGAACGTTCTAGGTTTAAAATTACGATTGAAATTTGTTTTTTTTTATTTACGTGGGCGGAAGGGGGCGTGGCAAAAATCTAAAACAAACTTAATCTGCGTGCAACAATAAGACATACTGTCGCGAAAAATTTGTTGCTCTATATTTTATAGTCTCTGAGATCTAGGTGTTCATACGGACAGACAGACGGACAGATGGACGGACAGACGGACGGGCAGACGGACATGGCTATATCGTCACGGCTGTTGACGCTGGTCAAGAATATATATGCTTTATGGGGTCGGAGATGCTTCCTTCTGCCTGTTACATACATTTTTGGTCGGCACAAAGTCATAATACTAATACTAAATATACTAAAAAATACCAAAATAATATATCAAAATTTTCATTGTTCCAAATTATTAGCTTGCCGGCACTTTAGTTGGCTTATTGAACACCATTATTATGTCGCGGAGCGTCATAGCAATTAACTAGGCAGCACTAGCAGTTGCACGTGGTAACGCCTTATAAAAGTATTATACTATCGTAATAACTTCTGTGTTTTTTATCCGATTGTAACCAAGTTTTTAGAGATCATTAAGTTGGTGATTAGTATTAGGCGTACTAAAATTGAACGTTCTAGGTTTAAAACGACGCTTACAGTTCAGTTTTTTTCAATTTGCATGGGCGGATTGGGGGTGGCCAAAATCAAATACAAACTTGATCTGCGTGCAACAATAAGACATATTGTCCCGAAAATTTGGTTGCTCTATCTCTTATAGTCTCTGAGATCTAAGTGTTCATACGGACGGACAGACGGACATGGCTATATCGTCTCGGTTGTTGACGCTGATCAAAAATATATATACTTTATGGGGTCGGAGATGCTTCCTTCTGCCTTTTACATAAATTTTCGTTCGGCACAAAGCCATAATACCCTTCTACCCTTTGGGTAGGCGGGTATAAATATTTGAATTGTCACAGTTGGGTAAGGCTTCTAAGAGTTGAATGACGCTTCTAACAGTACTTTAATAAGTACCTATAATGTTCTAATTTATAATGCTAACGTGCTTAGAATTTGATAGAAATCAAACTGTTTTTACAATGTATATTTTGACAAATGTAAGGATCACAGAAAATTTCTATTGGTTGTATGTAGCCCTAGTTTACGTATGGCTTTTATTGTGTAATTATAATGCTGTAAAATTAATTTCTTTATTTATATGAATTGTTTCTAAAAACGACAATTTTGGTATTATCATTTCCACATGGCATTAATCGTCGAAAATCTGCAAAATCTGCAATACATATTTGGACCCAATAAAAATGTTAAGCCAACAAAACGAATGCTAAAAAAATTAGAGAGCAAAAAGACTGGTTGCGTGTGTGTATCAAAATTTTATACAAAATAACGTGAGAGGAACATGGGGAAAGCTCTAGCTCTTTCGCTCTTCTATACCTTTTTCCCCATTCATGGTTTAGTGATTCAATTATTTTTGTGAGCAATTTAGATTTATTGAGTTTAAAGCCGACGATCTTATTGTTGTTGTTATCGAAATTGTTTCTGCACTCGTCGTTGCTTTTGTGACCATTGTTGTCGTCACGGTAGCTGAGATTTGCAACAACAAACTGAATAATAAATACTAAAATGCGAACGTGTTGCAGAGTTTGACAGAAAAGTAAATAAAAATGCATTGGTAGCAACGTAGCTGGATTCTGCATGACTAAAGTGAGCCTTATGTGGGATTGGAATGCTGCATGTGGATGATGTGTGGCAAGGGCCATGGTGAATGCTTCAAAAGTAACGAGTATCGAGTATAGCCGCTAAAGGCTTAACGCTCGACAAAAACATCGATACTGATGCCAACGCCAACATCAACATTGCATTGACGTCGACATGTGCTCGTGTGCCACGTGACGCATGCAATTCGCATCCGTTTCCGGTTAAGCACTGTACATAGTACAGGATGGATAGTAGCTGAGATGGGTTCCAATTCAGGGCAATGCCAGGAATGAAGGTTCTAAGAGGTACATACAAACCGAGCCCTGGCAGGGTTAAAAATCATTTTAAAACCATAAAAATACACTCGTCTGTCTGGTTAAACAAATAAATAACAAATAAAATGGCAAACACTCACACACAAATACAAATACACTTATACATACAGCTGCAATTATATTTGCAACTGTATTCCAGTCTTTTCGTGTTTTGTTTTATTGTGATTTTTGTTTAAGCTTCACACATTTTTATACCCGCCTATCCAAAGGGTAGAAGGGTATTATAACTTTGTGCCAACCGAAAATGTATGTAACAGGCAGAAGGAAGGATCTCCGATCCCATAAAGGTATATCCTTTTTATTATTGATCAGCATCAACAGCCGAGAATATATAGCCATGTCCGTCTGTCCGTCTGTCCGTATGAACACCTAGATCTCAGAGACTCAAAGAGCTAGAGTAACCAAATTTTCGGGATAGTGGGTCTTATTATTGCACGCAGATCAATTTAGTTTTAGATTTTGGCCACGCCCCCTTCCGCCCCCGTAAATAAAAAAAAACCGAATTGCAAGCGTTATTTTAAACCTAGCGTTATTTAAAACGTTAAATTTTGGTCCGCACAATACTAATCACCATCTTAATGATCTCTGAAAATTTGGTTACAATCGGATAAAAAATACAGAAGTTATTAAGGAATTACTTTTATAAGGCGTAATAAGGTGCAGCTGCACCTGGTTAGTTGCTATGTCACTCAGTGACAAAATAATGGTGTTCAATAAACCTAATAAAGTGTCGCCAAACTAATAATTTCGAAAAAAGAAAATGTTGGTATATTATTTTGCTATATTTTTAGAATATTTATTTAGTGTATTTTTCAGTATATTTTTGAAAACTATAATATTTCGATGGTAAAATTGGGTGGCGGGTATCTCACAGTCAAGCAAACTCGACAGTAGCTTTCTTATTTGTTGTTTTTAAATCCTTCCACTCAGCACACGACGTATGTATATGTTTACTTATTCATATGTGTATATGTGTGTGCGCGCGCTTAGGCACAAAATGCAATTTAGAATATTTGCAATTCCCTTTGGCAATAACAAATTTACATCAATTGTCAGTTTCCGTTTCACTTTCTCACGTAAATTAAAAATTTAAAAAATAAATTCGTCAAAATAAGTTTGCATAAAAATCAAGGTATTAATACTATAATGTGAATTTGCAGTTCTTCATCTGCATTGCAATAACAGGCAGGAATCTGCAACCCCATAAAGTATATAAGTTCTTCATCAGTATATATATTTTTGATCAACAGCCGAGTCGATATAGCTCTGTTTGTCTGTCTGTCCGCCTGTCAGTATGAACACATAAATCTCAGAGACTATAGAAGATATAGCTACTAAATTTCGAGACATAATGTAAAAACTTTCTGCGCAGATCAAAATTGTTTTAGATCTTGGTTACACCCTATGCCACTGCCGCAAATCGAAAAAAACCCGAGTTGCAAGCCACTTGCAATAAACCTAGAACGTTGATTTTGATACACACAATTATTATCAATATCACCACAGAAGTTATTCAAAAAAATTAATATTAAACTAATAATTTTTGCGTTCAAACTTTCAGCTCATTTTTATACCCCCCTACTCAAAGGGTAGTTGGGTTTTATAACTTTGTGCCAAAGGAAAATATATGTAACGAGGTGACCTCCACTTCGCTCCGCTAAGCGGAGCTGCCAGGAACGCTAGCTTCGCTCGCTCACCTCTTCCGCCCCCACTGAGCTGCGCACCCTCTTCACCCTCCTCTTTGGTAATTTATAGTATATTTTAAAATGATGATGATAAATATATAATATAGAGATAGAGATAGAGATGGAGAGAGAGAGATAGTACGCTTCGCTCGCTCACCTTTTTGGTATTTTTTAGTATATTTTAAAATGATGCCCAGAGGAGGAGGAGCAGAAAACTTTTATATAATAGATAGAAGAGACCTTTGGTACTTTTTAGTATATTTTAAAATGATTCCCGGAGGAGGAGGAGCAAAAAATTTGTATATATAATAGATAGACAGCCACATGGAGGCATCACCGACTCCATAAGGAATATATATTCTTGATCAGCGTCAACTGCCGAGACGATATATCCATGTCCGTCTGTGTCTATGTACAAAAATCTGGATTTCAGAGATTATAAGATATATAGCCACTGTATCAAGTTTGTTCAAGAATTCGGCAAAGCCCCCTTCCGCTTTCCCCTCTCTACCAAAGCGATACAACCGAATTCTTTGCGTTTTTATACCTGCCTACCCAAACGGTAGAAGCGTATTATAACTTTGCACCGACCGAAAATGTATGTAACAGGCAGAAGGAAGTATCTCCGACTCCATAAAGTATAAATATTCTTGATCAGCGTCAACAGCCGAGACGATATAGCCATGTTCGTCTGTCCGTCTGTCCGTCCGTATGAACACCTAGATCTCAGAGACTATAAGAAATAGAGCAACCAAATTTTCGGAATACTGTGTGTAATTATTGCACGCAGATCAAGTTTGTTTTTTATTTTGGCCACGCCCCCTTCCGCCCATGCAAATTGAAAAAAACTGAATTGCAAGCGTCGTTTTAAACTTACTTTTTATACCCGCCTACCCAAAGGGTAGAAGGGTATTATGGCTTTGTGCCGACCGAAAATGTATGTAACAGGCAGAAGGAAGCATCTCCGACCCCATAAAGTATATATATTCTTGATCAGCGTCAACAGCCGAGACGATATAGCCATGTCCGTCTGTCCGTCTGTCCGTCCGTATGAACACCTAGATCTCAGAGACTATAAGAGATAGAGCGACAAATTTTTCGGGACAGTATGTCTTATTGTTGCACGCAGATCAAGTTTGTTTTTGATTTTGGCCACGCCCCCTCCCGCCCCCGTAAATCGAATAAAACCGAATTGCAAGCGTCGTTTTAAACCTAGAACGTTCGATTTTGGTACGCATAATACTAATCAACATCTTAATGATCTCTGCGAATTTGGTTACAATCGGATAAAAAACACAGAAGTTATTAAGATATTACTTTTATAAGGCGTTACCACGTGCAACTGCTAGTGCTGCCTAGCTAGTTGCTATGACACTCCGCGACATAATAATGGTGTTCAATAAACCAACTAAAGTGCCGCCAAGCTAATAACTTCGAACAAAGAAAATTTTGATATATTATTTTGGTATTTTTAGTATATTTTTTTCTAGTATTTTTTCAGTATATTTTTATACTGTTATATAAATATAATATTTTGATGGTAAAATTGAGTGGCGGGTATCTCACAATCGAGCAAACTCGACTGTAGCTTTCTTACTTGTTTCTTGTCTGATTGTAATTTTCAGAGATCATTAAGATGATGATAAGTATTGTGTGTGCCAAAACTGAACGTTCTAGCTTTAACGTATTGCTTGGAAATCGTTGTTTTCGATACGCAAAAGGTCATGATTTTTTTAAAATCCATGAACTAAAAATCGATTGCAAACGATAAATATTAACTTAAATTTAATAAATATGTGATAGAATGTATAAATGCTCAGGAGATTTGATTATTATTTGTGTAAAGTTTACGTCTTCTAAATGTAATTTTGTATAATTAGATACAATAATTAGATACAAAATTCAATAAAACTGCATTTTTGAACTCGCATGTAAGTACATATCGACTTAAATTAAATCTCCCCATACATACACATAAACATGCAATTGAATCTCATTTGCTCTTGTTTCGGTGCCTGCTACTGAGCTAACTCTTGCATTGCATAGCCTTTTGAAAAGTACAATCTCATTTGCAGTCCCACGCCATGAAAGGCCTAGTGAAAGTCAATAGTGAACAGTGGTAGGTCAATATCTTCAATATTTGTGGGCAAATTTGAAAATTTGAACAGCAAAAGAAAATGACATATTTTAAACACTGTCCAAGTAATATGCTAATATCTTTAAAAATACGAGTATTAGTTATTTGCATTAAACTTACGGAGGTATCGAATATTGAATATAAACTTGATCTGTGAACGTCACAAAGGAACTTACATACCAAATTTGGACGTTTTAGGTAATAAAGTCTCTGAGATCTACGCATTCATATAAACGAACATAAAGACGGACAGGGCCAAATAATGATGCTGATTAAGAAATACTTCAAAGATTCACATACATTTACAAAAATTATTATACATTTTTTTGCTCATTTTCAATGGGGACAGGGCACATCAAATAGGGGCATAAATTATGCTGCTGCAATCGATACCTTAAAATGCTAAGTAAGCCTATATATTTTGTTTTAAATAAACTGTCTGAATATAAAATTTCCTTAAAATAATAAACAAACACAACTTTATTTTCCAAACTATGTTATCATATCCTTTTTTTATCGAATTTTTTTATATCCTCACTCGTAAGAGTGACCTTTTATGATAAATTTTTTATTGCGTTCAGATTTCATTATATGTGCGAGTGGTATTTAATTTTTCAACACAACATCACCATTCTGTTGGACAACTTGTGAACATGACAAAGCAATTGAGGACGAACAACAAACGGGTTCTCTCGAGGTTTTAAACGGAGGGTTGGCACTTCATATGGTTATGGCTTGGAGCGGGACATTGATTATAATTATGAAATATTTGAAGTGAAGCTGATGTCGATCCCGGACCCTTTTAGACACATTTTTGATATATAGTAATTTGGTCTGTTCGCGTACAATTTATTGAAGTTAATGTTTGTCGCAACTGGAATGGTGTCCAGGCAGGCGGGCGGTTTAACTGTCATGAGCTAAAACTGCAACAAGAGAAACATATAAAGGATAAAAAGAGGTGTGTATATATATATATATATATATATATATAATTATATATATGTTGTGTGTAGATATGCCGCTGAAAGGGTGTAAGTAGATTTTTTAGATAGTGTCTCCTTTTTCTGTGCTATATGCTGTTGGTGTCTCTGTCATGCTAACGGTTAGAGCCGGTAAATTTGCAGTGACCATTAATCATGCAACATATTGCATTATCATTCAGCTAGGACAACGCACACGACTTCTTGCTGTCAGCGGTGCAAGAGCGTGATTTGTCCTCCCTGCTAATGGGTGTAGTAATAGGAGTGAGAATGAAAGTCGTAATTGTAAGAGTAACAGCACACGTTAAGGACATGGCATGGGACAATGGCATGGGTAACTAGAAGGGAAGTAGAATAGGATATGTAACGAATACGGGTTAAAAGAAACGGGTTAATGCTTCTCTTGGTGGGCGGCGAATGCCAGAAAAATTAAACAAAATTATAGAGAAAAGGAAAATAAAATTGAAAAGTTGGCGATATTGAGTGTATATGGATTTGGGTTTGCAATTGATTCATTCGTATCCGTAAAACAACGGAAACGTATCTCAAGGTCGCGTCAACCTTTCAATGCATTTGCATAAAGGATTTTCTAGAAATCCATGCCCGCAACATTGCGTCGTGGTAGGTCGTTTTATGATGCCTTTGGTCCGGTTTCACTGTTCGGTTCAGTTTTATGATGCAAGCCAAAAACGAAAGCATTTCGCAATTTCACCCGCTGCGTGGCCGAGTTCACCGGAATTTCAACGGATTTAAAACAGTTTTCAGTTGGGCTTAAGATTGGATTTGGTATAACACTAGGCATTGGGATAGGTAACTTGTATGTTAACGAGGCATTACATAAAATTGCGCATAATTTTCTTTAGCCCATTATCGTTAAAGGAGCGAGCGGGTTTTATCACCTTCTTACTCTCTTTCCGTTTGGTTAAACGATAATATTTCTGCCGAAATTTTTACAAATCTAGCTTCTCTTAACTCCTTTCATAGCCCGTGTCGATTGTCTAGCTGCCTCTCGCTTTCCTTTGCCTGTCTTGTCGTCTTTTGACCGCTGATGTCCTGTCTATGAGAATATGTAAGCTCGGTGTTATTGTTTGCCCAGTATAAAATGTAAATATTGGTTATTAGGACAACTCTTAGGATATTGGAGCTGGCCCATAAACTATTTAGTTTTCCAATCCCATTACCATTTCCACTCGCAATGTCCCATAGCCACAATATTATACAAATATGCGGTTGAGCTCAGAGTCCAGTTTCAGTTCAAATACTCATTTCTCGATATTTTTGTATCAATTGCCTATCCATATTTAGTTGTTCTCTTACATCCTGTCGTATAACCATTGTGGCTAGTGAAAATTAATACCTCGGTTCATGTCGCAATTTGACTAACTATTTGTTTCGAAAAAAATTTTGTAATCTATTTGTACCAACGTATCCTTTTGTAACTTAATGTTGAATTGTCCAAGTGCAAACGTATCCTTCTTCCTCATATATAACAATCTATTGCAAATCAAATGCACTGAAAATTTTCATTTATTTGAAAATCTTTATTACAATAATATCTCTTCCAATGTATAAATTATACTTTATTATATGGTATTTGTACACCATGGGTCAATAAACAAGTAAGATAGCAACTGTTGAGTTTTCTCGACTGTGAGATATCCGCCACCCAATTTTACCATCGAAATATTATATTTTTCAAAAATATACTGAAAAAATACTTTAAAAAAATTAAACTAAAAATATACCAACATTTTCTTTGTTCGAAATTATTGGCTGAACCCGTTTTAGTCTCGGTACCCGCAGTAGTTGTTATTGTTGAAGAAACTCAACATGATCAACCTTCTGATGTACCTAATGTTCTTCCAGCGAGTGCAGATGCTTCTATCTCGACTTCTGTTACAGTTTTTCAGAACACTATAGTAGGTGTCCCACTTATGAAACAAATTTTTGTTTCTAGGCTTGCCCCTAATACGTCATCTTACGACATTAGGACCTTTATTCGGTCAAAAAGCATCATTAAAGGGGGAAAAATTTAATTTCTCATATGAACGGCAAATCGCATCTTTTAGAATAAGTGATCCTGCCGAGTATTTTACTAAAGTTTGTTGCAAAGACTTTTGGTCGAAACACTTAATTATTAAAGATTATGTAAATAAAAAGAACAAGTAAGAAAGCTACTGTCGAGTTTGCTCGACTGTGAGATACCCGCCGCCCAACTTTACCATCACAATATTATATTTTTCAAAAATATACTGAAAAAATACTAAAAAATTATATACTAAAAAATACCAAAATAATATACCAAAATTTTCTTTGTTCGACACTTTAGTTGGTTTATTGAACATCATTATTATGTCACGGAGTGTCAGAGCAATTAACTAGGTGCAGCTGCACGTAGTAACGCCTTATAAATGTAATTTCTTAATCACTTCTGTGTTTTTTATCCGATTGTAACCAAATTCCCAGAGATCATTAAGATGGTGATTAGTATTGTACGTACCAAATATTTTGTGACGACCGAAAATGTATGTAACAGGCAGAAGGAAGCATCTACGACCCCATAAAGTATATATATTCTTGATCAGCGTCAATAGCCGAGACAATATAGCCATGTCCGTCTGTCCGTCCGTCCGTCTGTCCGTATGAACACCTAGATCTCAAAGACTATAAGAGATAGACCATACAATTTTTCGGGACAGTGTGTCTTATTGTTGCACGCAGATCAAGTTTGTTTTAGGGTCACGCCCCCTTCCGCCCACGTAAATAAAAAAAAAACAAATTTCAAGCGTAATTTTAAACCTAGAACGTTCAATTTTGGTACGCACAATACTAATCACCATCTTAATGATCTCTGATAATTTGGTTACAATCGGATTAAAATCCCAGAAGTTATTAAGAAATTACTTTTATAAGGCGTTACCACGTGCAACTGTTAGTTCTGCCTAGTTAGTTGCTATGACACACCGCGATATAATAATGGTGTTCAATAAACCAACTAAAGTGCCGGCAAGCTAATAATTTCGAACAATGAAAATTCTGATATATAATTGTGGTATTTTTTATTTTTTATTTTATATTTTTTCAGTATATTTTTGAAAAATATAATATTTTGATGGTAAAATTGGGCGGCGGGTATCTCACAGTCGAGCAAACTCGACTGTAGCTTTTTTACTTGTTTTTGTATATTTTTAGTATACTTTGTTTTTTTAGCATTTTTTCAGTATATTTTTGAAAAATATAATATTTCGATGGAAAAATTGAGTGGCGGGTAGCTAACAGTCGAGCAAACTCGACAAACTTGCTTTTCCTGGTCCTGACGGAATTCGCAGTTGAATGCTTAGTTTCTGTGCAGATGGACTGTGTAAACCAATTTTAAAATTGCTTGAATTGTCTGTAGAGTTGTGCTCTTTCCCTAATCTTTAGATTCTTATATTATTTCTCTCTTGAAAAAATGAAATAAATCTAACGTTCAAAACTATAGAGGTATCTCTAAGTTGTCTGATATTCGCAAAGCATTTGAGAAACTAATAACTTCTCAACTGCAACACTTTAGGTATCCTTCTTGATTCAAATTTAAAGTTTGATAAGAATATTTTGTCTGCTTCTAATAGAGCCATGGGTGTCCTTGGATTTATTAAAGGTTGGTCAAAGTAATTTAACTATCCCTACATAACAAAACATCTATACATCTCACTGGATCGTCCTATTCTTGAGTATAGATCTAATATCTGGTTATCCCAGTATAGGGTTCATCAAGATGAGCTTAAATCAGTGCAGAAACAATTTCTTCTTTTTGCTCTTCGTAGTCTTAGCTGAAGTCCCACTTTTAGATTGCCTTCGTATCGTAGTAGACTTTTATTACTGAACCTTCCTTCTCTTTCTGACCGCAGATCTATGCTAGGTGTAGTGTTCCTACATAGATTAATTATTGCTGAAATTGACTGCTTACAGTTGACAAGCGAGATTAGCTTTGCCGTTCCGACTAGAACGACTATAAATTTTCTTCCCATCTCTCTTTTCCGTTTTAGCGCTAACTATTCGAGTCATAATCCTTTTCGTATTTTATGTGTAAATTATAATATATTCTCTAATCTTATTAACAATACTAACACTACCTTTCAAATAAAAACATTACTTTTACAAACTTTAACTCGTAGTTATGTATAGTTCTTATTATTATTATTAGTATTATTATTTTATTCTAATAATATTATTATTTTGTAGTTTTGTCTGATCGTACTGCCGTTATTACGACAACGTCCAAGCTTATATGTATATATAAAAAAAAATATAAAAAATAAATGTCTATGGAAATTTTCGTCTTTGCATGTCCAAATAAAAATCGGATTGAATGCGTAATGTTAAGGCTACCATATTAATTTTTAATACACAAAATTATAATCAATATTTTAATGATTTTTTAAAATTTACTTATAATCGAACAAGAATCAGATAGAAGTTATTCAATAAATTCTTTTAATCAGGTGTAGCTGCACCTTTTCACTGTCACTCTGTGATGTTCAAAAGGTATTCAATAAACCTAGTAAAATACAGCCAATAATAATTTAATAATTTTGACTGTTCCGTATTGCAATATATTTTTTATTAAATTGTAGAAAAATTATATATTCTTGTACACGTTCTTAGTGTTTCTTGCACTCAAAAAAAAAATTGACTGCACCTTCTTACTTGTTTTAGTATATTTTTAGAATTTTCTATAAAAAATTGGATATTTCCATGGCCTTGCTTAATTTTTGCGTATTTAGTAATAATGGGTGGTGGGTATCTCACAGTTGACTGTAGCTTTCTAGTTGTTTGGTACAGTTTTAGTAAATTTTTTTTATATTATAAAAATTTTATTTTTTGATGGTCTTAATTTTTGTTGTATTCATTAGCAATGAGTGAAACGTATCTCACAGTCAACTTTTAACTTGTTTAGCAAACTTCCATCAAATATTAACATATATATATATAGTTTTTGTAACTCATCATACGCTTTAAATCCTCAATTTGGACTGAAGATATGAAAAGATCGTGAAGAAATCCAGCAGTTAAGAATACCTAAGTGGCACATACCATACACAATAAATTGAATAGATATTCTCCAAAAATTTACTTTTTTCCAAGATTTTAACTTAATTCGTTTATGATTTGTCAGTTTTTATGTTAATTTTATTATATGATTTCTGTTTTCATTTATTTAGGAACAATTTTTCAAAACTAAAATCTAATATTGTAGCTTGAGTCGTATTAAAATATGCAGTGTGTTGTGTTTTTAAAATTATTTAAAATATAATAAGTATAATGTTAAATACACATGTTTAAAACATAAAAATGTTAATATCCAAATGAGAATAATACCATTCAATAAAAGTTTTGAAAAGTTAACATATGAGAAATATAATAAAACTTAAAACAGGAAAAATGCTTGTCACCTTTAACGCATGAAGATATATAAACATTAGGAACGCCCATTTAGCTGAAAGGTTTGCATTTGGACCATTAGCTGTGGGCCCATGTTGGTTACGGCGGCGGTTGTTAATCTCTTAATTTATCAATTGAGACTGAGACATGGGCATGCCATTGCTAGGATTCAGATGCGCATTCGGTTTAGGTTTCAATTTCAGTTGCAAATGAATTTCCATAAATGCGCGACGAAAAAGGCCGCACACAAATTGTTGGTGTGATAGCCGTGATGGGCTCTAAGGCTAGGTAAGAAAATGATGGTTCTGGCTGGGGTTGAAAAAGGGTTTCTCTATAAAAGTTATGTTTACATAATTAATTAAACAGCATAAAGCATTTGAGGCCGGAGACGGACAAATGGGCAGACGGCAGGAAGGTATCAGATGTGTGCAGGGAAATGTACGTTGTTGCAATATAATTCATTCAATTTTCACACAACGAAAAAAGAATAGGACTAGTTTCAACAAGGGTTGCATATACGCACATTCCCATATAGACTCACCGAAAGATCGGCATTACGCTATGATCCGTTGTTGCTGCATCATTTACTTTGCTTGATAATAAACTCATAAAAAGCCATCCGAATGAGGACATTAAAACAAAACTAAAATATCATCTCATCCCTTAAAGAGGCTGCGACAAGCCCAGAGCATGCCGCATGATGGAGCCACAATAGGCGCGACAATCCTTAAATCTGACCCTGACAAAAGGGTTACCCGCGAGTCTCAGATATGTGTTAACTATTTGTCATACTCCTGCACGCACACACATACAAAGTTAGACAAGAAGTAACAAGCGACAAAGTGGGCGGTGGGCGTGTGCATTTATCATTACAATTGGCTAAGAACAAGGTCGATTGCTGATGGGGGGGAAACCGAGCGGGGCTGAGACCGAGAACGGACAAAGTTTGTTAAACAGGCAATCTCCTAACATCCAAAAACATCAAGCACAAATGACTTTTTGATTCACTTGTGTTGCCGTTTGGGCTTGCGTGCGTGTATTCTGAATATCCCCAATGAGTCGACATCGTTACAGATTCGCCGCTGCTGCTGTGGCCAGGCCGTGCAGGCATTAAAGAATTGAATTCTTGCTATTCGGGGTAACCATTGTACGGAACATTTGTAATTTGTAAACATTCCCTGTCTGCTTGCCTCCACTACTCTACAATTTTTTCGACACCTCGCGGGCCCTCTCATTGTATTGTCAGGTGTGTATTATATTGTATGTCAGGTTAGCTCAATTCAACAAATGTATAATACTTTACGTAAGTTCAGTCTTCTACTTTCCTTACTTTCCTTGAAAAGAGCAGCATAGAAGATAATATTATTAGTATAATATTCCGTTTTCTACCCGCCTATCCAATAAATAATAGAGTATTATAACCTTGTGTTATCTGAAATAATATATATGTGAAAGGCAGAAAGAAGTATCGCCGACCTGATGAAGTATATATACTCTTGACCAACGTCAACTACCGAGACGCAGATCAAGTTTGCTTTAGATTTTGGACAAGCCCCCTTCCGCCCACGCAAATAAAACAACAAGTGAGAAAGCTACAGTCGAGTTTGCTCGACTATGAGATACCCGCCACCCAATTTTACCATCAAAATATTATATTTTTCAAAATATACTGAAAAAATACTAAAAAATATACTAAAAAATACCAAAAAAATTATTCAAAATTTTCTTTGTTCGAAATTATTAGCTTGGCGGCACTTTAGTTGGTTTATTGAACACCATTATTATGTCGCGGAGTGTCATAGCAACTAACTAGGCAGCACTAACAGCTGCACGTGGTAACGCCTTATGAAAGTAATTCTTTAATAACTTCTGTGTTTTTTACCCGATTGTAACCAAATTGTGTGTACCGTTCTAGGTTTAAAACGACGTTTCCAATTCAGTTTTTTTCAATTTGCATGGGCGGAAAGGGGCGTGGCCAAAATAAAAAACAAACTTGATCTGCGTGCAACAATAAGACATACTGTCGTTTCTTGCTCTATCTCTTATAGTCTCTGAGATATAGATGTTCATACGGACAGACGGACATGGCTATATCGTCTCGGCTGTTGATGCTGATCAAGAATATATTTACTTTATAGGGTCGGAGCTGCCTCCTTCTGCCTGTTACATACATTTTCGGTAGGCACAAAGCCATAATACCCTTCTACCCTTTGGGTAGGCGGGTATAAAAATAGATTTTGCAAGCAAGGTACACAACAATAATCAAAATCTTAATGATTTCAGTAAATTAAGTTACAATCGGACAATAAACACAAAAGTTATTCAAGAAATACTTTAATATGTCGAAATACAATGCAGCTGCACCTGTTTAGTTGCTATATCACTTAGGGGCATAATAATAGTGCTCGTTAAACTAATTAAAGTGCTACCAAGCAAAAAATTTGGAACGCTGTTAATTTCAGTATATTTCTGTTATTATTAGTAAAGCTAAGACCGTTCTTTGATGTATATAACCTTGGTCAAAAGAATTAATTTCAATATATTTTTCTTATTTCGGTTCTTCTTGAATATTGTTCGTGTGCTTGGTCTCCCTAGGTTTAACAATTTCTACTTCCCTCTTTGTGGTTTAAAATGGAATCTCAATATTAGATTTGAATACACTCTTATTTGCTTAAGATTTCTTCTCTAAATGCCCATACAAAAGCTTTTTGAATAATTTTCTCCCAAAAGTAAGTTGACTCGTTTTAATATTCGCTTAAGACGAACAAGATATTTCGTTATTGCCAAATATTAAATATACTTCCTAACTTATTTTCCTTTAGCTTGCAGAATTCATTTTAATTGATTAGGTCATGGATTTAAAAAAAATCATGACCTTTTGCCCGAATGTACGTAACAGGCAGAAGGAGGCATCTGCATCCCATAAACTGTATATATTCTTTATCAGCATCAACCGACGAGTCGATATAGCTCTGTCTGTCTGTCCGTCTTTCTGTATGAACATCGAGATCTCAGAGACTATAATAGCTAGAGCTACCAAATTTGGAGACACCATGTAGAAACTTGGTACACAGATCAAGTTTATTTTAGATGTTGGACAAGCATCATGTTAAAGCTAGAACGTTTAGTTTTGGCACACACAATACTAATTATCATCTTAATGATCTCTGAAAATTTGGTTACAATCGGATAAAAAACACAGATGTTATTAAGAAATTACTTTTATAAGGCGTTACCACGTGCAGCTGCACCTAGTTAATTGCTCTGACACTCCGTGACATAATAATGGTGTTCAATAAACCAACTAAAGTGCCGCCATGCTAATAATTTCGAACAAAGAAAATTTTAGTATATTATTTTGGTATAATTTTAGTAAATTTTTTTTTAGTATTTTTGTTTTAGTTTTATTTTAGTTTTTTGTTGATGGTAAAATTGGGTGGCGGGTATCTCACAGTCGAGCAAACTCGACAGTCTCTTTCTTACTTGTTATCTTAAGTATTGTAGTCCCCGAATACGCAGAGCTGTGATACGGCTTTTAATTCCCCCAACCGTTGCAACGACTTTCACGTTTTTTAAAATCCTGTGCTATATACAATATTTATTATCTTAAGAACATATTTTCTAAAGGACAGTTATTCTCTTAATTAAATAAAAAGTAATACAATTAAACATCTTTAGTTTATTTAAAATAAATTCCACAAATTCTTTTTACCCTACTACCTTGTCTGGCAATTATCGTAAAGTATCAGGTATACGAGTATACGAGTACTTTGCTCATAATTGAATCTTGAATATAATAATTTCTATAATTTGAGTATATTCAGTTATACATAAGCGCGTTGTTGAATTTAAAAATGATCCGTTGAATTCTTTAGGGTAAACACTTTTCCATTTGCACTGCTATGCTAACTTCGAGCATTAAGTACTTAGCAATTACCTCATTTATCAGAGCTCTTTAAATCCAAATATTTCCCATCCATTCCCAGTCGACTCATAGCATTCTCCCCTTCTGACAAGCATATAATTCAAACTTTCAATTTCGTCATATCTTTTGCTTTGAAAGCAATTATCAAAACTGTTGTCAGTTTTCAGATTCCTAAAATAAGACACTAATCAATTGAGAGCGGTGTTTTGACTCACTCATGCCTGTATTTTGCTTGGCGCTATAAAGTAATCACTTAATACCACACGCAAGCACTTATAGCACGGGCAACGCTGTTGCCCTGCTTTGACTCCTTTTTCTCCCGCCCCCATTATGCACTCCTATGTAGAGTTCTGCCGTCAGTGTAATCCTAGCAGTTTAGAGGACACCGACACGTTGTCTATTTGTTTTGTTAACAACATTCTCAAAATGCTTTTATGAGGCACGCTAAATGCCTCCAGAAATCGACGGCTTCACTGTAAATCACAAGACTCGACCTACCACACCCCTCCTTTAACATCAGTCCCTACCTATTTACTAGTCATTGGTGCTTGAGTAATACGCATGGGTTAATTCCATTGTGTTGGCACTTATTTGGGAGGTGCCCAACCCAAAAATACGCCTGGGCATAAATATTTATAGCGCCTTCAGCCCCTTTATAGATTAGAAAGCGCTTAAGTGCGACTTTTGGCTCGTGACTTGTCTTAAGTGTACCGAACCGTATCCCCCATCTTCATCACACGCTCTTATACATCTCTGTGACAGCGCCTATTCTCAAACGTCAACAAAAGATGTCGATGACGGCACGCGTCATTTTAGCTGTCCTACTGACTCTACTTATCCATCTATTCGAACTCTTCTCTATTCGACTATTCTACTCTTGACGTTGATGGTCCCAGAGAAGACGCTACCCGCATGTTTTTAATAGTTAGGCGTCAAATATGAGCGTCTATGCGGCGTGCAATTTGAAGCACACCGAAAAAGAGTAGCTGTTGTACCCTTAATTTTATTCTCTTCACAGCAACTTCTCTGAGCCGTGCTGTTTGATTATGTTGTCACACGCACTGTTTAATTCTATATGAATATGAATATAACACCACCAGTATATTCAGTAATACCACCCACACGCCAACTGGGATTGGATCGGGGGTTGTTATTTAGACGTTCGCGGGATAATTGAAAAACTTAAGTGGCAACAGTCGCTTCGAATAAGCTTCATTTAAAATTTAATTAACACTGTTTTGCTCAAACTATTTTAATATTCTTGTCTTAATAAGGGGCATGACAGACTAACCTTGATAATTCGTTAAATTTGTCAGTTGGGTTTTGTCAATGGAATAAATAAATGTTGAAGATATTAATATTATGTATAAAATATCGATTATCAAATTTAAATATATACAATTATTGTTGACGAATTTAATATAATTTCAAATATTTATTAATTAAAACAACGTGTAAAATAAATGTAAGCAATGAAAATTTGGCCTGTCTCTAGAAGGTACATCCTTCTGTCTGTTACATACTTTTTTGGCCGACACGAAGTTATAATATGCTACCCTTCTACTTTTTCGGTAAGCGGGTAAAACAATTTTAAAGATACTATTTTCAGTTTTGGTATACACAATAATTATTAATATTTCAATGATTGCTGAAATTTAGTTACGATCGGACAGAAGTTAATTAGGAAATACTTTTTCGGGTTACATCAACTGAAACTGCACCTGTTCAATTGGAGTGTTATTATTGCTGCGCCTGTTCAATGCCACTTAGTGATATATTATAATAATGATATTCAATAAACATAGTAAAGTGCAACCAAGCTAATAAATCTTAAAAGTGGTAAATTTGGGTTTATTTTTTTTGAAATATTTTGTTGATATATTTTATAGAATATTTTTAATATTTTCTCGAAAAAATAGGATATTTCAATGGCTGTTCTTAATTTTTGGTACATTTAGTAAAAGTGGGTAACAGATTTTTTACAGCAAAACAAACTCGTCTATAGCTTTCTTACTTAACATTATTGTTTTAGTAACGTGTTCAACACGTTTTCCACTAAGAAAGAAACTGTTTGTTTCTCGCCTTGCACCTGACACTTCATCTTATGTTAAACCGTTCATTCAAACTAATTTTTCTTTTCAAGTTTATAAAACTGTTAAGAAACTTAAATTTAGCTATGACAGGAAGATCTCTTCTTTTAAGCTGAGTGGTTTGATCGAAAAATTTCTAATCCATCGGTTTTGTTGTTTTGACAGCAACATATATTTGTAAAATTTATTAACCAAAATTATCATATTCCAATTGCACTGTCTCAAAATCCGAGTGTCGCTTTGCCCTCTAATATGAAGCCTACAAACTAACCTACGTGTATTTCTAAACCTCTTCTACTATTTGTCTTTTCATTTGATTAAAAAAAAATAAATAATTCTCCAATTTTTATTACTTGTTCGTATATTCCCTCCCAATCAGATATCTCCATTTATAACGAACAACTATGTATATATTATCAAAATTGTATTTTCTATGATTTCCGATCGAAACTTTTTATTTGTTTTGGGATATTTTTTTTTTGCCTAGATCTTATGAATTTGAAAATTCCTTTTTAGAAATCGCATTAGCGCAATTAACCCGGTGCGCAACTATAATGGCCGAATGCGTGAACTTGCCTTTTCTTTTTCTTTTCTTCCGAATCATCTCGTAGTTTTATTGATCAACTATAATTTTTTGTTAGAAGATCTCAGTGATCCCACTTTAGAACTTGTTTTACAAATTTATAAAATAACTGCTTCGGATTGCTCTAGTCCATATTTACGTTGCTTTCGTGAACCAAATTTATTAGCCTCAACTGTACGAAATTGAAGAGTTCGGCAATTTCTTCTGATTTCTCTCGTTATGTTATTTCTGATCAAACTCTGATCGAGCATCTACCAATTTGATCGTAGATTTCTTCGAATATGCCTATACGTATTAGCTAGTTTGCTTTATCAATACGGTGTTCAATTGGCTAATAGCCTGTTTGATACTGTGGTCACAAAAAAATCGATCAACGAGCTAAATTTAATCTTGCTTGTATATTCGCCAAGTCCTGATGGAAGTATCAGGATGTGTGCGTGCTGGTACTGTGCTGGTTCTCTATGCAAGCCCCTTCTTAAATTATTTAAATTGTCTGTTATTTTTCTGCTCATTACCTGAAATTTGGTAGGAATCGTTAGTTATTCCTCTCCAAAGTCTTCAAAGCCCGATGTTAATAATTTTAAGTGCATTTACAAGTTGTCTGCAATTTCTAAGGTGTCAGAAAAACGATTACTCATCAGCTTCAAGACTCATGTTGTTCAAATAAAAATGCGGACTGATGTTAACTCTTTCACTTCATAAACTACATCTTTTAAGATTTCAGCATAGTCGTTTTATGTGGATTTCTAACTATCGTAGTTGGAAAACTCAAAAAGTTATCTTTAAATATTGTTCTTCAAAACATATAATATTTCTGTTCTTCGTTCTGTTAATGTTTTCTGACGATGTGAAGTTGTGCTTCTCGCATAATGATTTATTGCAAGCAGATTTAAACTGATTTCAAATGTGTGTAAGGATAATATATTTAAACTAAATTGTTCAAAACATAATGACTCCATTACTAATTTAATCAAACCTCACCAATCAGGACAAAATTGAATCAGCAAAAGAAGTTTTTACTATTTACTTTCCGTCGCTTTGGCTGGGTTTCTGGAATTGACCCGCCATTTTACTCTAGCAGACTTCTTTAAATTAATCTTCTGCATTAAAGATTCTTCTATTTTATTACATTAAATAATCTCTAAAATAACTCGTAATATTATCCTATAACTCTCAATACGTGTCCCACTAACTGTGTTATCTATGTCAAGTACAATAGAATATTTCTTGTATTTACAATAGAATTGTCTTTGTTTATTATTAAGAAACTAGTTTTAAACTTTCAGTGTAGTAGTAATTAAGACTAAACAAGTAAGAAAGCTACTGTCGAGTTTGCTCGACTGTGAGATACCCGCCACCCAATTTTACAATCAAAATATTATATTTTTCATAAATATACTGAAAAATATTCTTAAAAAATATATCAAAATAATATACCAAAATTTTCTATGTTCGAAATTATTAGCTTGGCGGCATTTTATTAGGTTTATTGAACACTATTATTATTTCACTTAGTGACATAGCAACTAACCAGTTGCAGCTGCACCTTATTACGCCTTATAAAAGTAATTCCTTAATAACTTCTGTGTTTTTATCCGATTGTAACCAAAGAGATCATTAAGTATTGTGTGTATCAAAATTGAACGTTCTAGGTTTAAGATGATTCGGTTTTATTCGATTTACGGGGCGGAAGTGGGCGTGGCCAAAATCAAAAACAAACTTGATCTGCGTGCAATAATAAGACACACTATCCCGAAAATTTGGTTGCTCTAGCTCCTATAGTCTCTGAGATCTAGGTGTTCATACGGAGAGACGGACATGGCTATATCGTCTCGGCTGTTGACGCTGATCAAGAATATATATACTTTATGGGGTCGGAGATGCTTCCTTCTGCCTGTTGCATACATTTTCGGTTTGCACAAAGTTATAAAACCCTTCTACCCTTTGGGTAGGCGGGTATAAAAAAGAACATTAAATAGGGAAGAAAGCGTATTCCCCATGTCGAAATATTATACAATATCATATCATATAAGTCTGAGTTCTTTAAATCGAACTAGTAATAGTTTTGCTCGATCTAACTTTCTTAATCATTCAATTTTCCAATTATGTTTGTAAGTTGAATCACATTGTTTATTGCCAGTCCCCTAGTTATTTGTGGACTCTGTGTGATAAGAGTTCGAGATGAGAGTTGAACTTTTTTAAGCCCATTACATTGGCAATAGCAATCACGACGTTTGTCCATACGGGGCATGAGACATGTGGCACGAATTTCGTATTTGTGTTTACATATGTGAGTATTTAAACGTATATTTGTGTATTCTGATGGCCACAGGGCATTTTACTTATATGTAAGTAAAACACTTCTGGTAATTCATTAAGTTACGGAAGTTGAACTCAGAACTGCAATTTCCCCTAGAACCAATTATAGAAAAATTTAAATTCGTTTTAAAAGCAGACCAAACGCATGTCCCATGTCCAGTGCCTGGCCCCAGACAGACGTCGACGAGGAAGGCAACGGGGATAGGAATCAGACTGACTGATTCAGCACCAGGAGTGCGAGAAGCTGCAGACACGACCATTGCTATTGCCTCTGATGGATGAATGTAATGCTATGTGAGAATGTGAGGTAAGCAGTGTAGGTGGATGTGCTTACAGTGCTGTGGGTGTGTGGACAGTGGCATGTTCATAAATTGAAATCACTTCCATATCCAAAAAAAAGTTTGGGAACAAAATAGAGCAAAAGCCTTTCCCTTCGTAACAGAAAAAAAGCACACCCAAAACAAGACACAGAAGCGAAAAAAAAGAAAAACAAAAAGATGTGCTGTGGCTGATACCATGCCACACCTTCCCCCTGGGATGGAAATAAAAAATTCTGTTTTTAAATCGCCAGCATTGGACCACGGCCAGAGCGAGCAAGCAAAGCATCGGCAGAACCGGCACCGTCAACGAGTCAGAGCTGACCATGTACGACAAGTAGGCAACACTTGACACAGTTGCCACTTTCAATTGCCAACATAACTAGAGTGTGGCTCACTAAAGAAGTCCTTGCTATTGGTTGGGCGACGGGAACAACAGGGAGCTGCATAGTTAAGGGCGGCTCTCTGTCTGCATATAAATACCGCCTGTGGCCATAAAAGTGGAGACCAACCGACCGACGCATAACAAGCCCAAAAAAGTTCCACGAGTGCAGCAGTGGAAAGAATTGCCAATCCTTTTCTCTCCCGTTCATACATCCTCCCGCTCTTGCTATCTCTCTTCCTTTTGTCCCATACATCCCCACTATATTTTCCAGCCCGTACTAAAAAATGGCTAACCGAGTGTGTGTGGGCGAGGCTGTGGATGCCCATCTAGGTGTGAGTGAATACGAATTTGACTGTAACTGTTTTGGGTAGTTGAGTGGTTGTCACACCATACCAGCATCATCCAACATCCAAAGACTTTTTTGCATAGCCGAGTCGCTCACTAAAAATACTCTACCTAGTGGGACCTTATGGCATGATTGCCATCTAAGTAACTCTTTAGACTATTTAAAGCACTTTTTGTAAAAGTATTCCAGAAGCATTAAACAAATATGAGTAATAATAATAATAATTGTGCACACGTATTTAGAATAATTCGTGGCGATAGACATTGAAAAGCAAAAAATATTCATACCCATAACAAAAAATATATTTTGTATTTATTTATAATTTAAAAAAACTTAAAAATGACAAAAAATTAATTTTATTTATTTTCAATTGATTCTGTCATTCTGTGTTATATATTATATACATTGATATCATTCGGTTTTAATTAATTAATAGTTTTAATTAATTAATAAAAAAAGTTGTTAGATGAGTATATCAATGAATCAATATAACATAACATAATTTGCAAGTCTACTTAATTGAATTACAATCATTTCAGTCTTTTTTGCATTGATCTGCCAATATTTGCAAGATAAGTGAGGTTTACTATGAATCGAATATAATTTTTCAACTTTAAATTTTTTCTAATTTGTCGGGCACAAGTCCCTTCAGCTATGCTATATACCCAGTATCGTCCTGTTGTTTAGTTACTTTGGTAGTTTCGTTATATTTATTGGCCCACATAGGGTGAAAAATGTTCAACGCTTTGGTAATTTAGTTGAGTACCATTATATACCGGCAGGCTCTTGCAAAATCAACCTCCCCAACTTCTGCCTGGCCGTTTTGTTGCGGCAGTCTGTATTCGATCCTACACTCCACGTGACTCTCAGTGTCGCAAACTGTCTTTCTAATAAAATGCGAAAAAGCCAAAGCAGAACAATGAATGCCAGCACCAGCTACAGAATCTGCCCACCTAACCGACAATCTCTCTCAGAGGTGGAGAGATGTACTATGTATATATGAAGTGGAAACTCTCTACTAGTAGCGTTTTACGATTTACGAGTTGCCATTTCACTGCTCAACTAAGCTAAGAAGAGTAAAACGAATATGAAGGATCGGCTGAGTTGAAGCTGAAGTGAGTATGGGATGAGGACCCGAACATTGTGTATGAGGCTCACTACTCATTGACCCGCGTTTAATTTCATGTTACATAATTGGGCGTGTAATGAGTCTAATTGAGTTTTTATGTTTTGGTCAAAAGGACTTGGAAGCGTGGCAAATTTAGCTTACATTTTCTTCGTCTAATTTCTATCTTTTCCTATGTGTCGCAAATTCTTGACTCAGATGTGAACGGGCAAATTGCTGCATGATTTGAATAAGGTGGCAGTTGTAGCCGCTAGTCATTTGGCTGCCATGCCCTTTTTATCACCCCGCCCGCAACTACCATATATATACGAGTAAAACACTAGCTCAATTATTGAAGCTAGTAACATGTGCTAATTTCCACTATGCTTCAGCTCTAAACTTGATAAAATTGTACGTAAGTGGGAGAATTAGTCAATTAACGACTTTAAATTCGATTTGCCCTAACCAATATTAGTTTAGATATAAGCAAAGACAACTCAGTCCAATTAGTTGCGATTTTAATTATATTTCAATAAATAAATCAGTTTAATAATTTTGTGATACAATCAATTACTCCGATTTTGATTCAATTATTGAATCAACTTTCAGGTTTTCTATAATACAATGTTTCTGTTACTTAAATAATCAATCGATTAATCAATCAGTTGATCCATTTGTCATTCATTTGCTCAGTCATTTAGTCAGCCAATGTGCCACTTAATCAGTCAAAAATCAATCAATGAGTCAGCAGGTCAAGCAACCAATAATTCACTCAATCACGCATTATTTAGGCAGCCAATATCTCAGCCAATTAGTGTGTTAATATGTGTATCAGTTATTCGGTCAGACAATCAATTGTCGTCTATAAGTTCACTTGTTGGTTACTTGCTTATGGTCAGCACAATTTTCTTTTCAACGATACGATACCTATGGTAAAGTCATATATTTCATTTTCTTTGCTTTAAGCTGCTATGTGCTGGCAAATTTCCTTATTGTAGAATAACTAGATGAGGCCAAAAATCGCGGAACACGCGTGTGACTAAAATCTATATTCCACACCCACTGCGCACTCCCGCTGGGCTGCTGACCTTGGGTGCATATTCATGCTTATGTCTATTACGCTCGAACCAACTGCTGAGCTAAGTCCTTAAGTACTAGCTGCCAAAAAGGCAAAACATTGAGCATAATTCTCACATTGTCGCCGATTTGCGCGTGCACGGAAGTTGGCTTGCTGCCTGCATCTTCTCTTTGTCTTATATCGCACTCGCACTCTCATTCTGTGCTGCGCTCGCTATCCATCGATGCCTGCATAAAAGACTTGGTCACCCGCTGAGCAGCGCACGCGCATGGAAATCAAACGTATCGAACTGTCATATAGATCTCCTGCAAGAGGGATAAGGACAGTAGAAAAAGGTAGATCCATTTTCAACATTCTACGAACACTGTGTGCGCCTTCTGATATACGATGTGCGCTTCAATGGAACACATTCAGTTGTTGGGAAAGCGGTCAAGATACAGGGCGCATGACGCAGGATGTGAAACTGGGTGAAAAAAAATAGCTCAGCTCCCTCTGGGCCACCGCTGCGCCAGTCGCGTGCATTTATCATAACACCTAAAGCGTGCTGTTCTCGCGACCAGAGGGACAAGATACGAAATTCATGCAAAACGAGGTGTTAGCTGACAAGTTGAAGACGGATCTATATCTATATCTATATTTATATCTATATCTATATCTACATATAACTATATCTATATCTATATCTACATCTATATTCGCATACCCATAGGCCGGCTGTCCGTCCGTCCGTCCGTCCGTATAAACACATAGATTTTTTTTTTAGCTGGATCAAGTTGGTTTTATATTTTGACAAAAAATTGCAAGCTTAAGCTACAAAGTTAATTTTTATACCCGCCTACCCAAACTGTAGAAGGGTATTATGGCTTTGTGCCGACCGAAAATGTATGTAACAGGCAGAAAGAAGCATCTCCGACCCCATAAAGTATATATATTCTTGATCAGCGTCAACAGCCGAGACAATATAGCCATGTGCGTCTGTCCGTCCGTCCATCTGTCCGTCTGTCCGTCTGTCTGCCCGTATGAACACCTAGATCTCAGAGACTATAAGAGATAGAGCAACAAATTCTTCGGCACAGTGTCTAATTGTCGCACGCAGATCAAGTTTGTTTTAGATTTTTGCCACGCCCCCTTCCGCCCACGTAAATCAAAAAAAAATTTTGGTACGCACAATACTAATCACCACCTTAATGATCTCTGAAAATTTGGTTACAATCGGATAAAAATCACAGAAATTATTAAGAAATAACTTTTATAAGGCGTTACCACGTGCAACTGCTAGTGCTGCCTAGTTAGTTGCTATGACACTCCGCGATATAATAATGGTGTTCAATAAACCAACTAAAGTGCAGGCAAGCTAATAATTTCGAACAATGAAAATTTTGATATATTATTTTGGTATTTTTTAGTATATTTTTCAGCATATTTTTGAAAAATATAATATTTTGATGATAAAATTGGGCGGCGGGTATCTCACAGTCGAGCAAACTCGACTGTAGCTTTCTTACTTGTTGGTTTTGATTTCAGAAAAATTTAAACAATAAACGCAATATTTATTTAAGGTTTTTTAACACTTGTTAAACAATATATTACTTGGTACTTTTTACCAATATAAGTATGTAAATACAAATAGGTAAAATAAAATATTCAAGAAATACTTTAAAATTATGATATAAGGTGCAGCTGCAAATCGGTAAATCGGTATTATTTTTGGATAGTATGGTATTTTTTAGGTATATCTTTTAGAATATTTTTAGCTTTCCTACTTTTTTTGTGTTTCTGACGCATCCATTATGAATAATAAGCCAAACAGAGAAAGTAGAAAGTATCTAACAGTCCAGAACGCTAGACAATTTCTTTCTTTAGTTCAATTTGTTTTCATTTTTGCTTTATGAACAATTTTGTATTACTGCAATTGTTCAACTACCCAGTATGAAATTCAACCTCATCTTTTACCACCAGCTTTATCCACCATCACTTTTACTCACCTCCGCGCTTTTTCTCACTCCATAAACAACATTTTTTGCGGGTATCCGATATAGTTGGGTCAGTGCTTGTGGCCAGAACGGTTCTGATAGCGGGCTTAAGCGGAGTGAGTGGGTGCTCTAAATGTATGTATGTGTATACATATGCATTCATGCGTATGTATATACACATATACAATATATGCAAGTGAGTGTGTGTGCGATATTGAGTGCAAATAGCAATTTCGCAACAATTCGGCCTAGCAGCATCTGGAAATGTGCTCGTTTTGCCTTTCAGCACTTTAGGCCGAGAATTGGTTCAGTTTCACAAGGGATCCTTGGCCCCTCCTGACCGACTGTCCGTTCACTCGAACCTATTCAATTGACTTGGGCTTCAGATGTTCCCATCTATTCATGTTGGTGATGGAGCTAGCATGGTTTTCCCGAGCGCATTGTAACAGATTTCTGCTAACTGTTTTTGGTTGCCATTGCGTCGATTTTTGGTTCTTCAACTGCGTTTAAAACAGTTCACGTCCTGGATTCCTGGCCTCCTTCATGTTGCATCTATTGTCCTTTGCACATACAACCAACTGTCAAATATTTTTGTGTGTTGTTGTCCCGCTCAGTGGCAGTGCAGTAAGCGCACTGCGGGGCTTGTCATCTGGGAGAGCATTCCTCTAGTCAATTTTATTGGATTACGGTTTAGATTGCTATAGCAACAACTTTCAGCAGGCGCTTATACTGATTGTGTTTATATTGTTGTTGTTGTTTGGAGGGTTTAGAAAACATGTAGCATGTTAAAAAAAAATTGAAAATTTTTTAACGGTATTCTCCGCTTGTCGAACTTGTGCATCCTTTATGCCCATCCACTGGCACATTTTGTTCTTCTTAATTTTTTGGCATTCTACAATAACTGCAACAACGGTATGAATGAATTGAAATTTGTTTGTTTGCTGTTGCTTTTTTTTGCTTGTTGTTGATGGTCATGTTGTTGTTTGATGTTCGGTGCCATGAGCTTCCGTTTCGCTGTACGTGCATCTTGCAGCGTACACCATATATCATACTCTAAAATATGAGGGGCAACTGGGCATGTGGAATTCCGTGAGTGGCACGAGTTTAATGGTAATGGAGACAGTGGTGGTCATTGACAGTTGTTCTGAGTTTCTAGTGCTCTTCAATTGTCAGTTTTGCGAAATTATTTTATTTTTTTTTTAATTTTTGAAAAAAAGGCTATAATGATACCTACATGTAAGTTGTTAACCTGAATAACCTAAATAATATTTAATTAGCTAGTAAACTGTTACTAATAATGGCTATTATATTAATATTTATTATTTCATTCAAATAATTCAAGGTTTTAATATTATTATTTTTGTTTTATCATGGATAGTACATTTACCTCTCAGCAATTTACTTTCTTTTGTTTTTGACCCTACAGAAATTGTTATGGTCATTACCGGCAGAAAGGTTTTATACTATGCTGAGTGTCTAACAAAAAAGTTACAGGTATTAGGAGAGACTCCACCTAAAATGTTTACATAATGTACATGTTTTCTCTTTTAGCTGCAAACGGATTACATATAGGCAGTTGTCTGTCCGAATGATAAATTAGATCATAGAAACTCCGAAAACGCCCGAATTCAAAATTAATTTTTCCTCAGCGATTTATAAATAAAAAAATAATAGATAAAAATTGTTTTATTGTTTGAATCTATAAGTATTACTACAATATAATTAAAATATTTATATTACGCATTAACGGTTACAACATGCCGGTATTTTTTATTAAACCTATGAAATAAACTATTAATTTCAAATAATTATTGGCATTCTCTTAATAAAATATATAATAATAAATAACACTATTCTCCGTGAATCAAGCTGAAACATTTATATAGATACTTCCTTCTTACCTAGCATAGCCCACTAAACGAGGGTGTTTCCGCGTCATATATTTCTTTTTAAAATTTTTGATATTATACATACCCTAAGCGCATTAAAAATGGGCAAAAATAGGTATTATAGTTTTGTGCCAGTGTAGATAATAGATAGATGCAGGCATCGCCAACATAAACAGTATAAATATCGTTGGTCAGCATCAACAGCGGATTCAATCGGAGTGTCCGTCTGTCGATATGTATCACATGTGATGTCTAGATCTCATATAAGACTATAAGAGCTAGAAGTACCAAAATTTGTAGACTAAATGTCTTATTTTTGTTTGGAGATCACATTTGTTTTAGATTTTAGGCGCGCTATCTCCCACTCGAGCAAATCGAAAAAATGAATGCATGAATAGTAGTCACAATCTTAATGATTTCTGTAAATTTAGTTACGATTTGATAGCAAACACGGAATGTATTCAAGAAATACTTGGGTGAAATTTGATTCAGAGATGGGCACAGGGCATTTCGTAGTCGAGTTCTCGATAGTCTCACTATGTTGCTATGTCATTTCGTTACATAATAATTGTGTTCAATAAACCAACTAAAGTGCCGCCAAGCTAATAATTTCGAACAAAGAAAGAGGTTTAATTTTAGTATAATTTTTTTTAGTATTTTTTTAGTATATTTTTGAAAAATATAATATTTTGATGGAAAAATTGGGTGGTGGGTATCTAACAGTCGAGCAAACTCGACAGTAGCTTTCTTACTTGTTTTTTTTTTAATTCGCCTTCTTATTTTTAGGCCATGGATTTTTAAAAAATATTCAAACAATTACGATTGTCCGAATGTATGTACGTAACAGACTAAAGAAGGCAACTATGTAACCCTGTCTGCCAGTCGGTCTGTCTTTATGAACACCAAATTTAACCAAAATGTCTTAACTTTCCGAACAGATCAAGCTGGCTTAATAATTATTACTAATGTTTTACTACCCTTATTTCATGTGAACAGTTGGTAGGGGATTTCATTAAGATCATACGATAAAAATGGAATACATTTCAAAATGGAAACATTTCACAGAGTCCCGGGTTCAAGAAAGTTCTCAGACATTTACTTTTTGTATATAAAATAATTAAATTGTTGTCATAATAATAAGGAAAGATGGTAGTGAGATGGGTAGAATAGCGGAATGTTAGGCAGCGGAGGGATGTGGATTGGATTCCTAATCGGGACTCTCCAAAATACGATACGATTAAGTGCATAAAATATTTAAAATGAAAAAAATTTAATAGTTGGTTGTTTTACAAAACAAATAACAAATATGACATGTGATGTTTTTGCCGTTCAGAAAAAACAATGTGACTTTATAATACAATTCAGCGGAAGTCAAACACAGATTTTCAGCGGGTGTCGAGTGGTCTGACTATCGATGTGTTTAAGCTCTGGCGTCCGATTTTGTTCATTTATTTTTTATTGTAAATTATAAGTATAAGCACGTGTACTACGAAAATCAATGGCCTTATACAGTCAAATTTTGACTGTAACCATTTATACTTGTTTTTTGTAATGAATTTTGCATGTTAAGTTTGCACAGGTCTGCGTTTCTAAGTAGGGTTGCAGTGTGTGTGAAGTTATGCCCTCTTGTCACATGATCCGATTTTCAATTATTGGATTTTGTTTTTAACGTATTGCAACAATTTTTTGGAGCGCATTCAAAGCTCTGATAGGCAGTCAGCAAGCATCCAAACCCAACCAGATAACGACCCCAACCACTCAGTCACTCAGTTGCACCACCAAGCCAGCGAGACGGCAGTTTCTCTGGAAGTTTATTTGATTGCCACCGCATTTGTTGTAAGCGGATGGAAATGGAGATTGAGTCACAAGAGGAGAGGAGAAAGAATAAATTGGGGGATGAGGATGGGTGTGAGTTTTATGCTGAGATGAGATGCTATTTACATATCCGCGAGTGTGAGGGTGGGTGTGTGTATGTGAGCACGTGTGATGTTAATAATGGCTCTACATACGGAGTTCGAGTTTGGCCGTTGTCAAAGGATTTGGATGCTTGGATTGTAGCCCAAACTAAGCTAATTAAAATTTGTCCACTGCTTTAGGCGTTTCGGGTTGCGAGCTGAGGGCAGCGGGCGGTGCACGATAGCCGTCAGATGGCGAAAAGCGAAAAAGAAAGCAAAGCAAAAGGTCAAAGGGCAAGGACCAAAAGAGCTTCAGCAGCGTATTTTAATTAAAATTTTGCAAAATCTCAGGCAATCCCTTCGCCCTGTAAGCTAACTACAACCCTAAAGCGGAGCTTGAACCCCAATAGAATCAAAGGATCAAGAGCTATCGCAGATGATGCGGTAACAGCGACCACAAGCTGCATCAGCACATGTACATGGTCTATGATATGGTATATCCTTTTTTTTATCTAGTGCGCAGCTAGTGCGAACAACACACACCCACACTCGCACTTACACTCATTGGCAGGAGATGCCAGAGATAATCCCAATTTTAGACTAATTAAATTGTTAAACATTTGTTAAGGGCGGGACAGAGCATCGACATATGGAACAGAGCATCGACAGTGTGTTTGCTCGAACTGGAGAAGGCGGCTTGTTGTAAACTGGACCTGGTTGGCAAAATAAATAGAATTAACAGAAAATTGTAGATTTTCAGCACATTAAATGCTTGCCAGCTGCAAGCTGAGCTACACAAAAAGGAAGCCGATCGAAACTTTTAATGTTGGTCAGGTAAGGACTCGCGACCCACGGCAAAAATTAAGATAGGACTCGAGTCAAATTGAGTCGAGTTCGTGTATCAGGCATTGTGCATGGTGCCGCGGTCGCTTGGTTTTGGTCAGCCAACAATATATTAACCGGGTCAGATGTTTATGGCCCTGTTTCTAAACTCTACTGTTTGCCCATTTCCATGTGCATTGACAGTTTAATGCTGAAAGCAGCAATAGAACAAGTTAAAAGGAGTGAGCGGCAGTCATAAAATATATTGTTCTTTCGCCGAGGCCAAAAATTTGTTTATTTATGCACTTTGCATTGTGTGGCCAATGCAAACGAGTATCCGGGCTTATGCTTCATGGCCCTTACCCATAACGTCTACATCCTCAGAAACACAGACATAACAGGATAACTCTTTACCGCGTTTCGTTAGAAATTTCAGTGCAGTCGTTTGGCTCGTAAACTCGCATACCCTTTGTCTTTGTCCCATTTCGTTTTTCTAGCCCTTTCCGTTGGCTAGTACCCCTTGGCTAGTCCCCTGCCACATATCATGCGCTTTTACAACTTGTCAGTCATTTAAACAAAACTAATTTGCATGTCATTTCTTTAGCACTCTTGAAATTGTTCAACAATTTGCACGAAAACTCAATGGCTCCACTTTGTATGTCAGTGTGGGTATATTCATATTTGAAATATTGGAAATGCTATCTCGGAATAAGCTAAGCATTTGTAATTAACTCCCAAAATCCGATAAAGTTCACTACCTACCAAGGTTTTAAGTCATGTGATTGGACCTAGGTAATAGCTTGTACCCCAAACCATCTTAATTAATATCACAACAATTTACCATGCAACTGTCAGGGATGCATTTAAATTGTAATTAAGACTATCAAAAAATAAAGTAATAAATTTATCTAATTGAATATTATCTATTTTGGCTCAATATTTAAACTCGATTAATTAACAATTAGTATATTACAAAACTGTTTATTAACGAGAAACCATTAATATTCCCAAGCTCATAGTTATATTTTGAAAGTTATCTTAAAATAAAGAATTTTATTTTAGCAATTACTTGTTTATTATTAACAAGGATTTTAGAAAAAAACAAGTAAGAAAGAAACATTCAACTCTCCTAGGCTATGAGATATAGTTACCAATTTTTACTAAATGCATCAAAAATTCGGAGCGCTCACAAAAAATTTACTATTTGCAGCTACACCTGATCTTACCCTTTGAAGTATTTCTTGAACAACTTCTGTGTTTATTCTCCGATAGTAACTAAATTTTCAGAACATTAAGATGGTGATTGTTATTAAAGTACCAAAAGTGAACGTTCTTGATGTAAAATTACGCATGCTATTCGCTTTTTAAATTTTTGGAGCGTGGCTAAAATCTAAAACAATATGGTGTGCGTTTTCAAATAAGACATATTGACCATTGACATATTAACCTTCTATTGTCCGGAAATCTGTAATTTTTTTGCTTTCGAGGTCTTTTATCGAATAGTGTTATTGTCATTCCATCACAAAAACTAAAATAAATCGCGGGTTTATCCTGGTTTTCAAATACACTAGCAGGCTAGTTCCAATTACAATTTGTTTGCACAATCCTTAAATTGCGATATGGTAAGATTTATGAGATTTGAATATGCTTTGTATTTCAATGTATACGTGTATTTGCTACCGATTAATAATTTCATTGAACATATTTTTTCTCTCAATCCACTAATAACTAAATAACTAATATCGTATAACAATATAAATATTTTAACATTAATATGTTAATGCTCTTCTATTGAAAATTCCGAAGAATTGGGATTCAAAGTTTTATATAAAGAGATTTAAACTTAGTTTACAAGTTCGAATGTACAATAAAAATCTTTAAACATCATTTAGAAGTACAGAAAGCAATTCGGTTAAATTGCACAATTTGTCGTTGAACTTATATGGAAATTGATCCAAAGAGACAGAAATATTTATTTGCCATTAAACCAATTTAATAATTTTATATTGTATTTTAGATAAATTGAATTATCTTTTGTCGAATAAAATTTAGGGGCCTGCAAACTTCCAATACTGGACATTTTTGGCTATTTAAACTGAGTGCAAATAAAATAGATCGTATCACAATATAGCACAATTAACTTTATTAATATGACCAATCTTAATAACACAATTGAGTTTTGGACGGAAGTTAATATATGAAGATATTCAGCAAGAAGCAATCCATATTTAAATATATACGCTGATAATGACAGAGTCTTCAGACAAATGACTTTGCTCAAAATATGTTAAAGAGCCGTCTGACACACAAACACAAACATTAAATATAATCATGACAATAAGGGTTAGTTTTAGTTCGCAAAGTAAATGTTAATATTTTGAACTATTTATTTTATTATTAAATTTTGTCTACGACAGCATGCGCATATTACATTATACCTTTACAATATGCCTGGCAAATACAGGAAATAAGTGGGTCATCAACAAAACGATGCCAAATTATAAGCTGACAACGACGAATTTATTGATGCCTCTTCAAAACTATTATCAGTTTAAACTTTTTGAATAAAATTTCCTGGTTATCATAAAAAAAAAAATTGTCCTGTTTTTTGGCTTTTTTTAATTGCTTGTCAGTGTTTTAATGGTAAATAAGAAAAGTGACACAATAAATTTTTAAATGACTAACTCTTAAAGCTTCTGAAATTGTCTGACAAACCAATAATGTTGATTAAGAATATTTACATTATTTATAGAGGGAGTATTGATTAAAAGTTTGGATAGTTGCAATTGATGCGCCCCAAATAAACTTACTGCTAAAATTATGTACGAATAGAAAATAGATTTAATTTTTTTGTGCATCTTTTAATGATTTGTAAGTCATTGAAAAAAGCCAAAACTTACTTTTTATTATAAGTCTAAAACAAATGTTCAATCAAATAAAGAAATAAAAATCGAAATCAATACTAACTACTGGAGAATGCTTACTGCTGTATGTTGTCTTAGCTTGTCGAAGTGTGACAAGAAAAGTCAAGATTAATTAGGCACATACATTTTACTTGCTTCATTTGTGTGTCCAACGATAATTCGTGCACTTAAAAGCAATTTCGGGTTGAAAGTAAAATTGTTTATTCAAATTTGGGAACAAAATTAAACACGCCCACAATAAGCGAATTTTGTGCGAATAAGGATACCAAAATTAGTGTACTGACCGTCAATAACACAGCTTCTCCGTCTTTTTCGGATCCAGCGCCCATCTCCTCATCCAGAGTCTCCAAGAGGGGCTGCATTGCAATTGCTAGTCTAAATGATATCGCCGTTTTTGCTGTGGGGACTATGGCCATTGGGCACTGCGATGAGCTCGTTTCAATACGCATCAATGTGGGCGACAATCGTTGTCAGCTGTTGTTGAATGAAATCACTGAGTCATAAGATCTGCTGCACCCTTCTCTCGTGTCGCTCTTCCAGAATCTCTCGTTGTGGTGGCTGGATCACTTGCTGTGGCAGCAGCGATTCGATTACCTCTGCCTCGGTTTCCGTATCTGTCTGGGCACTATCTCCGGCGCCTCGATCCTGTTGAGCCATTGGCGCCTCAAACATAATCTCAGCATCGCCGCCGCCCATGTGGGCTATCTGGTTGGCGGGAATAACGGTGGGTATGCCCACCAAATCATTATTATCACCAATGTTGACAACATCTCCGGCATGCCCTTCGTTGGGCATTGTTCCCGAGGCGCCCACTAGATGTCTTCGAACCCGCAATATGTGCCGGCGAGCACTATGCTCCATTTGGATAAACAACGAGACTGTTAACTGCGGAATCAGCGTCAATGTCGTAGACATCGTCAGCGGCATCAGCATAGGCATCGTCATAATCGTTTGCATTGGCATCGGGGTCAATAGGGGCATTGGCGTGGACATCATCGGCAACGCGATCGGCGTCTGTATTGGCAGGAGCAACATCATCGTCATCTCCATGCGCTGAATATACTCAAAAGCATATTGTGTTTGACGGCGTCCGCGATTTCCTAAAACGTTGTTGCAATTGCTGTTGTCATTGTTGCTCTTATTATTGTTGTTGTTTTTGCTGTTCTTCGTCGCCATTGCTATTTTAAGGGCGCTTTAAATTTTTAAACCGAAACACAAAGTTAAGCGAATGTCAAGCTAATTCAGAAAGTTTGAAGCGTACTTGTAACCTGATATGTATGCCGATGAAGTATGTTTGAAAACAGAAACTCGAAATTTCAACACATAAAGCCTAAGCCCTCTCAGCTGCTTTGACTCTGTATTCAAGAAAAGTATTATACAACATGAAATAAAAATTTTAATACTGTCAAATAATGAACCAACAATTAATTTTCTTAAAAAATTATTTCTTTTTTTTACAGATTTACAATTTTATTGAGCTGATAGTAAATTATATAAAGTTCCATTACCTAACTGACCTATCAATGCACAGCCCAAACTGTTTAAAATAACTTGCAGTGCGTAAGCGGATGGTATAAAATATATAAAATATAAACTGATCAGGAAGTTATAAGTTATAAGTGCTAAGTTTGTATGAAACGTAACCTTTAGCGTAATCCGAATAGTCAGTATGTAAACGACGCGCAAACTATTGCCGGTTTTCAACATTATTCAATTTGATATTTCACTTTGACTGCTGTCTGTCCCCATTGTATGAACACCAAAAATTATGGCTTGCTTGTTAAAGTATAGTCTTAGTCCAACAAGTATGAAAGCTTACCATTTTTCTGAATGATACAAACATTAAGAGAAAGCTCAGGAAAATATTCTAGTTTTTGCAAGAATATACTAAACAATAAACCAACAAATATATTACAATAAGCCACTGGCAAAATTATTAGCTGACTGCATTTCACTAGGTTTATTAAATACCTTTATTACATTACATAGCATAGCCACTGAACAGGTTCATCTGCACCTGACTTCACCCTTTAAAAGTATTTCTTGAATAATTTCTGTGTTTTTGATCCGATCGTAACTGAACTTACTTACAACAATTATGAAGATAGTAATTACGATTGTGTGTAAAATTAACAGTGTACGCTCTAAATTCGTTTTTATCGATTTGCGGGATCAGAAAATGTTGGTATCCAAATTCTAAAATAAGCTTGCAACAGAGACTAAAATTGTCACTATTTTAGTATCTGAAGTTCAGATTTTCGTACAGACAGACAGACGTACCGAGATTTGGACATGGCTGTATCGTCTCGGCTGGCGACGCTGAGATGACTCTTTCAGCATGGTATAAACATTTTGGGTTGACACAAAGTTATAATAACCTTCAACCCATTAGGTAGGCATGTATAAATATGTTAAAAAAGTTAAACACTAAACACTTTGTTTTTCGTGCATGTTAGAGTTAAAATATCGATGCATTAAACATAATAAGGCTTGTAAATGGTCACCTTTTAGACATTTCAAGCTTTAGTAAAGTAAAGTGTATGCTGTTTTAAAAAATGTTGAACAAAAATAACGCCAACACCAATAAGTGGTTGCACTTATTGTGTTTCAAATCTAAAAGTCAAGTCTAAAAATGTAACAGTGTTATTAAAATGTACTTCAGGTATTATTTTATATGACGATATTTTTTCTATATGATATTATTTATAAAATATTATTTCCTATACGCACATCCAGCCTTTTTTCAACTACAATCAAATGCCTTAATTAAATATTAGTAACACAGTAGAACATTTTCTTTAAAGAAATTCAAATAGCTGTCAAACGCTATTAAATAACCAAATGTAATCGGCAAAAAATAAAGGACATCTTCTACAAAGAATTTGCTGAATAAAACCTTCTCTACACCTGCATGGCTTTTTCAGCCTGTATTTTATCGGCATACGCAGTGCTATATTATCTGCATGCTACTTGGCAGGATGTACCGCAAAGACAGAGGCAGGATGGGAAAGGATGTGTGGATATGAGGATACGCAAAGAGGATAGTACACTGCAGCCCCAAAAGTGGCTAACACAAATCATATTACAAAACTTTACACGCTTAAGAGCACATGTAATTGGCTTTTAAAATGTACGCGCGCCAAAAGGTTAACACGTTTCTAGTAACCAAGTGAGCCATGCCAGGCGACGGACGAGAGACAAGACTCACAAGGGTAATGGACAATGGTCGAAACACACCGCATAGCCCGATGTGCTAATAACAATAAGTGTCGTCGTGCCAGTAAAATGTCGCCATGCCTTGTACCCAATGTGCTGTTCATGTTTGAAATATGAGCAGAGACCGTCCGAGCAAGGATCGAGCAAGAACAACTACCTTTATGTCGGGCTGCATGGCTACCTGCCTGCTTTGCAGGTTGGCTTACTGGCAACCCCTTTATGCCACTAGCTAATTTTCACCGCTGCCAACAACTTAACGTGTGTTATTGTTGTTACCGCCCCTGCTGCTGCTCTTCATTTTATTGTCGGCGTTGGTTATATCCTTGAAACTTTTAGCGCTAGACATGTGCTCGTTTCAGCTGTGACGTATATTTAACATGCCATACCGCAGCTCCAGTTCCAACTCCCAAAACAACAGCTACCCAACAGAAACCAGCTCAACCGACCCTATTTCTCTCCTAATCGACAAATATGCCCAAAAAAGTATACTATGATTTCTGAGTGTTGGCATGTTTGCTATCAGAAAATTGTCTGAATTTTATGGCCCCATACTATGAACGTTTTACTTTACGTTTTCAGATATTACAGTTTTTGCGTTCGATTTTTCATTAGGTTTGATGATTGGAAAATTGACAGGTGCCTTGCAACTGCGATCACTTTATTGCACTATTGCACTCTTGCAATATTGTGACATTATTCATTATTGCTGTTGTTATTGCAGTATTCACCGCAGTTGTTGTTAGCACCTTAATAAGGTAAGGTAATAAAAATACAAAAATGCAGCTTTGCCGTTTACCGATTACCTAGGACAACAATAATTGAGGATAAACTGATTCACAGTTGACTCTAGTAAAATCGATAGTGGCTTAAGTAGACCGGTTATTGTGGAATTGTTTTTGAATTCAATAATGCAAAAACAACCAATAATTGTAGAAACTAATCTTTGACTTTGCGATTGATGTGAACAGAATGATTTTTCAAAATTATTAAAGTTAAAGCAATATGATGCATTGAAAAAGGCGTGGCCCTCTAAAATATATACATGTAAATAAATGAATAGACAGACCGATTTAAAAAGCCCCATTCAGTCTGTACGACCTATCGTCTGTTTAATTTTTTCCAATCCAATTCTCGTCTATTTCTATTTGGGGCTTAGAAATTCTCTTATTGAAACATGGCATAGAAACGTTCCTAAACCATTCCATTAAGACTACTATGTTTATGTTCCATTTTTACTAAAAGGAACAAAAAATTAAGAGCAACCATCGAAATATTACATTTTTCGAAAATATACTAAAATATATGAATATATATATATATATGTAACTGATTGACATAGCAACTGGCCTAGTCCAGCTGCACCTGATTTCGCCCTATAAATGTTTTTATCGGATAACTTCCGTATTTATTGTCCAATTGTAGCATTTTCAGTGATCATTAATAGTGTGTTTAATACTGTGTGCACCAAACGAACGTTGAATGTTCTAGGTTTCAAATTACGTCATTATACCCGCCTACCCAAAGGGTAGAAGGGTATTATGGCTTTGTGCCGACCGAAAATGTATGTAACAGGCAGAAGGAAGCATCTCCGACCCCATAAAGTATATATATTCTTGATCAGCGTCAACAGCCGAGACGATATAGCCATGTCCATCTGTCCGTATGAACACCTAGATCTCAGAGACTATAAGAGACTCAGAGAGAGACTCAGAGACTATAAGAGACCAACAAATTTTTCGCGACAGTATGTCTTTATGTTGCACGCAGATCAAGTTTATTTTTGATTTTGGCCACGCCCCTTTCCGCCCATGCAAATTGAAAAAAACTGAATTGCAAGCGTCGCTTTAAACCTAGAACGTTCAATTTTGGTACTACTAATCACAATCTAAATGATCTCTGCGAATTTGGTTACAATCGGGTAAAAAACACAGAAGTTATTAAAGAATTACTTTCATAAGGCGTTACCACGTGCAGCTGCTCCTAGTAAGTTACTATGACACACCGCGACATAATAATGGTGTTCAATAAACCAACTAAAGTGCCGCCAAGCTAATAACTTCGAACAAAGAAAATTTTGAATAATTTTTTTTGGTATTTTTTAGTATATTTTTTTTAGTATTTTTTCAGTATATTTTGAAAAATATAATATTTTGATGGTAAAATTGGGTGGCGGGTATCTCACAGTCGAGCAAACTCGACTGTAGCTTTCTTAGTTGTTTTTTTATACATACTAACCCGAGAGTTTGGTTGCTCTAGCTCTTAGAGATCTAGGTGTTCATATAAGCGGACCGACAAACTGACATTGCTTTATCGTGTCGGCTGATGACGCTGATCAAGAATATATATACATTATAGGGTCGGAGATGCCTTCTTCTACTTCACGACTTCATATTAGACCTGCCCTTTTCTGCGTCTCTGTGCATATAAATCAATATCCTAATTCACACAACTCCGATAATAGTAGCAGAAATATGTTAAATTGGGTTCTTGTCGAAGACAGCTATACTTTCTTGTTAAACCAATAACTTAACATACGTGTATGTTATTCTGCATGGCTACATAATTGCCTTCGATTTAGGATGAAAGCCTGGTCTCACCATCAAACTATTGAAGTCTCAAAATCAATGGCCGGCGGATTTCCTCGCCGTGGCGAACCCAACTCCTCCTCTCCTTGGCTCGTATCGCGATACGCATTTTAATGAAGGTACTCTCAGTCGAGTTTCAGTTTTCAACATTCCGTATCTCTCTCTTTGTCGGTTTGGTTTACATTCGGAAGCGGAATTTATTTTTTCATCGTTCCGAAAGCGAGTAGTATATCGCCGTTGAAATATTTCGGTATCTTTGGCATGTGTTCTATGTGCTGCCGCCATTGTTTGGTTATCTAATGCCCATTTCGAATGAGAAGTGGAGGCTAAGTTAAAGCAATGGAAGCCAAAAAATTCATCATAAGTGCGACGTTTGTAGTCGTTGCCTGCTTGTTTAGCAGTATGCATATGCCTGATAATGTTATCCATCGTTGCGTGCCCCATCTCCTGCTCCGGCCCCTCTGTGCTGTTTTGCCGTTACTGTCCTGAAGTGGTTGTATGATTCGGATTTTGTTTTCAATTCCACTCAACTCGCCGCCGCCACCATGGGAAAATCGCTTTAAACAGTCCATTTCGAATATGCGAAAAACGAAAACGAGTGTGCAACCCCGGCACCATGAAGAAAATGGAAGGGAAGAGAAGGACCAGGGGTTGGCACAGAGAATCAGTCGCATCAGTCGACCCATTGGCCATGCATGGGGTGGTTTTTCATTATCATTTGCGATGCACATAAATTATTTATTGTTAGCGATTTCCCAAAAAAGATAACAGAAGCGAGTGAAGCTAGCTTTTATTTACTTTGGTCGCGAATACGCCAGGACGAGGACAAGCACAGAAATGGGGGACGGAGATGTGTGTAGGAAGCGGATACAATGAGGACAACCACGACAAGGACCTCGATGCGTTAGCGGTCTCACTTCTGTTTTACATACTCACGCTTGCTTATATACATTCATCCACACTCAGGTGCACGTGTGCACGAAATTCGAGTACCCGTAAACAAGTACATGACAGCTTACGATTGTATATGCCAGTAGTTGCTAATGTTGAGCACCCAGATATACATAAATATTTATCGCTTAATTCGATGCCAAATAAAAAGGAAATTAATATGAATATTGCGTTTTTAAATAAATAGCCAAAGGACATGTACATACGCATATATAAACACAAAATGTGTATGCACATTAGTGCTTATTCTTTGAATACTACGAAATTTATTAAAATGAACAGTTTTATGTAATCCCGCACCAGCTTTTCATAGTTTTTATACCCGCCTACCCAAAGGCGTCTATCCGTCTGTCCGCCCGTCCGTATGAACACCTAGATCTCAGAGACTTTAATAGATAGAGCAACCAAATTTTCGGAATAGTGTGTGTAATTATTGCACTCAGATCAAGTTTGTTTTTGATTTTGGCCACGCCCCCTTCCGCCCCCGTAAATCTAATAAAACCGAATTACCGGCGTCATTTTAATCCTAGAATGTTCAATTTTGGTATGCACAATACTAATCACCATCTTAATGATCTCTGGTTACAATCGGATAAAAAACACAGAAGTTATTAAGAAATTACTTTTATAAGGCGTTACCAAGTGCAGCTGCACCTAGCTAATTGCTTAACACTCCGTGACATAATAATGGTGTTCAATAAACCAACTAAAGTGCCGCCAAGCTAATAATTTCGAACAAAGAAAATGTTGGTATATTATTTTGGTATAATTTTAGAAAATATTTTTTAGTATTTTTTCAGTATATTTTTATATAATATAATATTTTGATGGTAAAATTGGGTGGCGGGTATCTCACAGTCGAACAAGCTCGACAGTAGCTTTCTTACTTGTTGGAATTGATTTTAAAGATAAATAAAACTAAACCTGTATAAAGGATCCTATAATTTTTGAAATATTTATTGCATTATTTTAGTATTATTTATTTTAAATTACTGTTAAAAATTAGTTTTCTTTGCAAGTCAAATTTTACTCTTTTATTTTACCAAGTAGAATGCATTTCACAACTAAACTTTCAAGAAAATTCAACTTTTCACATGAAGTTGTACTTATTATTATTATTTTGGAGAGAGTCTCCCAATGGAGATAAGGTGTGGTACTGCGAAGTCTTTGATGTTTTGTGCCTACAAATCCCTAAATCGACAAAAGCTGATCGGTGTCGAGTTGGTCCCTCTTTTTACATAGGTGCTTGGCAAAATCTTTGGTCTGCCGCATTATTGGGCAGAGGAGCCAGTAGAGACTTTTTCAACTATTGACCCAAGTTCACACCAGAGATCTAACATTGGTCTACCCCAAGTCACAAAAAGGTTCGGGTCCAAGTAAGATTTTTGGGTGACACAGCTCTCACTAGCTTTCTCGTTGTCAATAATACTGGAGTGATCCGGAACCCAACAAAGAGTGACTCTGCGCCTATTGGAAAAAGTCTGAAGGTAGCTCCAACTATTAGGAAAGAACTTGTATGGTCGCTTGACTATCTCGGAAGATATACATTTTAACCCTCTTAATAGCCATCTACAATATTAAGCGGCAGAATTCAATGGTATGAACTTCTAAATCAAAGACACTGAACCAGTTGGCTATTTCAATCGATACCTTGGAGTTATATCCATATATGCCTTCCTCCACTCCCTTCTCTGCCTTAGAGCCGTCGGTATATCAAAGTACACTGTGGCGGTCAGGAAAAGGGCTTACCATCCATCTAGGTCTTCAGGTCTGGAGTGCATGTTCTAAATTTGGCACCAAAGCAAAGTTTCTTGGTCTTTTAATCTGACCTGCTGCCAACAAATTCTTTGATATGACTATCGTGACTAGATTTGAATACCAGAAGCAAATTTTGGAGCTTGATTCGAAGAAGGAAGAAGAAAGCATACTAGCTATTGCAGCTTACTGCAGTTTGTGATGGCCGTGATCCGATTTACCTTCGGCCCCACACCAGGTATTGAAGACCTACATTGTTCCAAAGAATCTCCTCATGTCCACAATTTAGTCTCCTATCAATAGTTAAGCCCCGATATCTGACTTCGTTAGATAGTTCCACTCCCGTTCATATATCTCCAATCGACCTATGTCAATTAAGTAGCGCTTAGTAGAGCGAACATTTGAGCTAAGGCTTGAACAGTGTACACCATCCATTGATAATGTCCAGAGCGACTGCCACTAACTCTGTCATTGGATTAGCTGTGTTCCCGTTCACTATGAGAGGCAAGTCGTTAGCATAGCCTATGGCAACGACTCCTCACACCGCAAGTATTTCCAGGAGTTTATCCAAAAATTCAAGTATTTTTCAATGTTCTTGAGTATTCGAAACGACTTATCTTTTAAGATGCCAAATGCCACTAGTTAACCCTCTGGCTAGCTGCTCCTAGCAGTGCCTCGACACTTTCACAATAGGTTCGCCAGGTGAATGTACTTCTACATCCTACGCAATGTGTTTAAACTAAGCCCTAATCCCTTCAATGGACAGCCAGATTTCCGTTCCACCAAGGAACTTTACAGGAGCCTTACGTTCTGAGCTGTCTTCGAGGGACCAGAAGAGCACATCTTTGAGCAGATAGGCAACAAATTTCATCTCGATAGCAGAGTTAGGACTGATGACCAATTGGTTCACTCCGAAAGCCACATAAGCTCTAAAGTTTACCCAATAACTTTTATTGTTTTTTGGGGGCAAAAAGAGTTTTAACTGATATCAACTTGGTATAAAAGATCGAAACTGATGTGCTGATCTGATAATGAGGCTTCAGTTGCTACCCGCCAGTCAAGAGAACTCGTTAAAGAGTTGCTAATTAGGGTGAGATCCAAAATACCATTAACAAAGGTTGGCGTACACCCTATATTAGCTATGTCTAATTGGCTACACAATAGATAATCTAAAAGTGACTCACCATGCTTGTTGATGTTACTGCTTCACCATATAGTGTGATAAGCATTTGCATTACAACCTATCAGGAGTGGCTTTTTGTTGCAGCCGAAAAACTCAGTGATCCGCTGGACTTACATTAGTGGAGCTTATTGATCTCCTGGGCAATAGGGGCAGAGGCTACCACTATTTTCCTTTCTCTATACGCTGTGTCTTCCTCCAAAGCCGTCGCAACTAAGTCCAATTCACTGTTGTCTACCAAAATAGCAATGTGACTATTCGGTCATACTATATCAACTTACATGATCCGCAAGCTAGACCACAGATTAGAACAATAAACAAATTCTTCTGGACAATAGCAATGATGATGTTTACTTCACAGACGACTCTTCACAAGGTGGCGGGGTGCAGATTCGCATGGAACATTTTAACGACGGTCATTTGTATGCCGGACGGCCTTCAGGACACGATTTTCCCCGTCGAGAGTCATTTTCTCGGACGCCTATTTGAACGCCAAAAAATGTCACTCGACGTAATACGCTTAATCGCACTACATTTGGGAGACGCCCTTCACCACTCTTTTCGTAGCACACATTCCCTACCCTTTGGGTAGGCGGGTATAAAAATTGTAAGCATACTTTTCAAACTATATAGTATTTTTTTATACCCGCCTACCCAAAGGATATTATAACCAACAGAAAATGTATGTAACAGGCAATAGGAGGCATATCCGACCCCGCAAGGGAATCAGCGTCAATAGCCGAGACGATGTAGCCATGTCCGTCTGTCCGCTTGTCTGTCTGAACGAAAACCTCAATTTCAGTCTGTAGGAGCTGAAGCAACCGAATTTAGTAACAAGATATACTAATATAGCCACTATTCCAAATTTGTTTAAGAGTTTGGACACGACCCTTTCCGCCTCCCAAAATCGTTTAAAAAGCGCACACTGTTTATTTTTCGTACACACAATCGTAATAACTATCTAAATGATTTCTGTAAGTTTACTTACGATCTTATAAAAAACACAGAAGTTATTCAAGAAATTTTTTTTATGGGTGAGATCAGGTAACTGTACCTGTTCAGTGGCTATTCCACTCAATGATGTAATAAAGGCATTCAATAAACCTAGTAAAATGCTGTCAAGCTAATAATTTAGACAGTTGGTATATTGCGGTATATTTCTTAAATATTATTTAATATATTTTCAAAAAATATTATATTCCGGAGATCTTTTTTAATGTTTGTAGCATTCAGAAAAAATCGATGGAGGATATCTCACAGTCGAGCATAGTTTTCTTACTAGTTTATATGTTTGGTATAGAATATTCGGTGCTCGCTCATAAAGTTTCTTGGTTTCACTAAAAATGAGGCGCAGGCATCTGGCAGCAAACACTAATATAGCATTGTTACTTAGATTCAAAGTCATAAAAATAAACTAATTGCCTCAACCACGACTTTTGTAAGTCAACTTTTTATACGAAAATTTCATGATCGACTTTTGACCTATAAGTTACGAGTTTGCATTTATAAAACCACCGAAACGGACGGACATAAATATTTCGATTCGCCTGTTGACGCTGATCAAGAATATATAATTTGAGCGATCAGAGATGCATCTTTGTGTCTATTATATACATTTTCGGTTGGCAAAAAGTTGTAATACCCTTCTACCCTATTGGCAGGCTAGTATAAATATAAATCTGTTATGCTGTTTGTCTGGTTGTAACTGCTAAACAATGCCACTACATTAGCAGCAACAGACTACGGAGAAAAAAAAACAATTTAAAAATTGAGATGCCAAAAAAAAGTTGGACTTTCTGCTGATGCAATGACCAATACAGAAATGCCTACAGTTCTCTGACCACCAGTAAGAGCGGAAGTTAACTTTCGTGCCAGCCAGAACACCAGCATTATCCCAACCCCTCCCTCATCCCAACAGAAATTAAATCGCACTACGTCCTCTGCCTCTAGCTATATCCATAGCTGGCGGCTCCACTCGTTCGGCTGCGGTTCAAATTTATTATTCACTCGCGAAAATAATCCATGCAGACGGACAAAGCGAACACATAGATGAGCCGGCAAACAGTGAATATAGTGAAATGGGCTGCTTAGCTGACATGAGTGGCATAATCTCAAAATCACGCCCCACCACCCTCTATGGACCGGCCACATCCGTCCGCCAAACTGCAAACTGCAACTGCAAGTGAAGTTTGCCTGTGGCTAGCTTCTGCTGACTGTGACATTGTGGGAGTATCCGTATGTGTATGTATCTGAGCACATGTGTATACGTGAAATTGATTATTATATGCCAAAAGCAGCACAGTTTCTCAAGATACTGCGAGCCAAATACACTGCAATGCTTTAACCTCTAATTACTATCAGTTGACAGAATAAAGCACCATTCACTCTCACAATTACAAACGGTATTGTGTACTTTAATAAAATAAGTGCACCACTTTTTTTCAAAAAGCAACAAAATAAAACTGAAATTTTTCTAATCGATGTTCAATACAATTTTTAGGTTATGGATTTTAAAAAAATCATGACCTTTTGCGTTTGTCCGAATATGCGTAACAGGCAGAAGGAGGCGTCTGTGACCCCATAAACTATATATATTCTTGATCAGCATCAACAGCCGAGTCGATATAGCCCTGTCTCTCTGTACGAACATCGAGATCTCAAAGACTATAAAAGCTAGAGCTACCAAATTTGGAGACAACATGTAAAAACTCGGTGGGCAGATGAAGTTTATTTTATTATTATTATTTCGGTATATTTATACCCGCCTACCCAAAGGGTAGAAGGGTATTATGGCTTTGTGCCGACCGAAAATGTATGTAACAGGCAGAAGGAAGCATCTCCGACCCCATAAAGTATATATATTCTTGATCAGCGTCAACAGCCGAGACGATATAGCCATGTCCGTCTGTCCGTCCGTCCGTATGAACACCTAGATCTCAGAGACTATAAGAGATAGAGCAACAAATTTTTCGCGACAGTATGTCTTATTGTTGCACGCAGATCAAGTTTGTTTTTGATTTTGGCCACGCCCCCTCCCGCCCCCGTAAATCGAATAAAACTGAATTGCAAGCGTCGTTTTACACCTAGAACGTTCAGTTTTGGTACGCACAATACTAATCACCATCTTAATGATCTCTGCGAATTTGGTTACAATCGGATAAAAAACACAGAAGTTATTAAGATATTACTTTTATAAGGCATTACCACGTGTAACTGCTAGTGCTGCCTGGCTAGTTGCTATGACACTCCGCGACATAAGAATGGTGTTCAATAAACAAACTAAAGTGCCGCCAAGCTAATAATTTCGAACAAAGAAAATGTTGATATATTATTTTGGTATTTTTTAGTATATTTTTTTTAGTATTTTTTCAGTACATTTTGAAAAATATAATATTTGGATGGTAAAATTGGGTGGCGGGTATCTCACAGTCGAGCAAACTTGACTGTAGCTTTCTTACTTGTTATAATTTTCATTATTTTATATCATTATTAAGCGCTGCGTTTCATTATAAGCGCAGAATATCATCTTTAATGATCTAACTTCCGCATGTACACTTAAAATCCATGACCTCGTATAGTCAACGCTTGACTGTAGCCGTTCCTACTTGTTTTTTAAATATGTAATTTGAAAGTGTTCCTTATCGACAGGAACTTATTTTTTATATTTTGTACTACCATCCAAATACAAATCCAGTAACTTCCAATTATGAGACGTCTAAAAAACTAAAGCAATTTTTCAAATCTATAACCAATGATCCATTTTGGATTGAATTTAATAAATATGTAATGTAATTTATAAATGTGCACGATATTTATTGACTTCATTACATATTGTATGTTTACATATTCCACATGTTTACATACTAAATAAAATGTTCATTGAACAAGTAAAAACCATGTAGGTTAGGCCATGTACCCAATCCAACGACCCTTGTAATAACCCCGCCAACTGAAAATGAATGTAACAGGTAGAAGCAGGCATCATCTGCTGGAGCAACCAATTTTTTTAACTTTGTCTCAACCGAAAATGTTTGTAACAGGCAGAATGAGCCATTCCAACCGTATCCGTCTAACTATGCAAATTCCTGGACTTCACAAACATAAGAACTAGAGCCAGGAAACTTTCGAGACCATATTTCTTAACCCCTTTTCAATTCTTATTATCTAGCAAAGGGTTGAAAGGGTAACTGTATGAGTAAAATCAGTTACTAATGCCTGTTTTTGTTAATTTGCTATATAACTAGATAATGTAATAATGGTATTCAATAAAAAAAAAATTAAGTGCAACTAAGTAAATTATTTGAACATGGTATATTTCAGTATATTTTTGTATATTTTCATAAAATTGAAGTTATTCAAGAAATATTTTCATAAGGTGAAATCAGGAAAAGCTGCACCCGTTCAGCTGTCAATCAGTGTTTGTTTGTTTTTTCGATAAATGTAATTGATAAATATGAATACGATATTTTTAATTTTTGTTTTTGCTATTAATCTCTTCTCAGGGAACCAGTGTTTATTAGTCTCAATAGTAAAACTGTTCATATTGCATAAGTGCAGCTCTGTTGTTAAATCAATTCTCGATACAATTTTGGAAAATTATGGAAATAAATGATTTTAGTTTACTCATTTGGCAATAATGAGTTAAGAATTGAGCTAAGAGCTAAACGTTGTAAGCCTGTTGGAAGGTTGCGCATACGCCGCATGCACTGACAGAGAAGGAATTTAGCTACTTACTTGATAACTGGGATGACACAAAGAGAGACAGGAAACGCTTACGGGAAGTTGTTGCCATGACGAACTTTGTTTTTGTCAGTTGCTGATGATCGTTTATGGCTCTCAGAGATGCATTGTCGTCTGCGGTCCGGACTTGTTAGGTTAACAATTAGCAAAAGCAAATGTGGATGGATGGCTCATGTGTTTGACTATAATTTGGCTTGATTTGCCAGCTGACTGACCAGAGATAAAGTTGAACACTCTCCCCCCATCACCTCATTCACATATTCGCAAACGTCCTCACTATACTCCGCTACCGTCCATTGCTGCAACATTTTTGTTAAGTCACGGACCCCAAAAAAAGGTAGAAAAACGGCATTTGCTTGTCTGCCAAATTGCAACTGCACGCTGACTGACCCCAGTAGCCATCAACCTCGCGCCACCCGTAACCCCAATCCTCTCATGCCAGTCGCCATGTTGTTGTGTCGTGACTGCTACGCCTGCCGCTGTTGTTGCAGTTGTTGTGGCTGTTTGTTGTTAGTGTTGCTTCATTTCACTCGTTTGTTTTGTGCCTTTTTCTCTACGCGTTCCTCGTACAACTGTCCAAGTGACAGCTGTCGCCGTGCCTGACGAGCCGCTACCTCCACTCTTCCATCCCTTCCGCCCTGCACAGTTTTTCACCAATCAAACCACTCCACTCTCCACCAAGCCTATCTCATATGTTCGCCTGCCTACGCCCACCCAATGCGCAATCAGTTGCAACGCAATTTGATTTTGTCGCTTCATGGCTCGCAGAAGGCGGCAAAGCAGCCATCCAGGCAGGCAGTTTCAACAAAGCATTTCATCTCTCCCCTTTCCGCTTGTCCTTTCCTCTTTGTGGCAATAGCGTCCATCGCTTGGCCGCTATAAAGTGCATATGTCGCTTCGTGTTCGCTGTGACATTCATTCGCCGTTACAATGCTTTCTTTTTAGCTTGCAGCAGCGTGAGCGTTTTACGCATACGACGAGTGGGCCATTAAAACTTTGCCCTGCAATGCCCGCCACATTATTCCCTCTCAGACCAACCTAGCCCACTCCATTCTAAAGCCCTCGACTTGTCGTTGGCGTTGCATTTTTGGACAATATATTTGATGGCTTCAAGTTGCCGACGTTGCTGCGGTTGCAAAAGTGCATTAGCCGTTGCCTGTCACTCAAACACAATAGCTCTGCATGACTTGTGGACAGGGGATGAATATGCCTTTGCCTACAGTTTGTTGCAGACAGCTACACCATACAAACAGTTTTATCAAAACTTATATGCACTTGCAAACTTGTCGGCTGACAGAAGTTCAAGTGGGTTGTCGAAACTTTTTTTCACTAAGCTCAAAACAAGTGAATCAACTATCACAAAATACCTGAACTAAAGTGCAAGTATGAGCCATATAATAAATGTATACTATTATAACATTTGATGATGGCAATAGTAATCAGATTACGTTATACTTAATTAAACATTGTATTGCCAATGAAATAAAAAAATATTGTTTTAAATGGTATTAAACCTATGTATAAAATTTAAACCATACAAATAATCAAGTATTACTTTAAAATAAACATTAATTTAAATTTTTGTATTACTGCCTTTAATATTAGAAATAAATTGGACAGAATGAGACTCTTATAATATCCAGATTTCATTTTGTTAAAGTTCATATTTATTTTTGTGCTATGAACTTGATCCAAAAATGTAATTGTATGGAAACTTATAATCGTTTAAATAAATTTCCTATGCAATTAAACTTTCAGTTTGATACATTTTGTGTGAGACTGCTTTCTTAAGCTGTCAGTTATGTAGCAAGAAAGCTCAGGAAAGGTTCTGGAAAACAAGTAAAATTTAATTTTAACGACATTGGCACTTGTTGTTGTGGTTGTTATTTTTGTTTTTTTGGTGCCGGTTTTAGCACTCAATTGATTTTTGGCTGACGTTGTTGTTGTGGCATTATGGCTGGACCATCAGTGTTGTCGTGTTACACGTATGGGGAGAGTCACCCTTGTTGCCACGTTTGCTCTGGTTGTCATTTTTATACCCGCCTACCCAAAGGGTAGAAAAGTATTATGGCTTTGTGTCGACCGAAAATGTATGTTACAGACACAAGGAAGCATCTCCGACCCCATAAAGTATATATATTCCTGATCAGCGTCAACAGCCGAAACGATATAGCCATGTCCGTATGTCCGTCCGTATGAACACTTAGATCTCAGAGACTATAAGAGATAGAGCAACAAATTGTTCACGACAGTATGTCTTATTGCACGCAGATCAAGTTTGTTTTTGATTTTGGCCACGCCCCTTTCCGCCCATGCAAATTGAAAAAAACTGAATTGCAAGCGTCGTTTTAAACCTAGAACGTTCAATACACACAATACACACAGTACACACAATACTAATCACCATCTTAATGATCTCTGAAAATTTAGTTACAATCGGATAAAAAACACAGAAGTTATTAAGAAATTACTTTTATAAGGCGTTACCACGTGCAACTGCTAGTGCTGCCTAGTTAGTTGCTATGACACTCCGTGACATAATAATGGTGTCCAATAAACCAATTAAAGTGCCGCCAAGTTAATAATTTCGAACAAAGAAAATGTTAATATATTATTTTGGTATTTTTAGTATATTTTTTTAAAGTATTTTTTCAGTATATTTTTGAAAATTAAATTTTGATGGTAAAATTGGGTGGCGGGTATCTCACGGTCGAGCACACTCGACAGTAACTTTCATACTTGTTTTTTTTTAACCTCTTCAGCAATGGCAATGCCGTAGCATTGCGGTTGCCATATTGCGTTTGCATGTCCGCCTATAGTCAGACACTCATACTACAAACGCACACACGCACACATATGAAAACTTACCGACATGGCAATATTGATGGCCATGTTTTATACGCCGTTGTCAGCCAAATTTAATGCGCGCCGCAAATATGCAAAAAGCCCACCCAAACTGACCGCCATCTTACTCTCTCTTATCCAGTCGCTTTGGGCACTGCTCGACTCTTTTGAGTGTGGCTCCACTGTCCAGTGCAACGCATAGCAGACAATAAGCGCGACTTTTCATTTGGCCATTTAATAAAATGCAGCACCTCCGCCATAGGAGTTCTGCACTGCGGTCGCCGCTATTTCTTTACCTACTCCGCATCCTCTTGTTTTCTCAGCCCCCCTTAGTTCTACACCATGCAGCAAACAAAGGGATGTTGAAATTGTTGTTGGATTTATTACATGAAGTGATTAATGGTCATTTAGGTGACACGTTCCGGGAAAAGCTAGCCCAAACAGTGAAGTTTTAATTGGCCATCAAAGCAGCTGCCATTTTCGTACTCTTCTTATCGCTTGCCAGATGAGCACGAACTACTGACCAACAATAAGCCAAAATGGTCTCCAGGACAACTTAAGATACAATATGGAAATTGTTCGACTAAAGTTAAGTTGCGGATAATATTGTACATACTTTACAAACCAATAATCTGTAAGAAGCCCTTCGCCAATCAATAATTTGCTAAAATTTAGGCGAGTTCTGTTGAAGCTTTTTAATAAATTCTCTACCAATAGCTTAAGCTTTCGTACTTATAGTTATTTACATTTATTAAAAAATTATAATACTTAACAAGTAAGAAAGCTACAGTCAAGTTTGCTCGAATCTGAGATACCCGCCACCCAATTTTACCATCAAAATATTATATTTTTCAAAATATACTGAAAAATACTAAAAAATATACTAAAAAATACCAAAATAATATATATATCAACATTTTCTTTGTTCGAAATTATTAGCTTGGTGGCACTTTAGTTGCTTTATTGAACATCATTATTATGTCGCGGAGTGTCATAGCAACTAACTAGGCAGCACTAGCAGTTGCACGTGGTAACGCCTTATAAAAGTAATTTCTTAATAACTTCTGTGTTTTTTATCCGATTGTAACCATATTTTTAGAGATCATTAAGATTGTGATTACGCGTACCAAAATTGAACGTTCTAGGTTTAAAACGACGATTGCAATTCGGTTCGATTACGGGGGCGGGAGGGGGCGTGGCCAAAATAAAAAACAAACTTGATCTGCGTGCAATAAGACATACTGTCGTGAACAATTTGTTGCTCTATGTCATATAGTCTCGGAGATCTAGGTGTTCATACGGACAGACGAACATGGCTATATCGTCTCGGCTGTTGACGCTAATCAAAAATATATACACTTTATGGGGTCGGAGATGCTTCCTTCTGCCTGTTACATACATTTTCGGTCGGCACAAAGCCATAATATCCTTCTACCCTTTGGGTAGGCGGGTATAATAAGGAATTAATATAAAATTGAATATTGAGAGTTGCAGGGGTTAGATTACAGGTAATTGCATCGAAGATTCAATAAGTTTTTGCATAAAATCTACACTCACAATTGCTCGGCGATTAGTTAGTGATAGAAGATTAATTTAGAGAAGTCTACTAAAGTAAGATAGCAAGTCAATTCCAGAAATTTTCTGATTCAATTTTGTCCTGCTGAACAGAATATTGTGGGGACCAGACACAAGAATCATACTCCAAAATAGGCCGTTCAAGAAGGGTTCTACAAACACTTAAGACCATAGTTAATGAAGCCAAGAACTTGAGTAGCTTTGTCGAAGTCAATTGATGTTGGTCAAATTTAAACTTTTGATCTAGGAGCGTACCCAGTTTCTTTTATATTATTCAATCTCTCGATATTAAAATAACGATAAATAATTATATACGGCGAGCTTTCATAAAATTATAAAACTTTATATTTTGAGCAATTTAGTTAATCACACTAATTTGAAATTAAATTAATATCTGCTTTAAATAAACAATGAGAATTCTCGTGTGCCCTAAGGCGGACGATTAGTCCTTACAGGGTTACCACCTGGATCACGTTGTTCAAAAATTGTTCTCAAAATATTATGAAAAATAGAAGAAGCATTATTCAGATCAGTTGACACCATTCAGTACAGATAATAAAATAATTAAATTGACGGAAATTTGTTGAACAATTTACTTAATATATGTTATCATCACACCACTTTAAAATCAAATTAAGATCTGCTTAAAATAAACAATGAGCATTGAGCATTGAGCATATGAAAAATAGAAGAAGCATTATTCAGTTCAAGCGTACAGTTGACACCATTCAGTACAGATAGTAAAATTATTAAATTGACGGAAATTTGTTTCACGAAAACAGTATCAATACGAACTAGAGGAATCAAAAACAATTGTTTTATAAATTTGAATCTCGAAAGCATGTTTTAGAGTGAGATTACTGAGGTTTTCAGTGCTAATTAAAGATCAAATCGAAGACCAAAAATGAATTCATAAATTCATTTGATCAAACACGTTAGGCAATTACAAATCTCTAAAAACAAATAAAAAGTCCCGTTCGAAAATTATAGAAGCTAACAAAAAATTTTTATTATAAATGGAAATATCTGATTGGTTGAAGACGAACAAGTAATAAAATGAATAAATTTTTTGCTAATGATTGTGGCAAGAATATTATTGTTTAGGCGTATTAAATTCGAATTCTGAAGTGAATATGCATAAAAATATGAATTCAGTGAAAAAGAAATCGAATCCTGCGAGTGAAAATACTATTCTAAACAATTCGGTCATACAAATCACAGCATATTATACAAAATGCAGCGACTTTTCTATGCAATTGTATTAACAATTTAATACAAAATGTCTGGATTCCAAATTCTGCGTGTCTTAAAAATTTCCATAATATTTTTAAATTGTAAGTTATTTGAAAGGCTCTGACCATGCGAATAACACATACAAGATGAAGTTCGAGTATTACGTATTGAGTAAGTCGGATGCATATGAGCCACAACATTTACCTAACCTGTTATCCCTGGCAGGAATTTCCGCAAATATGACAGCCAATCCACAGACACTCACTTCGTTTTATACACACATACACATATATCGTACAACACTAACTTCACTAACAGATGAACTTTGATGACAATCAGCTTTAGTTCGTCAAAACTGTGAGCTGTAAATTCAAACAGAACTACAAACGGAAACCGTAGCATAACCCGAAACCCCAAAAGCCAAACCCAACCCTAAACCAAATTCCCAATTACCTCAATGCTCGATGTTGCCTCTCTTACGATTCGTTTATTCTGTTGATCCATCAAATTAAAAATGTAATGCTTCAACATTTAAACTGGCCACCCAGTCTCGACACGCCGACCTAACGATTCCGACTCGCTTCCTATTTACAATGGTAGGTCAAGTAAAATGCTACTAATAAGGGTAATCAGTGAGTCAGAGGGTTTGACTTCTGGCATTTACTACTAGTACTTATAGTCCCTTACAACAGAGGCATTCTCACTCTCACTCAGTCTTAGTTTAGTCTCTGGTCTACATGAAGGGCCACCTCGTTAGTTTTGTTTTTCGACATTCGTCTCCTAATGAACTGAGCGCGCAACAAGCTAAAACTGAGCTGGGCAGCAGGGTAGAAAAAGTGGGCAGTCAGCAGTGGCATCAAGTAACATAGTCATTCGTTGTCATGATTTCAGCTTGGCAACATGGCTACCGTGGCATGCCCGAACACCTACAACTATTCCTAGCCGTAACCCCTTAACTACCTAACCTCTTGGCAATGCACTTCACATTGGTTTTGCTATCTTGCAAATTGTGAATTCTGAAAATTTAACTATTAACGTAAAATGTTACCTCACTTTTTGGTTGCTATTGACTTTGAGAGACAGAGTAAGAGAGGTGAAACTGCAAAGCAGGGAGGCACAGGGTATGTAGAGTGGAGAGTGGAGAGTACACAGAGAAACGTTGTGCTTACTCTGACATAATTCGCCGACGACATGTCAACGGTGCGAATTGCTCCACATTCGAAATAACTCCATGGATGAGTTGGATGGCAGCCAGGGGCAGCTGAGGTGTAAGCACAGTACAACGAAGCGACCGAGAAACAGAACAACATGCTAGATCATTTTGATTGCTAATTGGTTTGTTACACAATGACCCAATGGCTTTTAACGAATTGACCAAAAAATTTATCAGTGTACGAGACAACTCTGATAACCTGACCGGAGTTGAAGGAAGAGCTTAACGGATTACTCTTAACTTGCAACTTAACCGATATCATAAAAATAGTCAATGATTAACTTAGAAGGAGTTCAGGAAAGAGTCTTGGCTTAGGAGTAGAGCGATGCAAGACTTCTTCAATAATTTGTAATGTTTCTACTTCTGTGACGGTATTGAAATGTGCAATTAAGCCAAATGACTGGCCAATTTTACGACCTAATTGTCGTAAGGGACAGGCTGACATCTAGATGGGCAGTCGAACAGATAGTCGAAGGTAGCGATTGCCAGTTGCTGCAATTCCGTTTCGAATGAGTCTCCGCAGCAGCTATAAGCTGCATCAAGTAAACCAACCGCATAATCCATACTAACCACAAAGGTCACACTCGTGCACACAGACATATGCACATATCATACATACAATATTATTTTGCATTAATAAATTGGCAGGAAAAGCTGTTGGAAAATATTGAAAAAGCGATCTCTACACAATGTTCACAAAGGGGATGAGAAAGAGTAGTGTTCAGGCGGCAGCGATGGGGCGGCAACGTTTTTTGCAACCACATCAAGGATTAAATTGGACAGCGAACAGCACGAATGGCAACACCATCAAACCCACACCATCAACAAGAACTACAAGAGGTCACATGCTCATTGTTGTGACATTGTAGCAAACAAAAGCAAACAACACTGGCTGCAACAAGACTGCTGACTCGTTGGTATTGACAACTTTTTAATCACTTAATAAATTCAATAAAAATTAAATGCGGTCGCGCGTCAACAAGGACAACAACATCAGCATCACCATGCCCTTTAACAGAAAACAGACTGAACAGACAAAGTAAGTCCAGTTGAAAGGATACCAACAAATGGTAACGGAAAACTGTTAAGTTACTCAGTCAAGTCAATCAGCCAGTCAGGCCGTCTGTCAGTCAGAGAGTTAATCAAGCGTTTGACAAAAGTCGCAGCTGGCAATGAGCAAAGCGTCAGCAAAAGGGTTCAATCTGGAAATGTTCTCCCAACGTTGTGCTACTTAAAAGCTCAATGCTGGCAACTTTGCAAAGGAGAGCATATAATTAAGTTGGCAGCTCTTCAGTTCTCAGTTAATTGCTGCTCGTTAACATCAAGTGTGCCAATCGATTATCCATAACTCTAACTGATAAACTCAATAAAGCTTGAATAAAATTAATCAAATTTGCACTGTTAATCCCCCAAACATTATAACAAACAAGGTAAATATTCGTTGTTTAAAATGTTCTTAGAGATTTTTGTACCCGCATACCAATAGAATAGAATAATAATAATAGTTATCTTAAATATTCATGTAAAATTACTAACGTACAATAAATGCAGAATAAAAATTTAAGAAATACTATTGAAGGGTGAAATCGAGTACAGATGCACCTGATCGGTTGCTAATCATTCGGTGCCTCAATAGCAGTATTCAGTAAACATTATAAAGCTTAATCAAGCTAATAATTTTGAATTTTATACATTTTGATATATTTTTACTATATTTGTAATATATGTTTTAAGAAAATCGTATTACTCTGTGCTCGCTTTTAACTTTTGTTGTACTCAACAAAAATGTCTACCGACTATCTTACATTCGAGCAAACTCGACAGGAGCTTTTTTACATGTTTTAAATTAATTTTAAAACAAATCCATCACCCATTTTTACTGAATACAACACACATTAAGACCGAACACCAAAATACACCCTTTTTATATATATAATAATATATATAATATATATAACGGGCATAACTAAATCATTAAGATTGTGATTAGTGATTATGTCTACCAAAAATTAACGTTCTAGCTTTAGGTTTGCGAGGCCAAATTCTAAAGCAAACTTGATTCAATGGGTATATTATATGTGCTTTCGACATCAACCTACTCTTATAATGAAAATAAAACGAATTGGAGTTTGCTTTTCAAGCTAGAAAGTTAATTTTTGGTACACACAATCATAATCAAAAAAAAAATTCTATAAATTTAATTTTATTTTAAATAACATAGGAATTATTAAGAAATACTTTTAATGAGTGAAATCAGTTTCACTGCTATGTTACTCTATGATATAATAATGATATTCAATAAACCTAATAAAGTTCATATAATTTGGAGCGTGGTATATTGCGAAATATTTGATGGTATTGTTTTGTATGTATGTATTGTTTAATTTATTTTCCAGTATATTGTCGAAAAATTTTATATTTCGCTCTTTCTGCTTGTTACATTCAATGAAAAGGGTTGCGAATATCTCCCAGTCGAGCAAGCTCGACTATTGCTTTATTATATGTTTTGTAAAATTTAGATATAAGGAGTAAAAGAGTTTTGTTGTAAATATTGAATTAGTGATTAATAAAATAAATAAATGTTACAAAAGCATAAAATATTTTATTTTTCAAGCAAAAAAAGCAAAGATTGATTAATTTATTCATTTGTTAGCTAGTAAATTGGTTCTAGGACTTCATCATACGTAATAACTTATACATTTTTTTAGGCCATGGATTTAGAAAAAACATATATTATTGTGTTTGTTGAAATATACGTTAAGTCTCTCAAAGTCACAGTTATGTGTATAACTGTATTTGTGATCAGCTTAAGTAAGACACTCGATATTGACCAGTCCGTCAATACATCAGTCTGTCCTTTATTCACCGGACTACAAAAAGCTCAGAGACTATAGGATATAGAACAAAAACTGGTTAAGTCCCATGAAAGTTACTTCTGTGACGAATATAACATAGTCATCACACGCGACTATTGCCTTGTTATATGTTTTAAGTTCTTAGCTATACCTATAGAAAAATGTGTAGTCGTTCTGAATTATTAGTTATTTTCTATCTCAAATGGATCCTTTGAAAATGTCCTAAATCCGCAACCTTGAATGTCATTAAATTTGCGTGAAATATTTTTTGCAGCACTTTAATTTAGCAACTTATGTGGATCTCCAAGGCCAACTTGGAGGGTTGCTGCTGGCGACTGTGGTGTGATTAAGTGACAATTACTAAGAAGACGTGGGATTGGAGATTACGGGGTTGGATTGAAATAAAATGAATAGTATATGAAATACGTTCTTCCCATTGATATCGTTCCGCGGCAAAGCTACGGTAGAGCAAATCTCAGCTTTTGCGGATTACGCTGCCTACTTCGTAGGTACAAGCGACTAATTTGATTGACTCTTGCGTTTTTATATCCAAACTAAGCGCATTAGAAATACTCAGCAACAACACGGTTAATGATTAAAACTCCAAAGAGACTAACCGCGGACCCATAGGCCACCGGATGGTGGTACCAATTTTCCTCTTACCACCATCAAAGACATACACTCATTTATTGCCTTTTGGTAGTATAAGAGATATTGGATGTAGAATAGTGACAAGTTACAAATTGCCAACATTGGCATTTAAATTGTAAACCGGAGAGCTTTAAAGATGGCCAGACAATTGACTTCGATTGCGTGACATGCGGCCAAATGCACTTAATTTTCGAGTGGAGGGGATACAACAAGAGGATTGGAAGGACTAGGCCACATGCAATCAGCGACGCTAATAGCATTTCATTAGCATTAAATTAAACAAAAATCAAAAAAAGAAAAAAAATTCAAAATCCTCAGATATCCGAGCACACAATACACTTGCTTTTTAATTTGTAAAACGAAATTATTAATACACCTTGAAGATTCAATTTTTATTTTTATTCAAAGAAATAATAATCCAAATTAACTAAGGTTTCATTTCAAATTCAAAATTGTATAATAGAAAATAGCTTATTCGTAATAGATCTATATCGTTAATTTTATATAGTGCATAGGAAACAAATTATTTAATGAAAAAATAACAGATAATATTATTTGTTAGTAATTTAAGTGAAGTTCGCATAAAAACCACAAATCAAGAAATTATTGATAAAATTAATATCATGAACACAATCTTTTATTATTAATATATGCTAATATTAAATAAATCTCAAACTAGCTTTAAATTAGTCTGCGTCCCAATTTATATTTCTTCAGTTTTTAATATCGCTTATACTTTGTGTTCACAAAGATAGACATATGAAAAAACTGGATGACGCAGATAGGTCAAATACATTTGTGCTACTGATTAAGAAAATTTGAGACCAACCAAAAATGACACATACAACTTTTTATTGTTCAAAAATTTGAGCTCGGAGTCTACTCACATTTCTTAGCTGATGGATCCACAGCTACAGTGTAGTAATTCGAACAAAGGCGAATGCAATTCATTTTGCAATACCAGGCGCCCAAAAACTCTCTCATTTCGTTTGTAATTTGTATTGCAGTAGACAGTGGGAAAATCGCGTTGAGGTTGAGGTTGAGGAAACCGAATTCGTGTGTCCGGTGCAGTGTGTCGCGACTCCACTCTAACCAGTCTCTCGCCAATTTTCACTGATGCGTTCTTTGTAATTTCTGGCCAACCATTTTTCAATGCAATGCGTTTTTACTCTCCGTACCAAATGCAAAGAAAAAAGAAACAATTCCTTGGTACTGAACGTAATGAGTGACCAAGACCATCGGTTCTTTAAATTCTATTCAACCCAGTAAGAAAGCTACTGTCGAGTTTGTTCGACTGTGAACTGAATGAAAGCATAAATAAGAGCGACCATTGAAATATTTAATTGTTCAAAAATATACTGGATAATATACTAAAAAATATGCTACCAAGTAAAAAAGCTACTGTCGAGTTTGCTCGACAGTGAGATACCCGCCAACCAATTTTACTAAATGAAAGAATAAATAAGAGCGACCATCAAAATATTATATTTTACAAAAATATACTGAAAATATACTAATAAATACCGAAAATATACCAAAATAATATATCGAAATTAACTTTGTTCAAAATTAGCTTGGCAGCACTTTAATAGGTTTATTGAACATCATTATTATGTCACTGAGTGACAAAGCAACTAACCAGGTGCAGCTGCACAGGATTTGGCCTTATAAAAGTAATTTAATAACTTCTGTGTTTTATATCCGATTGTGGCCGAATTTTCAGAGATCATTAAGATGATGATGATAAGTATAATGCGGCCAAAATTTAATGTTTTAAGTTTAAAATGACATCGGCAATTTTATTCGATTTGCGTGGGTGGAAGGGGGAGTGGCCAAAATATAAAACAAACTTGACACATTACCCCGAAAAATTCGTTGCTGTATCTCTTATAGTCTCTGAGATATAAGTGTTCATACGGGCAGACGGACACACGGACATGGCTATACCGCCTCAGCTGTTGACGCTGACCAAGAATATATACTTTATAGCGTCGGAGATGCTCCTTTCTGCCTGTTACATACACGTACATTTTTGGTTGGCACAAAGTTCTACCCTTTGGGTAGGAGGGTATAAAAACAGCTCATAATAGTTCTAGCCGTGATTTAATAGAGATTATGGAAAATTAAGTTTAATATATTACTTTTCCAGTGTCATTCGCCCATAAAAATTGAAAAATCCATCTGAAGTCAATGAATTTCGAGCCATCGCACATAAAATATTACCACGACATTTTCAGTTTTATAACACATAATACCAATCAATAATAATCCCGAAAATTTTTGCTCTAACTCTTATAGTCTGAAATCTAGGTGTTCATACGGACAAACAGACGGACATGGCTATATCGTCTCGGCTGTTGACGCTGATCAAGAATATATATACTTTATGGGGTCGGAGATGCTTCCTTCTGCCTGTTACATACATTTTCGGTAGGTACAAAGCTATAATACCCTTCTACCCTTTGGGTAGGCGGGTATAAAAAGTCAAATAGTATTCCACGCTCCACATTTTACATCAAGCAATTCAGAGCTCAACGAAATGGTATGGAACACTCTTACAACTCAAACTCAAAACATAAAAAGATGAAAACAACTAAGAAAAAACAAACAGAAAAATGTAAAACTATTATGAAAATGCCAAGTTTCTATTGATTAAAAGCGAAATACGTTCGCCAATCGCATTCTAAATTTTACGTTTCCCGACGTGTGTGCAACAGATATATATTTAACGTATACAACTAGTAAGATATTACTTAAAATATACCATAAACAATATTCCACAATTCTTCCAAAAATATACCGAAATATGCCACGTTCAAATTTATTAACTAGGTATTAGATAAAAATTGTGATTTCAATAGTGTGTACCAAAACTAACGTTCTAGTTTCAAAAATACGCTTCCAATGGGGATTTTTGAATTGCGGAGGTTGACGGGGCGTGGTCAAAATCTAAGTCAAACTTGGACTGTGTGCAAAAATAAGATATATTGTGGCAAATTTGGTCAGTGTAGTTCTTGTAGTCTCTGAGATTCCGGTAATCTAGAATATATATACTTCATGGGTTCGGAAATGACTTTTTTTATATTCGTAATTAATTGAATATTCCTTCCATTTAATTACCTTTGTAAATGAAACTACCTTATTCACCATGGAATTTGTACAAATTTGTCTGCCAATTAATTTTGAGCAAGAGGCGAGTAATGTTTTTGTCAGTAGATGTGATGTCGGCCGACAACCTGCTTAGCTCTGGACTATGGCTAATTAAGATGTAAATATAGTTGGTTCATTTTCATTTCCCATTACCACTGACCATTGCATTTTTTCTTTACTGGTGGCATATTGACATAATGCGCTGATGTTGCCCAATTTATGAGCTGCACGAATTATTGTCCTTGAACATTCTTTCTTGGATATATCTCCATGATAGAACTGAGGCTGTTAATCAATGTGCAAATTTTGGAATATCTACACATGCTGGTATGGCAAACAAGATCTAGTATATGGTCATCATAGGAACACATAGGAGACTTCTAGCTAGGCCTCACAATCTATAATTCAGAGTTTTAATTCTCATTATTGATTTGTCTTTTAAATGGCCTTTAAATAAAAGGTTCTTAGAACTCTTGATCGAACACACCACCAGACGACAGTAGAAGTCAGCATTATGAATTTCACTCATAGCGCTAAACAGCGAAACTAATTGAAACTAATTGTTGAATAAACTTGTTAATTAATTGATGAATAAGTTATAACAATGATATAAGAAAACTGATAAAACTATTATTTCACCCAACTAACCGCAAAAGTGGTAGGATGTACTTCAGAGATTTGAAATACCCAATTTCCCAAGTGTAATAATTATCAAATTATTGATCAGGCAATTCCCAACAGTGGTTTGTTTGACTGCAGATAGTCAAATAAAATATTAAGGTTATTCCATCAAAAAACATCAAAATTTTGTTGTATAATTTGTTGATGTATTCCGTTTTTTTTTATTTATTTGGTTTTAGAAATTCGTTTGTTAATTTGGTTTTAGAAATTCGTTTGTTATTTTTTTCGCACTAAAACTTAAAGCTATACAAAAAAATTGTTTGCTCTTACTTGGCTAAAAACTTAAACATTATAAGTAGCTTAATTCGCGTTATAAAAAAAAATCAGATGCAAATCCATACATCAAGCTATTTACAGGTGTCACAATTTAAATCAATATAAAATAATAAAAATAAATTGCAAATTAAATAATTTAGACTATCAAAAACATTCAAATAAAAATAATAATACAAAAAACTTTTGAAAAAACATAGAATTGAACTATAGTTTGGGTAGCTTAGAGAATTTTTGGATATCAAGAGGGGTTTTCTAAGCGTTTTCTTTAGCGGTCGCTGCTTGGCGATCGATGTAATTTTACAATGTTTTTTACAGAAAAAGTTTCTATATTAAGTTCTCTGGAATATTGCTGATTGTGGTTATGAGTATGAGAGTGTGTGTTTATTTAACGAACTCAACCCTCGATTTTATGAATCGAGCATAAAACTTCGAGGGAGCTCGCCGCACATCCTTTTTCCTTATCCAAATTCGCATTATATTGCGTATCCCGTTGCCCTCCGTTTACCGGCCGGAGTTTTTCTCTTCTAGTTTCTTTTTTTTGTGATGTGCTCTGCTGTGGACGTGACTAACTTATATGACTATATCACAATATTGCTGCCGCTCTGCGCCTTTTTTCTGCCTCCATTCGAACTATCACTCTGTGTATATGCGTGTTTGTGTATTTGCGGGGGAACGAGAAGTGTTTGAGGTTAGTAGCTCAGTAGGGACGCCACACAGTCTTCTGCTGAACGGCAGAACTCTTCAATTTCGTTGCTGTTGGCAGCGTCGTCTCTGGCGATGTCTGACGCGGAGCAGCGTCCGCTGATACCGTCTCATGGTAAATGGGCTTTAGAGCCGACGGTGCCTTGAGATCGCAACGCATACGAAGCGGCACAGAGATTTGCTGGGTAGGTGAGCTGCGCATTGAGTCAATCGACTTGTCCAGCTCATATTCCGATTTTACCACATCGATTTGCTCGTCATCAGAGTCCGCATCCGAGGCGGATTGTTCGTGTATCGAGCTCGTCTCAATGGATGTGTTCAGCTTGAGCAGCACATGCGGCGTTGGCGATGAGCTCGATGGCCGCGACGAGGCAGGACTCATGTGCGAAGCCTCCGCTCCCCCCAAGCCGCCATGATGCAGTGGCACAGCAGCCGCACTCCTTGCCCGTAATCCAGTAGCGGTCGCAAAGTTGTAGGGGTGGAAGGCATGCGGCGTGGATTTTTGACTCTGATGCGCAGCTGCTGCGGCGGCGGCCACATGATTGAACGGGAACTGGGGCATGGCATAGGCAGCCGTTGACGCACTGCCCGGCGGCGAGGGCATCATGGAAGTGGCTGGTATGGCTCCCACACCAGATGACGTAGGCGGATAGTCAGCGGGTGCAGTAACGGAAACTGGAACCGCGACTCCAGCGCCGGGCGAGACAATACCACTAACGCTACCATTGGGCGATGTGGCTACCTTTGACAGCGCTGGATGGTGCACTACAGCGGCTGCGGCCTGCTGATGACGGAAGTAATCCGCATAGCCGTACGTCATATAGGCGGCATCTAGCCACGCAGGATTTAGCATGAAGGGATTGAAAGCACCGGGATGAGGATAGCCATAGCCTGTAAAGGTAGGAATACAAAAGCAAAAGCCAAAAGTTAGCCAAGTCAAAAAAAAGGAGCCAAAGTTTGTAAAAGTTGAATGGTGGGAGCTGATGAAGCAGGATGGGGAAAGTGTTAAACACAAAATCGAAATGGAAACTAAAAAACTCACTTTGCTTACTTCTAGGCTCCCGCGGCCCGTCGACCGTTACTTTGATGGCTTTGCTATAGCTAGCAATTTGTACCGGATACGTGGCAATTGTGATGGTCAGCGAGAATGATTTCCCCCTGCCTGAGCGACCCACAAAGCGCAGATCGTTGAATTTGGCCACCTGATTCTTCATCGTGGTCGTGCAATTTCGCAATTCGCCGCAGTAATTTTCATCGTTGCCGCATTTGATTGAAACGAGCGTTCCATCGGGTACATCGTCAAGAGCGATCACCTTGAAAGCGCCCGGCAAAGATTTGTTTGAGCGCCAATGATTGGGCAGCGCGCTGCACAGGATGGAGGGTGAGCCCGTCTGGGCCAATTCGCCGTGATATTCCTGCAGCATCTCGTGCAGACTTGCAAACATGTCTGTCATCGAGCTGGGCATTTTCGCCGAGTTTGAGTTCGAGTTCGCCGTGCTTGTTGAGTTAGCGTTCGAGCTCGAGCTGCTGCTGTTGATAGTGCTGTTGTTGTTGCTGCTGTTTTTGTTGGTGGTGCTGCTGGTTGTGTTATGGCTACTGTTGTCCGGCGTGGAGCTGCCCGTGCTGCTGGCCGAATGTGTGCTAATGTTGCTCTGGCTAACATTTGTGGCTGCTACTGCGGCTGCCGCTGCTGCTGCGGCAGCAGCCAGTACCTGTGTATGGGCGTTTGTATTGGCCAACATTGTGGATCCAACAGGCAAATGCATATTAATTTGATAACTTTGCTACACGTGCTCAAAAAAATGTTGCAGTTGTTATTGCTGCTAATCCAAATACGATTCGTATTCCTTGATGCTGTTGCACTTCACGAAACCAAAAAAAAAAGAGTTGTTGATATTGTTCGCAAGATGGCTGCTGCCCCTGCTATATGCGTTTTTCCTTCACTTTTTCTTTTAAACCACACGCAAAAAAATCGGTTTGCACAGTTACAATTGCTTATGGTATTCGTATGATTCGCTTCAATTTTGAAAACGCGGCGAAATTATATTTTACGCTCGCTCTCGAAATACGCTTTGAGGTCTGCTTTGCGTTGCGTTTCGTTCCCGACACGTTAAAGTCGCTATGTGAACTGTTTCTCAACAGCGATCGTTGGCAGTATATAAAGTAGAATGCGCTGCTGTCGCTGCCGCCGTCGGCGCCGCTGTAGCGCTGATGCAAGACGGCAGAGTCGCACTCGCTCTCGCACACGCCGCCATTGCATTAGGTAATTGTCGTGCTCTCTCGCACTCACTCCAATTGCTGAGCACGTCGCTGTGTGGTTTGGTTGGCTCGTTCGCTTACCTATTGGCCTCTGCCTTCGCCCTTGCCTGTTCCTGCGTGTGTGTATGTGTGTAAGGGCGCAGCGTCTGGCAACGGCTGTGTCGGTGGCGACAGCAGTGGTGACCGGGGCAGGTATCAAGCAACCACCATTGCCACAACAACAACCACAGTAAAAATTTCCCATTTTTCCATTGCGGTGTACACTCGCGCACACAGAATTCTCGGCCAGCAACAACAACCAGTTGAGAATGGCAACGAGAGCAAAGCAAGAAGAAATAAGGGAAGTAGCAAACTGAGGCAGCGCAGCAGCGGCAACGGCCACAGAGGCGTGCGCTGCTGTTGTTGTTGTTATTTCTGTTGCTCTTGCCTTGCTACTTGTGGCCAGGGGTGCGTGGTCAAACCGACAAACGGAATAAAAAATAGAAAACACCAAAGGCGATGAGGGAAAAAAATCGTTGGAAGCGAAATAAAAATGTGCCCTGAGAGCGCTTCGCGAGAGCGTGCCGTTGCTGCTCTCTGAGCACATTTGAAAGGCGCAGGCGGACGCAGAACACAAAAAGGAAAATAAAAATGAAGAAAAAATCTCGCTGGGGTTTAGCGAGAGCAAAAAAAAATACTCAAAACAAAAAAAATTAAAACGCACACACATGACATAGCAAGGAATAACTCATATTGCTATCTTTCACGCACAAGAGAGCGCCTCTCACTGCCCATCTCTTTCTCACTCTCATTCCCATTCACTTGCTGGCCAAATTAGTCAGTCTGACAGTTAGTCAGTCGCTCGCTCACTCACACCACGGGCGGTTGCTGGCTGCAAAATTTATTTCTTTATGCATAAGCATTTTTAACATCAGCATGCAACAGCTCGAACTGTAGGCACCCCATGGTCCTAGCCGCAGTCTCACTTCCTCATCCTAGTCTGGAGCGGTCTTTAGGCCCAGGAAAACGAGGAGACATAGAAGCCACAGGTAGCGACAAACACCATTTTTATGGGGACCTCTAGAAGTAGGTGATAAAGGCCACGTGATCGACATAATTACAAATATTGCAGATCAAGTCGCATATCTTATGATTAATATCGAAAGTCCTTTGCACGCCCTGAAGTTAACGCTAATCATCAGATTAGTCTTTGTCCATTTATCGTTCCGCTGCCGGATTGCCCCGATTAGATTTTAGGCATGGCCCAAATTCTCGATGTTTGCGGAAGTGATTTAAACACGGATATTATAATACTAGTCATTTTATTCAGAAAAGTGTTTTTAATAAATTCGAGATTTTAAAATAAATTAAAGAAAAAATTTCGAAACAAATTTCGAACAAATTTCGAATGAATGATGTTACATTACATTGATAACATTAAAAAAAATATTAATTTGAATTTTTTAACACAATTTAAGTTATAATCATAATTGCATACTCAAAGTTTTTGCGTAAAATATTGTTACAACATATAATATGTATCATTGGAAAAATTTCAAATACATTTATTATTTATAGAAAGATAGTATATTCCGTATGCAGTTAATAAAACCAAAAGGTTTTGAGAGTTACTTAGACTATAATTGAAATAGTTGCATACTTGGGTGAAAATCTTTTGAAGGGGAAAAAGTAGGATCGATCAACATTTTAATATGTTTCAAAAATAAATCTATTTTGAATTATCAAAGTGATTGAAAATGTAGCAAAGTATTATGAAACATGCACGACTGATCTCTTTTCCTCATTTGAACAAATTTAAATTAGCGGCTATTCAAAGAATTGCACTGGTTCAAACGATTTTAAACAAACAGATGCACGATACGGATGAACAAACAACGGACTTTTGCGACTGGGAGTGGGCAACGGACTGAGCTATTGCGACTGGGACTGGGCAACCACAATGAGGTACAACTGGCTGCCACTCTGCTGGCAGCTAATGCTGGGACTGGGTGGGAGTTAGCCTGGCAATCAAATGGGGCAGAAGGGTACAGCTGAAGTGAGCGTCAAGACCGTGTTGAGATGCCGAGATGTTACTCAGACTGGAGCCAACCCAAAGTGTCGCGAGACCGCGCCTCGCAGCGGGTGAAAACGCGGAGAGCGTTGCCGGGAAAGTACTTGCACACTTCCAATAAACTGCGATGTCCCTGTCGCTGACACTGTCAATACCTCAGTCGCCTGATGCGTGTGCGCCCACTTGCTGTGACGAGGCGAGCCAATGTAAGGAACGTTAGCAAGGACGCGCCCGGATACGGTGACAATCAGCGCGTTGGTGCCACAGGTTAGTAGCGTGCGGCAAGGACACCTCTGTCATCAAGCATCAAGCAACGACTAACGAACAGCGGCTTTGATTTTCATTGTTTTCCGCTCTGTTCGCCGTTGACCTTTGCGTTTTCCGTGGAATTCGTAACGCTCCTGTATGTTCTCCTGTTGGGCTCCTGTCGATTTCCACAGCATTTGCCTCATTCGGCACCCGCTGATATCCACATAGCACAGAAGCTATACGTTGCACGCGCATCGTGCGCCGCAGGATGCCAGCGAGTACGCGTATAACGAAAACTCCTTGCGTACACGTACAAATGTAAAGATGTACATACATATATTATAACCGCGTAAATTACTCTTGGTACCTGTCATCACACCTATCCTCGCGAGCTCGCTCTGGCTCTGACGGATCACAGCTGTCTAGCAGTCTAGGAGCCACGCTAAGCCATGCTTTTTATGGCCTTTTTTGTTTGACATGATAAAAATATTGCGCTCAGGTAGCCATCTACCGAGTGGAACAGGCAGCGTCAGAAGTCACAGGTAATAAAACCACATCAGAATATCGAAAGCGCCATATTCCCTTCTTAATCCTTTACTTATGAAAGCCAATCGCTTGGATTATCCAAGAACGCCCAACAATATTTTAGGCGATTAGCCGCGCCTCCAGGTCTAGGTCATAAATCCAACAAGCACTCTTCCATCAGCAACGCCTCTCAACAGCAGTTTTCGAGAGCAGAAATTGAGTAGTAACGAGACAGATCGCTATTATCCCTGGTTTAAAATATTGTATTGGAGTGAAACGCAGGCTTTATTTACAAAACCCTCATCTTAAAGAGGATTTCAGATAGTATCAATTATTTTCAAACCAATAATAATTTTATTTTGTCAACTTAAATAAAAATTATCTCAAAAATACTCAATACAATACAATAACTCAAAATAAAAAAAAAAGAAAATAAATTATATATTAATCACAAAAAAAAAATTTCCAAAACCATTTTACTCACCATCCTTAACTTGGCCAAGTAATTTAATTTGGTATTGGATCGGTAATTAGGTACCAAAAATATCAACAAAACTTATTTAAATTCAATATCTTGTCTAGTTTGTATTAAATACATATCTTCTGAAATCTTTCATTTTATTATTATTCCATGAAACACAGTTAGCAGTTAGGTCTACCAACTTAAGTGAAGTCAATAGACAATATTATCAACAAATATAATATAAATATAAAATAATACAAATTAAATCTATTAAATTTAAAGTTTAACGAATTTAAAACTTGAACAAGTAGGAACGGCTACAGTTAAGCATGTATGTATATGCATAAGTTAGAGCATAAAAGAAGATTTTCTTAAAACGCAGAGTTTAATGTTATAAAATTTTGAAAATTATAATAATTATTGGGTAAAACAAGTAAGAAAGCTACTGTCGAGTTTGCTCGATTGTGAGAAACACGTCACCCAATTTAACTGCATGTAAGAATAATAAAGTGACCATCGAAATGTTATATTTTTCCAAAATATCCTGTAAATATACAAAAAAAATATATTAAAAATATACCAACATAAACTTTGTTCAAAATGAATTTTTTAAAATCCATGACCTAATAAATAATAATTATAAATAAAAATAAAAACCAAGAAATATAGCTATATGTTAGTAATTTATTAATTAGTTACAAAGTTTTGTACTAACTAAATAATATTGCAAACATTGATTTACTTTTAGTTCCTCAATTCGTAAAATTTGTATCATAAAACATTTAAAAAATATTTTGAAGGAAGAACTTAATTTTCATAAGCTGAATTTGTATTATATTATATGTGAGGCTTAAAAATGCTCTCACCATTTGAGTTTAATGACTTCTGAGCATTGTATTCCTATTTCCAAGCCACCAGCACTAAGTTTCAAGCAACATCTACACAACAAAGCGCCAATGCGATGCCAGTGATGAATTTAAAATATTCATGCCGGGCATGCGGGCAATGATCGTGACTGGACGAGTGAACTTGGAGTGCATGCAACTGTAGCAGTGTTCGACCAGTCCTACCCTGGCGCACGCACACAAACATCACCTAGCAAAAAAGGCAGGCTGCAATGTCCAACGACAGCCAACCATTAGCAAGCGACAATGTGATTGTCTGCCTTGAGTGCCTGCCACGACCACTGAGCACACGAGAGCTTATCATCTCGATCAGTGGCGGTTGCTGTTGCTCTTTGAGGGGTTGCTTATAAATAGACGCACGTCGTCCATTGAGATTATTTGAGAGCAGTCAAGCGTTAAGCAAGAGAGGCAATACCCGTTTCTCTTTTAAGTTCAATAGGCGCGAGCGAGACGTAAAATTAGTTGGCTCCGCCCCAAGAGCGAACAGTCGAACGATCAGTTGGGATTGCTGTTGAATGTAACCTTCCGATCGCTTCGCGTGCTCCAAACGCAGCCACTAACTAGGCAACACTGAAATCTCTCTGCGGTACAAGCCGTCGAGTCGCAGCAAAGCAAAGCAAAGCGAAGCGACGCGACGCGACGCGAACTTCCAATGGCACGGTGAAACAGTCCCCAACAAAAAACACAACAACATGCAATTGAGAGTAATTTTTTAAAAATACTGCGACTCAATGTGCTGCGACGTGGCGTCGACTGTGGCCGACGCTGGCAGCGACCGCGAATGTTGCTTGTAAGTGAATTGTGGTTTGTTGCTTTGGTTCTTTTGGCGCTCGATGCCACGCCACTGACTCTGCCGTCGTCAACGTCAGCGTCCAATCTGTGCTGCTGCCGAAGCTGGTACTGCCAGGATCAACCACCGATTTTCAGACATAACAAAACATAATAACAACAAAAATGTGTGTAGCCTTTGAATTTTTTTTTAAACAGCCGCTCATGAATGAGCTATGGGTAACCGAGTGAGCGAGTGAACGGCCAAGTGAGTGAGTGAGCATGTGTAAGTGAGTGTTCTTTGCAATGTGAGTGAGCGCACAGAAATCACCACACTTCCATTGGAGACCACCCTTTCCATTGAACAATTTTATTTTGAGTGTTTTTTTCTCCTTTTTATTGGGGTGGCTCTGGCGGAAGAGATTGAGTGCGCGTTGAGTTTGAGAGCTGTGGTGGGTATTCGAAGACGAACACTGTATCTACGGCGGCAGCTGTTGGTGACACTCCCACAATAAACACACTCACACATACTCATACAGAGAGTCATAGAATTAGGAACTCAGTGAACAGGCCACAACATCGACAACTGTGCCCACAAGTTTGTGTAATATGTTTGACTTAGTGTTGGTGCTACGGCGTTTTGCAAGACGCCCAAGCATTGGCTGCTTGGTTGCCTGCCTACCTGAATGCTGTCACTCCCTGTGCCTATGCCCCCGCCCCTACTGCTACTGTTTATCAGCCAGTGGTAGCCCATTGCTTCCAGCTGCAGATGCTGCCATGGGCGCTACACGCTGATCCTAAACACTTCGACACATTTCGTTCCCATTGTCTTCGCTTCTGATGTTTTCCCAATTTATATTTTATTTTGTATTTACAAACTCCAGTAACAGCAAACAGATAAACGTGTTGTACTTATTTATTTGTATAGCTTATTGTCCGCGATTTCTCTATTTCATTTTGTTCTCCCCCTTTCTTTTGATAATTTCCAAAGAGAGCCCGCGACAATTATCAGCTGCAGATAGTTAAAATATTAATGATTTCTGTTGTTGAAATGTCACTTAGGGCTTGATAAATGGATAAAAAGAGCTAAGAAACTAAACAATGGCAGGTTATACCTCATGTAATCTTTATAAAAAGCAATCATTTTTCGAAAGAACACTAAAAAATGGATGATCTATTGCATATAGTACATGTAACATACCTTTAATAATTAAGGTTTGGGAACTGCTGAAAGCAAATCTCTTTTTCTTATTGGCACCACGAAATTAGTCTCCAATAAAATACGCTTTGTTGTTCTGTTAAAATATCTTCATGACTTTTATGTATTTTATTTTAGGAAATAAATATGATTAAATGAAAAGTATTTATAAAAATATTAAGCTCAGACTAATCGGGTTTTAATATTTTAGTCACATATCCCTTATCTTATCTATTTTCTATTCCTGTTGACTTTGCCCGAGGCTAAGATGCGGCATTTGTCATACGATATATCATATTGTTAGCAAAATTATATTGGAGAGCACACTCCACACTCCAGGGCACTACGACCCTCCCCTAACCAGCGCACTTGAGAATTACGTAGACAATATAAAGATTAAAGCTGAAATCTGTTAAGCCCAGAAATGGGTCCTTAGTGCTGTTGCGCTCTATAGAAAAGTATCAGTAACAACAACAACAGCAACTGCAATATCAAAATGTACGATAACCAAAAGAAACAGGAACCAGTTTTATTTGTAAATTTTTTACACTCACCCATTCACTCTCGCACACACATTGAAATAAGTTTCTATAAATATCAAATTTCTTATAATTGGCAGCCATTTTGATGTGTTGCATTCAAAATGGAAAAACGCGCGACGTCCGTTACGAATCGCTGACCAAACGCAAATGCCCTTCCTGTTGTAGGGCACAATGCGAAATACAACAGCAGATGGGTTCAGGGAAACGTATCCGGAAATGAGCGATGCTAACCTGTGGGAGGAGGTTGCATATGGAATGCGGAAAGCGTTTGATGGAGCGCCACTTGCAGTTCACATGATTTTTTATCTTCTACCCACAGTCAGTGGCGTCGAGCTGCATAAAAGGGGGAACGAAACAAGCATTAAAACGAGGAATTTGCATGAGCACCAGGTTAGGTTAATTAATTTAATACCAGCCATGTAGAGAAATTATAACAATTCAAATAATACTTAGAATACATTTTTCTATAATATGTCACTAGGTCTAATACCGTTCAGATGTTTATTAAACTACAAATGTAAGAATCGTCATCTAAAAATCGAATTTTGTGGTAGTTGCATTATTGTCTTCTGGCTTAAATCATAAGTATGTTCTGGACAATAGAATTTAATTCTAAGTAAAATTAATAATCAATAGTAAAAATAAAAAAAAGTAATAATAAAAAAAAATCGGCAATAAAAATATCATGTTTTTTTTATTAAGTCAATTAATCAAACATTTATGCAGCATGAAAAAAATATAATAATTTTTTCTGGTGTAAATTACAAAATTATTAGTATAATATTTTTAAATTAAAAAAAAAATTTTTTTAAATTACAAAAAAAAAAATGTAAATTATATTTAATAAATATTTCTATAAAGTATTGAAAACAATCTGAATAAGGTCATGTTAGGTTTTTTATATTTCCATACTTTCATAAAAACTCCCCTTTATATTGTAACTGCGGGACCCCCAGTCCTGACAATTGCCTCCATGACAACTCTTTTTTGAATTTTTTCGTTTTGTTTTAGCAACGCGTTCTGAGAGCGCTAGGCTGGAAATGCCCAGCAGAGCGGAGAGTCAAGCTGTCTTCTTGGAAATGTGCAGTCGCGTAGCTGTCGCTGGCGTAGACGTCATCGTTGTACCGTATTTTTATTTTTATTTTTTGTTGTTGTTGTCGTTCTGAGGGGTTGTGGCAGCCCTTCACCCTTGTCAGTCGCCATTTACCATTCGTATTCCCCTGCTCGTTGTTGTTGTAGTCGCTGCCGAGATGGGCTGCCACAAAACTAGTTTGGCTTTGGCTTTGACAGCGACAACGACGACATCGGCAAAGTCTGTTGCTGCAGATGCGGCAGTGGCAGTGGCTGGCAGAAACCAACCAGCTTTCAACCCATTTTTTGGTCGTTCTCTGGTTATTCCGGTGGCTGTCTTAGAGCTTTTTAAGGGTTGCAAATCAAAACGCGGTTTGTTGGTTTGTATTTTTGGCCAAAACCCTCGTAACTTTATCGGTGCTCTGGCAGGAATGAGAGAGAACTAGTATAAGGACAGAAAGTGAGTCTGAATAAAATTATATGAGGGATAGAGATAGAATAAAAGAGAGAGTGAAAAAAACAGAAAACACTACCGGTTCAACAGGGAGCCGAAGGGTTGTACTGATTGCCTATCTGCTTGCTTGGGTGACCATATGAAAAAGACCATGGTGAAAAGTTTTCAGCTCCATTATTGACACTTAACAAGTGTCGGCTCGCGAACCATCTCCCCCAACGCTCCTGCTCTCTGGCTGGCCGCAGCTACTAGTGGTACCCTCCTGTGCTGGAAGCTATCAACTTATATGCATAATTGCCGTGTATTTATTTGGGGCGCCATCGCTGCGCAGCTTGCGCTGCTCTCAAACCCAGTTGAGCATTTCTCTCTCTCTTTCTCTATCTCTCTCACTCTCTCTTTCTCTTTCTTTCAAAATTTCGTGATTGCCATCTCGCTTACGCCATCTGGTTGGCAAGTGTGGCGTATTGTTGTTTGTGTGCATTTTAGTTTGGGATTTTCGTGGCATTTTTGTGGCCTTTTGTCTGGTTAACCGTGGTTGGTTATTGGTCAACACACACACATAGACATTTACACACACGCTAACCACATGCAACCGCTAAAGAAATATTGACTTAACCAATAATGCTTGATTAACTGTTATAATTTAAAATACAAGCCCATTGAATAAGCGCAATAAAATCACCAGCAGCAAGATTAGCAAAGGCAACAAGAACGACCCAAATTGAATGTAGGCAGTCATAAAGTATGGCGTGAAAAATGGTGTGTCATATATTAATCATATGGATTATAGCAAAAGAGTGTTAAATCATTTTACTTCATGTAAACAAAATTAATGAATGGTCTTTTTAAAAGTCAAAATATTCAAGTAAATGTTGTACAATATAAAATAAGTCATATAGTAAATAAATATTTAAAAGATTCAGTAATGTATTTAATTCAAATATTAGATTAAAAATTAATTGACTATAATTGACAATTTTAAAGAACAAACTAATTAAATGTCGAAATATTTATGCGAAAACTAGAAAAATATTTAATATTTTATATTAATATTACACATTAAGAAATTTTTTGAGTTATTTTCTTTACAAATTCATTCACTCGTTCTTAATTTTTTCTGAACATACTAACAGCTGTTAATTGAAAAAATGCGTCATAACGTTGTGTCACCCGAAAATGTAAGTAACAACCAGAAGGATGCATCTCCGTCCTAGCCATTTCCGTTTGTCCGTCTGTCTGTTGCTTCGTCCGTCAGTATGAACACTGGAATCATAAAGACTATTGGAGCTAAAGCAGTTTGGGAGCAATATAATTTATTTTAGCATGCTGATCAAAACTCCTTTAGATTTTTGCCACGCTCCTTTCGTCATCCGCATATCCAAGAAAACCGATTTGGAAACAATGCTCAATTTCGATTCACACAATGATAATCAGTGCATTAATGATTTCTTTAAATTTAGTTCCGATTGGACAATAAACACATAAATTATTTTATATATATATATAATTTTAAATTGATACATAACGTGCTGGTGCACCTGTTCAGTTGTTACGTCACTCTGTGGTACAATAATGGTACTTAATAAGCCTAATAAAGTCCAAGCATGCTAACCAAGCAACCAAAGTTGGAGATAACATGTAAAAACTTTCCGAGCTGATCAAGTTTGTTTGTTTGCCGCTCCCGCCAATGGAAAAAAACAAACTGCAAGCCAATTGCAAAAAAAATTAGAACGTTCATTTTTGGGACACACAATAAATTATATTTTGTATTTTTTTTAGGGTATTATTTTAGTAGTATTTACGAAAATAGAATATTTTCCTCTTCATTTTTGTTGCATTTTGTTAAAATGGGTGACGGGTATCTCACAGTCGAGTAAACTTGACATGAGCTTTCTTACTTGTTTTTATTGTGAATTATGATGGTATTTTCTTGACTGTAGCCGTACGTACTTGATAAAAATATTTTTGGTATTTTTTCGAAATGTCTGGAATTTATGGCAATTGATTGGTTATTAGCTGAAAAACTTAAGCATATAATATGTCTTCTATATTTTTGGGCAAATCTATGAAATTAGGAATACCAATATAAAATGTTAATAGCAAAAAATTTACGGGTTTAGGCTATATCCATTAAATTGAGAGGAGATATTGATGTATGGACCTTGATACCAAATGTGGAGCTCGTAGCTGTGATAGTCTCGCAGATCTACGCGTACAAACAGAGAGACACACAAGCGGACCGACGCAAAAATGGTAAACAGTATACCAATAAATATACCGTAATATACTACTCTCAAAATATTTAATTGGCTGCACCTTGTTAGGTTTATTGAACACCATTATTACAATATGTCAGTAAATGACACAGCATCTGGACAGGTGCAGCTGCACCTGATTTTGCCCATTAAAAGGATTTCTTGAATAATTTCTGTGTAAATAGTCCGATCTTAACTAAATTTACATACCTTATTGAAAATGTGATTATTTTTATTATATGTGATCCAAAAATGAAAGTTCTACGTTTAAAAGTAATGCTACAGTTTGTCTTAATGAATTTGCGGTAGTGGATAGGCTTGGGCAAATTTTAAAACTTAATGGCTATTACATCTTGTCACCAAATTTGGCTGTTCTAGTTTTTTTAGTCTTCGAAACCCAGATTTTCCTACAGAGAGACAGACACATATAGCTATATTGTCTGGACTGTTAACAATGATCAAGAATATACACATATACTTTATGGACAAGATCTTAATATGTTAACATATTATTTTACTACTAGTGTTAATATTGATATTTTTCAATTCAAAAATGAATTCAACATACACATAAGTCCTTTAAGTCTAACCCAATTTTTTAATCAGCTAAATTATTTTATTATTTAATATCATTTTATGACTTAAATTATCTAAGTATTGGACACCAACAATAGTCAACTACTCTACACGCCTCCTTTTGCCACTATCCATCAACTTTTCGACGGCCAGTTGCCATTTTTAGGACCCTGACCGCATAAATGTAAATTATTACAAAGAAGTCAACAATAGTGGCTAAAAAGGTGGCAAAAAATCGGGAACATCCCAGGTTACGAAACAGCAGAGCTGCGTAACAATTACTTAGCACGATGACCCCGTAAAAGTTTTACTCTCATTTTTTGACCAATTTTTAGTGCTGTTTTTTGTGCAGCATTAGTTTTTCACAAACAAAAGATCAACAAAGAACACCAAAGATTGTTTCCTGGTAGTTGCTGGTCACTTCCCAGATCAATTACTACAATTTTTGGGAAAAAATGAAACAAACAGAAAAAAATGAAGACTGGTGCGTAGTGTTTTATGATCTTGTTAAAATAAAATATACAAATTATTTATATTTATTTAAAAATAGATCAGGTCAGGCGGGACAAATGAGCCAACGGTTCTGGGCCATTTGAGACCCATAAATCTTCAACAAAATCTGCAAACTTGTCTACGGAAAAGAAAAACCAACAATCACATTGCTCAAGCTTCCAGGAACACAGTAAAAACCAAAGGCGACCGGGACTTGCGTAATAATTTGCATTTTTTTTATGTTCATTTTTTTTGCGCCGCTTCATTCATTTCAGCTCACTCGCGATCCTGGCCAAAATTGAGGGCGTGCACGAAAAATTGCAAAAAAAAAATCGGCAGATTACCTAAGATGTGTAAAACGAGAACTGAGCTAAGAGAAGAACGCATCGTAAAACGATCCGTCTGTTGCATAACGGTGAAGATTAGGATGCTTACGTAACAGCACAGGTCATCACAATTAAAGAACCTCGATCCGCTTATAGGTGAGGTGTTCTACTTTTTTGCATGAACCACAATAAAAATCCACAGAATTTTTTCTCGTCTCGTTGTAATATTTCCTCTTGTTGGTGAAATGTTTCTGCTTCTTCTGGAATCTCTAAATAGCATGTCCTTAGGCTATCGTCCGCATTTCAAACTAATTAAGGCGGGTGGTGTTCCGTTTATAGCCTCCTGATCCCTTATTTCTTAGACCACGCCATGTATAATTTTAAAAATCTAGTTCTGGTTTTCTGGTTCCGTTATGCGATTGCCATAACATCATAAAATTTTCTATAAAACACAAAATCACTAAAGCACCAAAAAATTGGTCAAAAAACAATAGCCGCTATAAATATCAGTTTAAGAGGAAAAAAGTAGGCGGAAGAGAATGAGAGCTAGTGGTTTCGTTGTCTTAACTCATTTGTAATGTCAGCGCCACCTGCTGTTTATTGCCAATATGTCGCGATTTTTACCCTGTACACATGTTCCCAATGGTCTCCGCACGTGATTGGCCAGGGGTGAGGTGTGGAGTCTGTAGAGTTAAGTATGAGTAAAGCAAATGTTTGCCTTTTAACCCCAGCAACCAGTTCGTAGGGCAACAGAACAGAACGAAAATGCAAAAGAGGAAACCAAAATCATGACAAGCGCAAAGAAAAAAGTTGAAAAAAGACAAATTGAAGGAAACAACAAAAAGTTTGTCTTAATAATTTGACATTTTATTTGTCAAACAAGAGCCATACAATCAAAAACGCCAACACTTTCAGCCAAGAAGCAAGGAGCCAACATGCAAATGTGTCTAAATGATATATGACATATCTTGGTTATAAAAAAAAAGATTTAAAGGTAGCAAAAATATGAATGTGTTAGATTTCAAACAACTAGCCCAATAATAGAATTAAATTCCTTTCATGAATCCATCTCATTTTTGTTTCTTTGAGAGAGATAATAAGAGTTGAAACTAAAATATATGTAAAAAAGACTATTATATTAAAAGTATCGCTTTAGATATATTTCTTTAAATAATTGTCTCCATTTTGCAACTCTAGGTAGAAAGCATCTATCAGAATTGCCCTTATTAAACAATTGCATTTTCGCTAAATACTTTTAACATTTATATTTTTTTGGTCATGGATCTTAAAAAATACATCGACTATTGCGTATGTTCGAATGTGCGTAACACGCAGAAGGTACATCTGCGGCCCCATACTCTATATATATTCTTGATCAGCATCTACAGTCGAGTCGATATATCCCTGTATGTCTGTCCGCCTGTTTGTATTAACACTTAGATCTTTTTAAGCTATAGCTACCAAATTTTGAAGAAAACATATAAAAACTTTTCACACAGATCAAGTTGTTTAAGATTTGGTACGACCTTCTCCGCCTCTTTAAATCACTAAAAACAATTTCTACGTCATATTACAGCTACAATTATAAATTTACAGCTGAATTCCAAATTTGGAATGAGCTTTCTTTTTTTCATACAATCATTTTTATAATATAACATGCTCGTAATTAAAATTGTCTTATAATACATCTTTACCCACGTTTATTAAAGTCAGATAGTGGAGTGATAGGTTGGGTAGCGGAATGTAGATCAGCAGAGTGTTCTGGATTCTAGCCTCAAATCCTACCTGGAAATCTCTAATTTTTTAATTCCTTAAAATATTTGATTGTAATGTATGTCAATATATACATTTCTAAAAGAGTGTTGTTGTATAACACATAAAAATAGAACATCAAATATTTGTATTGCACAAAAAAGATATTATTGGCATTGGCATTAGAGTATAATTTAACGAACCCCAATCACAATAGTTTAGTGCTTAAGTGGGGAGTCGTAAGGTGTTCTTTTTATACCCGCCTATCGAAAGTGTATCGTCTCGGCTGTTGACGCTGATCAAAATACTTTATGGGGTCGGAGATGCTTCCTTCTGCCTGTTACATACATTTTCGGTCGGCACAAAGTTATAATACCCTTCTACCCTTTGGGTGGGCGGGTATAAAAACCGAATTCCAAGCGTCATGTTAAAGCTAGAAAGTTCAGCTTTGGCACACACACTACTAATCATCATCCTAATGATCTCTGAAAATTTGGTTACAATCGGACAGAAGAAGTTACACAGAAGTTGTTAAAGAATTAATTTTATAAGGCGAAATCAGGTGCAGCTGCACCTGTTCAGCTGGTATGTCACTCAATGACATAATATTGGTGTTCAATAAACATAAAAAAATGCTACCAAGCCAATCATTTTCAACAAAGGTTATTTCGGTATAGTTTTTGGTGTTTTTTCAGTATATTTTTAAGTATATTTTTGCAAATTATATTTTTGATGGTGGCTCTTTTTTATTCTTCCATTCAGTAAAATTGGGTGACGATTATTTCACAGTCGAACAAACTCGACAGTAGTATATTTTTCAGAATAATTTTGTAAAATATTTTATTTAATTAGAAGATATTTATATTTATCTGTTTGTTATTGTAAATTATAAGTGTAAATTACAGTTAAATAAATCAAGTAAAATCTTGTCTTGTTCTTTTTCTTTTTTGTATAAATATACTACTATACTATACTATTATTATATAAGAAATATTAAATATATATATGTATGTATATATATTTCGAAAATTTATTTAATTAGATGAATGATGTATTGGTTACATATCAATGAATGATTGGTGAAGGATAAAATTAAAGATATCAAATCATTATTTTGTGACTTATTTACTTAGTCAGCCCCTAAGAGAAATAATCTTATCCGGCTGGTAGACTAGCTCCTCCATTATACGAATACTTTCCAAGCTTTAAGCTTTTCCTTATATACATACAAACAAATCGCGTACATCCGATTTCGGTCAGTTTTCACGACTTGAATTGTGCACTGACATTTTCGCGTTTGGCTTTGTCAGCAACGTCCTTGCTGTAGTCATTTGTTTATATTGAAGCAATAGCAAAAACGTACTACAATAGGTAAAACAACAACGAACAACACTCAAGCAACATAAAAGGTGATTGCGATTGCGAATTCCGTTGACGTTTTTATAGCGCATTCAGCAAACCTAGTACTTACAAAACCGACAACGAGAAACCCAAGGAAGCAAACTCCTTTGCATAAATGCAGTAAACCTACCAACCAAACAGTCAACTAACACACACAACTCCACCAGACACCCACATACATGCAAATAATGTTGAATGCACAACCTGCGAATATAAACACTTGCTTTTCACGTTGACGTCGACTTTAAAACTCGACCCGAAAGGTAGTTGGGTGTATTTTTTTACCAAAAAGACAACTAAGGAAGGATGGAAGAAAGAATTCACTCATGCATGATGCCGACACCCCCGACTCGCGACCCATGGCAATTGTTGAACCCAGTGCTTGCGAGAGTCCTTTCTGTAACGTTTTGTTCATTTGTTTATCGTCGCGGCACTGCACATTGTTGCTGTTTTGTTGCGCTTTTTGCAATGCTTATGATTTGCTTAACAACATGCAAGGTTACACAATATAAGGAAGAGAAAACCATCTACGATATATTAACTCCTTCGGTTGCTACATGCAAGACAGCTACTTAAGTTTATCGGTAAATACATATTCTAACCAATTCGTTCGTTTTCAAATTTCAAATGTTAAAGGATTAAAAAATCTTTAGTCTAAATAATACAAAACACAAGCATATACCTTTTATTTAGTCATTAAAAAAAACATAGAAAACAAAATTTCTATAAACAATATACAAGAACATATATATATTTTATAGGGTTAGAGATGCCTTCTTATGCCTATTATATTTGTTTTTATTTGTCAAAAATGTATAATACCCTTCTACCCACTGGGTAGGCGGGTAGAATGAAGTGCGAGATACCGAATAGTAAAAAAACAATTGAGATAATATAATTCTCAGTGGATCAGAGACTGTTGGTTTTTTTTTTACCGATTTTTGAGCAACTTTACACCAATGACTGATCAGTCTCAAATGGCGCGAGCATTTGCAAAAGGGATCTCTATAGTTTTTGTGTTCCTGGTGGTATTCTCAAGTGGCCACTTGGCATTTGGCAATCATGTAAGTTTTCACCAATCGCTCGACAAATTTGCGATAAATCCGATTCATTTGCCCAAATTCTCATTTCACAAATGTCAAATGCACATTAACGACAACCCTCAATAACTATTGACGGGGGTTACGTGACAAGACGATACAGAATTGGAGGGAGAGACAGATTATGAGCGGGTCGACAGCCTTGCGTATATCGAAATTGAAAATATAACAACGCCACGGGTCTTATCTGGCCAGCACCCACAGGACCCAGAGTCTGTCCCGTCCATTCGGCAGCTTAGGGCGGTACCTCTTCCTGTCCGCCTGTTTGCCTATTTGCCCATTTACTCGCCTATTCGTCGTTCTAACCGCCTGTCGTACTGCCAGTCCGAATTCCAAAATTATCAATGCAGTTTGACAGGCGAAAAGTCTAGGCAAGGAGGCAACTGTCATCCATCTCGACAGTCCAACAACAATTGAACATATTTTGCTGACATTTTAATTAATTTGACACTCGTATTTCATATTTGTGTTTGTAGTCACATTCGTTTATGGTATTTTCGGTTTTAGGTTTTTCAGCCTCTAACTTTCAGTGTGTATTACGCGGCATTACCTCACCAATTGCCAATTTAATAAAATAGCAAGGTGATTGCGCTCGCAAGAGAGACAAGAGCCGAACACCAACTACAAAGGAGAGAAGAGAAGAGAAGTTATTACACGCTAGCAATTTGCAACATTTACATGCACTTGTAACCTATAGGTGCGACCAAAGTCATTTGATGAAAACTAAACCCATACCCCTTGACACGGTCCGACTTCAAGAGAAATCACAAAGGCTGGGCTACTACCAAGGCTGGACTGGAGTGGACATGGCAGGGCGTGTCAGCTAGCTCGCTAAGCAGGCGATGCAGGCACAAGTTAATTGCCAACTTTGGATAGCGTAACCAAAGTAAGCCACACTTTCCGGAAATAAGAGTGGGCCTTTTTCGGCTTAGGCGAGCTGAAAGTCAAAGAATTAGAGTGAGGATCAGCGAGGATCAGTGACCCGCCTCGAGAAAATCAAGGAAAGGGGTGTCGTTGTGTTTTCAAAATAAACAAATTGCTAAATTGTCAACGACAGCAAAAACTTGCCTCAGCTCAGCTCAACCGAAGTCAGCTCGTCTTCCAACCTACAACTTACAACTTGCAATAGCATACTCCGACATGATGCTGTAAAACCTTGTTAGCCTTGTGCTGTGACCGCGAGTCACTCTTAATTGCCTGCAACTAATTATGAATAGACTTTGCATGATAGGGTCAAAAGGATTGAAAAAAAGTGGTTAGGTGACAGGCAGGCTAACGAAACTACAAACGAAAGGATGGAGAGTCGGTCGGCTTAAACGTGGACAACGGGTATACTACTGTTTGTCCTTGTCGCGATTGTCGTCATTGTTGTTTGCAATTGTCATTTTATAGATGATGCCTTTGTTTCGACAGTTCAACCCGCCGCCGCCGCTCTTGTTAAACTCGGCAGGATTAGTGGACATGAAATCTGGCAAAAATATTAAAAGCAAATTAGTCGAGGACTTGTCATATTCGGCTGTTGCCTTGCGAATATGCGTCAACATTAATTTTATCAGCATACGTCCTGCAATATCTCGTACTGTTACCATAGACGTGCTGGAAGGTGTCTTCAGCTAACACTTTAGAACCAGCTAAAAATTAATTATGTGGAGAGCGTTGGTCACTTCTGAAGTGATCAATTATTCTTCATACACGACGACTGCAGACTGGGAGGCTTGAAAGTGACACAGCGGCTGTCGCAAAACTTTGCCTCAACGCGTTGGTGTTGTTGATGGTGGTGTTGTTAGTCGCTGCTGAAAGGATTTCAAGAACAATGGGAACCACATCAAGAACCTTAATATTCCCATCCATTTACCAACCCAAAGTCAAAAGAATAAAAATCAACTGCACATAAAACGCGGCTTAATGCGACTTTTCTCAATAATCAATTTTCTCTGAGCTCCGCGCCCATAATAATGCCAATTTATTTGCTACTCGAAAGGGTTGTCTGAACCATACGCAGCACCTTACCACATGTGCGGTGAACGGACGCATATTGAGTCACCAGTGCACGTGTCCCAGCTGCTGTCGGCTGCAGCAAAATACCCGCAATTTATCTATTTGGTTTTTTGAAAAGCGCCATCGTCGTCCTTGGCGACGTCTAAGCCATTATCAAACTTTTGGCTCGTTTGGCACATTCCCTGTTAAGGCTCATCGCATCCGTCGTCATCCAACAGTAGGAAAAGCACAGCACCCAGATGCTACCAAATTAAATGTCAGTCATTCGGCTCGATCACTCAATCTCCCCCGTCCCTTCGTCAGATTACCTGGTCTTGCTTATATGTTCAATTGTCTTGGATTAATTAGGATTATTCCAGCCTTGTAATAGTCAGATGAATGTATACTTAAGTTTTCTAGCTTTATACATATGAATAAATATATTGTCTGTCTGTTTGTCCATCTCTCTGTTTGAACGAATAAATCTCACAGACTATGGGAGCTACGACGTGAAAGTTTTATATATTTGTTCTATATTTGTATGATGTAAGTAGATCAACTTTATTTTCAATACTCGATCACTTCTTTCAATTTATTGAAAATAACCAAAACTCATATTTTTAGTGTTATTGTTATGCAACTACACGAGTGTTCAAAATGTAACAGTTTTTATACCCGCCCACCAAAAGGGTAGAAGAGTATTATAACTTTGTGCCTACCAAAAAGGTATGTAACAGGCAGATGGAAGCATCTCCGACCCCATAAAGTATATATATTCTTGATCAGCGTCAACAGCCGAGACCATATAGCCACGTCCGTCTGACCGTCCGTATGAACACCTAGATCTCAGAGACTATAAAAGATAGAGCAACCATTTTTTCGGGATAGTGTGGGTTATTATTGCACGCAGATCAAGTTTGTTTTTGATTTTGACCACGCCCCTTCCGCCCACGCAAATCGAACAAAAAGCGAATTGTAAGCGTTGTTTAAACCTAGAACGTTTAATTTTGATACACACAATACTAAGCACCATCGTAATCATCTCTGAAAAATTGGTTACAATCGGATAAAAAACACAGAAGGTATTAAGAAATTACTTCGATAAGGCGTAATAAGGTGCAGCTGCAACTGGTTAGTTGCTATGTGCTCCGTGACATAATAACGGTGTTCAATAAACCAACTAAAGTGCCGCTAAGCTAATAATTTCGAACAAAGAACATTTTGGTATATTATTTTGATATATTTTTAGTATATTTTTTTAAAGTATTTTTCAGTATTTTTTTTTAAATATAATATTTCGATGGTAAAATTGTGTGGCGGGTATCGCACATTCGAGCAAACTCGACAGTGGCTTTCTTACTTGTTTAAATTTCACATTGATCGACCCATAATTATTGAGGAAATAAAAAAATTAATTTACTTTATAACTGCATTAGGCACGTGAGTGCAAACGAGAAAGCATCTGTCGGTAGTAGAGTAGAGCAGTGTCACGCGTGCTTCAGCCGAAAATTTCATGTTCCATTTACAAAATCATTAATGACTAAGCATAGACTAAGTGACTAAGCATAGAAGATATGGCAAACACAATATATATTAAAAACAAGTGGGAACGGCTACAGTCAAGCTTTGATTGAACGCAAGTTATAGCATAAAAAAAGATATTAAATTAACAAAAATTATAATAATTATTGGGTAAAAAGAAGTAATTTTTGACATCGCACCGCCCGGGAATTGAACCCGTGGTCTATTGAACAGCGGATGGCATAACACCTTTTTGAACCACTGAAATATCTTGAGCAATGACCTCACAAATTGTATTATTAAGTCCAATTGACATATTCGAATGAAAAAACATAAAACATTTAATTGTTATGTTATTATGTGTTGTACAACAACACATTTTTAAACATGTATTTTTAAAAAATATACTAAAAAATATACCCAAATAATAAACCAAAACTTTCTTTGTTCGAAATTATTAGCTTGGCGGCACTTAAGTAGGTGTATTTGAACGTTCTAGGTTTAAAATGACGCTCGAAATTTTTTTTTTTTTTATTTAAAGGGGCGGAATGGGGCGTGGCAAAAATCTAAAACAAACTTGATCTGCGTGCAACAATAAGACATACTGTCGCGAAAAATTTGTTGTTTTATCTCTTATAGTCTCTGAGATCTAGGTGTTCATACGGACAGACGGACAGACGGACATGGCTATATCGTCTCGGCTGTTGACGCTGATCAAGAATATATATACTTTATGGGGTCGGAGATGCTTCCTTCTGCCTATTACATACATTTTCGGTAGGCACAAAGTTATAATACCCTTCTACCCTTTGGGTAGGCGGGTATATAAACTGCGTTAAATTCTCCGGCAAAATAAAATGTTTTGAAATTAATATGTTAGGTTGGCGAAGCAGCGGTAATACTAGCTATTGTGTATATACGTCTATTTTTTCTGACTGCGCTATCAACGCACAGACAGATGAGTCTGTTAATTGTACATGCTTTCAGTGTGAAGGCGGCGTGTTTTAAAAAACGAACTGCAACATAACTTGGATTGCACACACTTAAACGGACTCCAACTGACCACTTGGTAAACAACGCTGATTATCCTACTTAAGATATCTTAATGTGGAATTTTGTAAAATTAAGGTATACCAGAGTGTCCCCTTGTGACTGTGTACTTTTCATTTGACATATGTATATCGAGTCACTGTGCGACACATAGATTACCGACACATTGGCGCTTCACAAAAATATGCAACAACAAAATATGAGGGGTTTTAGGAAACTTTAAAATAAAATTAAAAAGAAAGAAAAATTGATTAATTGAGCACCACCAATAAAAACAAGTATGAAAGCTACTGTCGAGTGTGCTCGACCGTGAGATACCCGCCACCCAATTTTAACATCAAAATATTATATTTTTCAAAAATATACTGAAAAAATACTTTTAAAAAATATACTGAAATTATACCAAAATAATATACCAAAATTTTCTTTGTTCGAAATTATTAGCTTGGCGGCACTTCAGTTGGTTTATTGAACACCATTATTATGTCACGGAGTGTCATAGCAACTAACTAGGCAGCACTAGCAGTTGCACGTGGTAACGCCTTATAAAAGTAATTTCTTAATAACTTCTGTGTTTTTTAACCGATTGTAACCAAATTTTCAGATTATATATACTTTATGGGGTCGGAGATGCTTCCTTCTGCCTGTTACATACATTTTTGGTCGGCACAAAGCCATAATACCCTTCTACCCTGTGGGTAGGCGGGTATAATGAATAGATATTAATGAAGCTCTAGTTTGTATGAAACCAAAGTGATTCACGATACATTTTTCCCATAAGTTTATACAAAACACAAAAAAATTTTTATTTTAACAGACCAAAATAGATTGTTTACTCAAATTGAAGACAAATCAGTGAATAGTAGTATGAATTTTGATCAGACTGTCTAATTTTGAAAGCTCACATTCAAGTAGCTAAATTTGGTTGGTGCAAGGACAGATCCGCACAATTCAAGAATATATTTCAATGAATTCGGTACTGAATGGGATTGTGGTATGGAACGTTCAATTAGGTCTTTTTGAGATTTAGGCAGAAAATAAACACCTCCACAGTTAGTTCAATGCCACTCCGCTTACTGTGTGTGAGGGCATCTTGCGGTCGGCAAGTCCGTTGTTGATGTCCAACTGTAAAATGTCGATGACAATGCAACTTTGATGTTCGTTAGTTTGGTGACTTCATTTGAGATATGGCCACACTCCGTAGTTGGTGCTACTGCCACCCAAATTCAACCAACAATTAGTATACACCTTTTTTTTTGGCAATTTTGAAATATTTGTACTTTTTTTTTGAGCTGAATTTTATGCAATTTTTTGTTTGATGGCCAAGTTTTTATGAATGATGCATGACAAACAATCCGAGAGTATTTCTCATTCACTGAGTCAACCGACGGGGGACTTTACCGTGCAAGTGCAGCACACTCGGTTCAACAGCGACAACATAATCAGCAACAGCAGCAGCAATAGCAGCAGTAACTAAGGGGCAGCAGGGTGTAGTGCGTCCGCTGTGCAAGGATGCTGGAAGCTATTTGCCATAAGGCCGCGAGCAACGGCGTGAAGCGAAGCGTGAAAAGGCAGGAGCAAAACAAGCGAGAGAGTGGGAAAGCAAGAGAGGGGAAGAACATTCACAAATGGCGTAAAAATGGCACACCAGGATTCTACGGGATAGAACGTCACTCAGCACAGACACTTCAATTATGAGAAAGGTAAATATTTTGTAAAAACAACGCAACAGGATATCAATGGAGAATTATGTTCCAAGAGCATTATCAAAATCAACCCATGTGTATGTGTGTGAGTAAGTCTGAATAAGTGTTGTTTTCTGACATTTGAATAACTCAATTTGACACAAAGTCAATAGATGAGTTGCTGCAGCCGCTTCGCCTGCGGCTGAGTCTGAGGCCACCCCGGAAGCCATAACTGGAGTGCCTATTGTACCGTATGTGTGTGTACGTGTGTTTACGAGTGTGTGTGAGAATGTCCTAATACCTGGACATTGTCGAACATAATAAAGTAGTTTTTGGCACAGCTGTCTATTTGATTACGATGCTACTTTAAATGCCTCATGTTCTCGCCTCGGCCCGTCGTGTCATCCACGTAATATTACGCATAAAATGCGATCGCGACCTTTTCCGTGAACGCAACACATCTCCCGCAACTGCCGGTCAGACTCAAAAACTAAAACTCAAAATCAATTTGTACGCAACTAGAAGTTACATCAGCTCATGAACATAAACCAAAAAAATGAAAAACAAGTAAGAAAGCTACAGTCGAGTTTGATCGACTGTGAGATACCCGCCACCCAATTTTACCATCAAAATATTATATTTTTCAAAAATATACTGAAAAAATACCCGCCTACCCAAAGGGTTGAAGGGTATTATAACTTTGTACCGACCGAAAATGTATGTAACAGGCAGAAGGAAGCATTTCCGACTCCATAAAGTATATATATTCTTGGTCAGCGCCAATAGCCGAGTTGATATAGCCATGTCCGTCTGCCCGTCTGTCCGTATAAACACCTGTCTGTCCGTATAAACACCTGTCTGTCCGTATAAACACCTAGATCTCAGGGACTATAAGATCTAGAGTAACAAAATTTTCGGGATAGTATGTCTTATTATTGCACGCAGCGCAAGATTGTTTTAGATTTTTTTCATGCCCCTTCCGACCTCGTAAATCGAAAAAAACGAATTTCAAGCGTCATTTTAAACGTAGAACGTTCAATTTTGGTCACACAATACCATCTTAATGATCTCTGAAAATTTGGTTACAATCGGATAAAAAACACACAAACAAAGAATTACTTTTATAAGGCGTAATCAGGTGCAGCTGCACCTAGTTATGTCACGCCGTGACATAATTATGGTGTTCAATAAACCAACTAAAGTGCCGCCAAGCTAATAATTTCGAACAAAGAAAATTTTTGAGATATTATTTTTGTATATTTTTAGTATATTTTTTAGTATATTTTCCAGTATATTTTTTAAAAATATAATATTTCGATGGTAAAATTGGGTGGCGGGTATCTCACAGTCGAGCAAACTCGACAGTAGCTTTCTTATTTGTTTATTTTGGAAGTTTTTTTTTTAAATGACTTAAAAATACTTTTATGGCGCAAAAAGAAATTCTTATTACTTATTTATGGTAGATATCGTAACACATATTTTGGAACATTCCTAGAATTAAAGTGAATATTAATTCTAGAACTGTTTTTGGGGTTTTGTTTAGAATGAAATGAACTCATCGTCGTGATCAAGATATATATATATAATTTATAGGAAGCCAATATATTTTTCATCCTGTTCCATATATTTTCGGTTGGTATAAAGTTGTAGTCAAATTTATGATTTTTCGAATAACATTTAATATAATTGGGTCAAGTATCTTACAGACTTAATATCAATGTCGAACAAGTAACGCCCTCGCGAAAATGCGCATTATGTTACTTGGTAGACTGTCTTGTGCCTTTTGACATGTCAAATAATTCAACGCACCATATGATTTCTATGATCCAAACACAACCCTTAACGAGATATAACAATCATTGTTCGCACACACGATGTGGATGAGGAGACAGGAGCTAACAACTCAATATCTCGCACACTCGGGGTCATATAATTAGTATAATTAACTCAACAGCCTACTAAATTCTTGAAAAATGCAAACAAAAATTAAGAAATCACAACATTTATATCCTTCTGTCAACGAGCCAATGAGTCTGCCATCCTGCAACAAAGGAACTTATAGCTCCGTGTGTGGACCCTTTTTAGTTGTGTGTTTATGTGTGTTGTTGTCAGGAAGCAGGCCAAGCTGGCAAACAATTGATTCGACATCGACAGGCATCGCATAGAGGCATCTAATGACAGGGTGGATTTGTAATTTTCGTTTTAATTTCAGGACTAGTCGAGTAACTCAAGTCCTGGTTGCCAAGTTGTTGCATTGTCAGAGGAGGCTGCCGAGGTCCGTTATAAATTGCAGTAGCTGCCACTTCCGCCGTCATTCGGAATTGTCAGCTAATTGTGGCACAAATTTCAGGTTCACTCCAAGGTCCATGATTCGCCAAAAATAGAGACCATAAAAACAAAAGAAACAAGTAGGAATGGCTACAGTCAACCTTTGACTGTACGAGGTCATGGATTTTTAATGTACATGCGCCGCGTTTAATAATGTTATAAAATTATGAAAATTATAATAATTATTGGGTAAAACAAGTAAGAAAGATACCAGTCACTCAATTTTACTAAATGGAAGAATAATAAAGAGCGACCATCAAAATATTATATTTTTCAAAAATATACTGGAAAATATACAAAAATTATATACTAAAATTATACCAAAAAGTATACCGAAATTAATGTTGTTCTAAATGATTAGCTTCATTATGTTTATTGAACACCATAATTATGTCACTGAGAGACAACTAGCTGAACAGGTGCAGCTACACCCAATTTCGCCTTATAAAAGTAATTCGTTAATAACTTCTGTGTTCCGATTATAACCAAATTTTCAGAGATCATTACGATAATTTTAAGTATTATGTGTGCTAAAACTCAACGTTCTAGCTTTAACATGATGCTTGGAAATCTTTTTTTTGGATTTACGGAGGCGAAACGGGGCGTGGCAAACATCTAAAATAAACTTCATCTGCCCACCAAATTTGTATATGTTGTCTCCAAATTTGGTAGCTCTAGCTTTTAGTCTCTGAGATCTCGATGTTCATACAGACAGATAGGGAGAAAGGACGACTCGACTGTTGATGCTGATCAAGAATATATATAGCTTATGGGGTCGCAGACGCCTCCTTCTGGCTGTTACGCACATTCGAACAAACGCAAAAGGCCATGATTTTTTTAAAATCCATGACCTAAACAAAAAACAAGAAAATATGTGAAATTAGGAGAAGGACACTTTTACCTTAATACAAGTCAGGAGACAAAACGCTGCCACATTCCGGCGAAGACCAGCAGCAAAAATGCTTATCACTCTGTCCCGAATCGGCCCGACCCAGCCTTGTTGTTCATTAGCCATTTTGCCGCCTAGTTACGCATTTAGATGGAATCCTTTATGCTTACCGCTCACTTACTGAAAATGTTTTGTCTACTGTGCGGTCCAAACGTAATTAACGCCTAATGAAAATATTATGGTTATCGGTACTTTGAAGTCGCATCCCACCAACTAGCATATTAGTTGCCAAAAAACCAAAATTTCAACCTCATTTGATACAATAAACATAATGAAGAACAAAATTTTTTCGGTATATTTTTAGTATATTTTAGTATATTTTCCAGTATATTTTTGTAAAATATATTATTTCGATGGTCGCTCTTTATTATTATTCCATTCAGTAAAATTGTTTGACGGGCATCTCACAATCGAGCAAACTCGACAGTAGCTTTCTTACTTGTTTAAAGTTTAGTTACGATTCAATAAAAAACACAGAAGTTGTTCAAGAAATACTTTTAATGCGTAAAATCAGGTGCAGCTTCACCTGTTCAGTGGCTATGCCACTCTATGCTGTAATAAAGGTATTTAATAAGCCTATTAGTTATGCAGTTATGCTAATAATTTTAAAGTGGTACATTGTAGTATATTTTGTGGGATATTGTTTAGTTATTGTTATTGTACAAAATATTATATTCCCTAGGTTTTAATATTTTTTGATTCCTTCCAAATAATACGTTCATTTTTGGGGTAGAAGTTCGTAAAATTCCATGTACACATGAACACATGTACATATACCGGATGAAAACCACTTTTTTCACAAATTAATATCGAATCTGTCCAAAAGCTGTGAATAATATTCGCCAGCGATCGTTTCACCCTTTTCAAGGTGGATTGCGGTTATCCATAGGATAGCGTCGTTACGTTTACTGATACGACCACCACGGAACTCAGTAAACGATTTGTTAACTTGTAATTTGTTAATTAAAAAGAATGTTCCAGAGACCCCGTAGTATTTATCAAGTCTTTCATTGGCTTTTTATACCCGACCGAAAATGTATGTAAGAGGCATAAGGAAGCATCTCCGACCCCATAAAGTATATATATATGTATAATCAGCGTCAACAGCCGAGATGATATAGCCATGTCTGTCCGTCCGTCCGCATGAACACCTAGATCTCAGAGACTTTAATAGATAGAGCAACCAAATTTTCGTAATAGTGTGTGTAATTATTGCACTCAGAACAAGTTTGTTTTTGATTTTGGGCACGCCCCCTTCCGCTCCCGTAAATCTAATAAGACCGAATTACAGCGTCATTTTAGTCTTAGAATGTTCAATTTTGGTACACACAATATAAATCACCATCTTAATGATCTCTGGGGGTTTGGTTACAATCGGATAAAAAACACAGAAGTTATTAAGAAATTACTTTTATAAGGGGTTACCACGTGAAGCTGCACCTAGGTCATTGCTATGACACTCCGTGACATAATAATGGTGTTCAATAAACCAACTAAACTGCCGCGAAGCTAATAATCTCGAATAAAAAAAATGTTGGTATATTATTTTAGTATAATTTTTTTTTAGTATTTTATCAGTATATATTTGAAAAATATAATATTTCGATGGAAATTGTGGGAGGCGGGTATCTTACAGTCGAGCGAACTCGACAGTAGCTATCTTACTTGTTTTTTAATGATCTTTCTTTTATTACTTCTAATTCTCATATGTATGCATGTGTGCTGACGATGGTAAGGTGTACATCTCGTATGCCTCATTGCATATCTGCGAGTCTTAATTTTTTTTCAAGTTAGTGGAATGATCAAAATTTGTAACTCAATTGTTCAAAATTTAATATTATAATATTTTTCCATTCATATTGTGAATTACAGTTTCAAACGGGTTAATATCAAGAGAATAGATAATTTTAAGAATTTAGGTATAGTCCTAGTTATAAGCAGAAATTTGACCATCACATCTCATTTGCTGTCAGTAATACCACTGAAATTCTCGGTTTCATTAAAGATGGTTTAAAGAGTTTGAGTTTGACAAAATTACTTTATATTTCCCTTGTTACAAATATTAGGTCATTTTTATTAACTTTTTTTTCATATTTCTCAAATTTTAATTTTTTAATAATTTTATAAACTTCGTATTATACATTTTTAAAACTTCTTTTAAATTTATTTGCCGTCTGCTTATAGCTGAATTAAATAAGTAAAATAATATTATATATTTTTTATACCAGCTACACATAGAATAAAAGCGAAGCCGACAATGTATGGAACGGCTAAAGGGAATTATCTCCAACCCCACAAAGTATATACATACAAATGTATATTCTTGATCCCCGTCAACAGTCGAGACGATATATCAACATCCGTCTATTCGTTTGTACGAACACAGGGGATCACAGACAGTATAATATAATGAGAAAACAAATGTGGGAAAAAGATTAAATCCTATGATTAAATTCACATTTATAATTTGGATTCGCATCTACAATATATAAAGTGCTATTTAGTAGTTATTATACAACTAAATCAGAATGCAAAAACCTAAATCAAATTAATAATGAGGACAGTTCCTTGTTGACACTCTTAGCTACGGGCAGTTCCGAGTACTGAGACAATTTCTCTTACATATTCAGTCACGGGGTGGATCTGAACGTTATGTTGATGGCAGAAGCAAACAGATATATGTACTTATGTATATATAAATAGTAATCGTAAGTAATAACAACCACGGTTGGTTGTCTCGCCCAGTGTGTGGCAGGGGGTTGGTTGAAAAACAAACGTAAATGGCCCAAAAGAGTCTTTATAGGATAAATAAGCAACAATGAAAATTGTGAAAAATCGAGCGGCCAAAACGGTAAAAATGAAATACCATCCAATTCGAAAATGAAAAGCTGCGTTTCATCTTCGCCTATTGCTAGTTTATGTTGCCAAATAAATATATTCGCTGTGACATATTTCACAATGCGCATGACAAATGCACATAAGAATTCCACATATCAAGAAGCAAAATCAAACCGAATTAATGACTACAAAAAAAATAAAATCAACGTAGACATAATTAATGCATTAAATGTAAACAAACAAATTAAAAGTACAACAAAGTACAAAGATTTTCTATAAAGGTAAAGAACTATCCATAGAAAAATGACAGGGAAATGAAAATGTATCACAGAGGGAGAGGATGTGAGTGAAGTACTCGTAGAAGTGGAGGTTATGAGACGTAATACTGACACACGAATAAGTAGGTCACAAGGGTAGAACGACGGTATTGGTAATTAAAATTTGTATACCCATCAACCCAAAGTGTTGAAGGGTATTATGACTTTGTGCCAACCGAATATGTATGTAACAGGTAGAAGGAAGCATCTCCGACCCCATAAAGTATACATATTCGTGATCACCGTCACTAGCCGAGATGATGTAGCCCTGTCTGTCTGTCCGTCCGTCCGTATGAACACCTAGATCTCAGAGACTATAAAAGATAGAGCAACCAATTTTTCGGGACAGTGTGTCTTATTATTGTACGCAGATCAAGTTTGTTTTAGATTTTGGCCACACCCCCTACCGCCCCCGTAAATCGAATAAAACCAAATCATTTTAAACCTAGAACGTTCAATTTTGGTTCACACAATACCAATCACCATCTTAATGATCTCTGAAAATTTGGTTAAAATAGACATTAGCTTCCTTACTTGTTTTTTGATTAATTTTAATCAAGACATTTGTTTAAAAAAAAAAAAAATTGACATGGAGAAATCAGCTCTGCGTCATCACAAAAACAACAACAGTTAAAACATGTAAGAAAGCTACTGTTGAGTTTGCTCGACTGTGAGATACCCGCCACCCAATTTTATCATCGAAATATTATATTTTTTAAAAATATACTAGAAAATATACTAAAAAAAATTACTAAATATATACAAAAATAATATACCAAAATTTTCTTTGTTCGAAATTATAAGCTTGGCGGCACTTAAGTAGCTTTATTGAACACCATTATTATGTCACGGATTGACATAGCAACTAACTATGTAATTCTTTAATAACTTCTGTGTTTTTTATCCGATTGTAACCAAATTTTCAGAGATCATTAAAATAATGATAAGTATTGTGCATGGCAAAATTTAACGTTCTAGGTTTAAAATGAAATTAAATTTTTTTAATTTACAGAGGCGGAAGGGGTCGTGGCAAAAATCTAAAACAAACTTAATCTGCGTGCAACAATAAGACACACTGTCTCGAAAAATTTGTTGCTCTATCTCTTATAGTCTCTGAGATCTAGGTGTTCATATAGACGGACAGACGGACATGGCTGTTGACGCTGATCAAGAATGTATATACTTTATGAGGTCGGAGATGCTTCCGTCTGCCTGTTACATACATTTTCGGTCGGCACAAAGTTATAATACCCTTTGGCTAGGCGGGTATAATAAGTAAGAACAGCCACAGTCAAGCTTTGACTGTACGGGGTCATGGATTTTAAGTATACATGCGTAAGTTAGAGCATAAAATAAGATAGAAAATTATAATAATTCTTGGGTAAAAAAATCGACTCTTGACATCGCACCGTCCAATCGAAGCCGTGGTCTACCAAACAGCGAATGGCAGAACTCCTCTCTGAATCACTCAAACATCATGATCAATGGCCGCACAAATTGTGTTATTAAGTCAAAGTGTCATGTTCGTTTGAAAAAACATAAATCATTTAAATGTTATGGTATTATGTGTTGTGTTATCCAAATTGCCCGAGCGGGGTTCAAACCGCCAACTTTCGATCAAAGCTCCGCTACTCAACCAATCACACCACCATCTTATTTTGATAACCGTGGTTAAAAATGCATTATGACACAATTCTAATTACGCGAAATAATATATAACATTAAAATAATAATTGTGAAATAAAAAATTCTGAGCTGAACACAGTCGGGACCCTCGCTACTTGTTAGTGTATTACTACTTTGCTAGTGTATTACTATATCTTACTGTATTACTACTGCTATATATTCCATGGTTATCGTACGATTTTAATGAAATTTTCACCAAACGTCCGCGAAAAGTTTCTTCACAAGTGGGTCGTACAACAAACGCTGTATGTCTATAATTGTGGCTGTGAATGTGTTTTTAGTATTTTACAGAGGTGGAAAGGAAATTTTTTACAATCCATGACCTAAAAATAACATTCCAAAAATATGCAAACAGCGGAATATAGAAAGATCAGGCTCAAGCGTGGGGTGGGACGAATGCAAAGCAGCAATATCTATAGCAAATGCAATGCAAAACTACTTGAAACAGTACCAAGGGAAGTCAAGCAGTCGGAAGCTAAGAAGAAGCCACATCCGGTACTTGATGGACGAATCAGAATCATGGTTCATTGATGTAGCAAATTAAAACTTCCTCTGAGAGCGCCTCAGTCAGCCCCTTACAGTGATGCTGATGTTACCGCTACAGTTGATGATGATTATGTAACTCCCAAAACAGAGCGAACTAATGACGTTTTTTGTGATATGTCTGGGGGCAGGTAGCTGAGTACTGACATTGCGATTTGAGATGAGAAATGAGCGGAAGTGCAGTGAATATTTCACAGATACGCATATTAATGCCTCCGATTGCGCATCACAGATAGTCAAGCGACCGGCTACTTGAATTACATTTACATGCCAATCGTCTTGTCTCTAAACATCTTTAAGTACTCATCCTCATCTTCATATCTACATTCCGTTCTCTAAATATATTTCTGTCAACATTTTGTACCGCCCGCACTCAAACTGACATTTCGGCAACCCGTCCAAAACGCATTGCGACAATGGGAACGATGCGAATGAAAATGGAAATGAAAACGAGAATAAGACGATTCAGTATTTCGCACTCTGCAATCATATTCATTCATGAAAATCTGAGGAGATCTTTGTGCAGTTTTTATTATGTCAGGCGGATAAGTTTGTTTACAGATATACGAGCAGATATGCAACACCCTAAGATACAAATAAAGATACGGATACCAATTACATATAATGTGCGAATTGTAACAAGGAATGACATTAAGTCCGGCATTTTTCATCTAGCGCGCTGGAATCAGGTCGTAAAAATCTTCCGGCCACTTGCACATTGCTGTAAATCTTTGGCTGCTTCTTGTAGACACACGGGAGTTACTATATGTATACATCAAAGTGGCACCCTCAGTAAAACCACATGCAACGCGAATGTTGAAGATTGTTTAAAAAATTCTGTGGGATGGTGAACTTTCTACGAATTACGTAAACAAACAGTAGCCTTGATAGGTATAATGTTCAATATTAAGAGTGATTAGTTGCTTAATGATGCAAGATGTACCAATCTAAAATCTTAGCCGACGCTTATAACTTATGAGGCAAAAACAATGATAAAGCCTATATTATTGTTAAAGATAATCAATGCAACAAAGGGTGGCACTTTGAATGTTAAGTGTGGCAAGGTTACCTGATAAAAATTCACATCTGTTGTCATCATAAAACAATGAATTGACTGAATTACAAATTATTTGATAGCCCTCATTAGTTTGTTACAGACAATGGGTAACAACTGTTAAATGGTAAATGTAAAATGGTAGTATGATAGCTGGTAACTGATAAAGGGCAACTTCCGTTTCCCATTTAACATGTGCATGTGGTGACCATTGTCGATTACGCGATTGAACTGTGCTGTGGTGCAGCAATTTGTGATCATTAAAATTGTTTTGCTGGGGACCAAATATCGACTCGGCCGAAAGACACATTCTATTTTAAGGAAACGGGGGAGTTGGTAACCTGGAAGTCTCTAGGACTCACACTTCCTTTCGCAGTCAATCGGGCTCAAAATGAAAACATGTGGGAAATGAGCAGTTAAAACGCAGCCAAGAAATCGAAAGACAATAGAATTGCGGCGATCGGCGTCGTAATTGTTGGCGTTGGTCATGGTGAACCGTAACAACAGCAACTGTCAGACATCATACCGCGGTGGTCAAGCGTCTTGCAGACCTCTTACCAACAAGTGCAGTTAACACGTGCGTGGGAGCTAAACTTGGCCAGGGTTTAATTAAGGCTGCATTATAGCGAGGAAAAAACCTGCAACTAACAACCTGCTACATTGGTAAGTTGCAACAGCTGTCGTCGCCAAACCGCTCTCATTCCCTTATGTGTGTGTCAGTGTTTATCAGTCGATTCGTGTGTCTTGAGATCGTTTACGTAGGCTTATGTAAATTAGTTGACCCGCACATCCTTTTCAAAGGCGCAAATAATTCTCAGAAGGCAGTATGAAGCAAAGCTGTATTGCATTGAAGTGGCAAGGGGCTTGGCCAAGGGCCAAGGGGCAACTCTTTTGCTTTCTCCGCGTTTCATTTCATTTAAGTAAAAAGTTAGTTTTATTTAATTTACATAGGCCCAACACACACACTCAAACTCAGAAATATTGGTGCACGACTGAGCATTGTTTTATAACATTGTTGTAAACCCTTTTAGCACAAACATACTCACGTTGAAACGACATGCGCAGGTCCTATGTTCCGCCAAGCAATCCATCTTTCCAACATAAAATACATCCCATCAGCAAACAGGCAGACAGCCGGTCAGTCAGATGGAATTGCTTACTGACCACCCTGACCACTGTTGATTTTTCGCGGTCCAATAAAAGAGCCAGAGGAAACGGTCTTTCTTTTCCCTCTGGTTCTTTTTAGGTCATAGATATAAAAATATGCATGGACTATTGCGTTTGACCGAATGTTCGTAACAGGCAGAAGAAGACTTGTACGACCCCATATGGCATATATATTCTTGACCAGCATCAACAGAAAAATCGATATATCCCTATCTGTCTGTCCGTCTGCCAGTGTGAACACCTAAATCTCAGAGACTTTAAAAACTACAGCTTCCAAATCTGGAGACAACATGAATCAACTTTCCTAAGTTAGCTCTCAGACACTTTTTTAATTTTTTGTACAATTATTATTTTAATATGTTAATATCAAAATTCATATAACATTAAAATCGTCGCATTATATATATTCATGATTCTCAAAATGAAATGGTTGGGTGTTGGTAGGATTGGGGAATGTAGGTCAACGGAAGGTTGTGTGTTGAATTGTTATGCGCGAATTATTAATATTCGATATTTGTATACCCGCCTACCCAAGGGATAAAAGGTTGTGCCAACCGAAAATGATGTAAAAAAGACATTCAAAATTGTTAACCGCAAACGACTCCATTGACATATAATGATTTATAACACCTGATCTTCAAGATATTTTTTTTTTTGGTTTAAATGTTGCATATTTCAATTGGAGTTTCTGTTAATGTCTAGTTGCCTTACCTGATGTATGTGTGTATATATAAGATAACATAAAAAAAAGAATAAAAATATAAAGTAAAAGCTCCAACAAAATAAATTGTTTTGAAATTAATATGTTAGACTGGTGAAGCAGCGGTTATACTTACTAGTAATATATATTAATCGGATGTGTTATTGAAATAAATGCATCAGCTAATCTTATTGTTGTCCGAAAAAGACAATTTGACTAAATAGAACAATTTAGCGGAAAATAATCAAAATGTTTTAATGGAAAATTGAGCAGCTTATCGAACTGTAGACCTTCAAGCCCCTGTGTCAGATGTTGATTCTTTGTTTTTAGGTCATGGACTTAAAAAAAATCATGACCTTTGCGTTTGTCCGAATGTGCGTAACAGCCAGAAGGAGGCGTCTGCGACCCCATAAGCTATATATATTCTTGATCAGCATCAACAGCCGAGTCGATATAGCCCTTTCTCCCTATCTGTCTGTATGAACATCGAGATCTCAGAGACTAAAAGCTAGAGCTACCAAATTTGGAGACAACATACACAAACTTGGTGCACAGATCAAGTTTATTTTAGATGTTGGCCACGCCCCCTTCCGCCCCCGTAAATCGAAAAAAAACATTTCCAAGCATCATGTCAAATCTATAATGTTCAGTTTTGGTACACACAATCGATCTCTGAAAATTTGGTTACAATCGGAACACAGAAGTTATTAACGAATTACTTTTATAAGGCGAAATCGGGTGCAGCTGCACCTGTTCAGCTAGTTGTCACTCAGGGACATAACAATGGTGTTCAATAAACATAATGAAGTTCTACCAAGCTAATAATTTTGAACAAAATTTATTTCGGTATATTTTTCCAGTATATTTTTGAAAAATATGATATTTCGACGGTCGCTCTCTATTATTCCTTTATTCAGTAAAATTGGGTGACGGATATCTCACAGTCGAGCAAACTCGACAGTAGCTTTCTTGCTTGTTTTACCCAATAATTATTATTATAATTTTCATAATATCTTCTTTTATGCTCTAACTTATGCATGTACACTTAAAATCCATGACCTCGTACAGTCAAAGCTTGACTGTAACCGTTCCTACTTTTTATACCCGCCTACCCAAAGGTAGAACTTTGTGCCGATCGAAAATGTATGTAACAGGCAGAAGGAAGCATCTCCGACCCCACAAAGTATATACATATATTCTTGATCAGCGTCAACAGCCGAGACGATATAGCCATGTCCGTCTGTCCGTCCGTATGAACACCTAGATCTCAGAGACTATAAGAGATAGAGCAACCAAATTTTCGGAATAGTGTGTGTAATTATTGCACGCAGATCAAGTTTGTTTTTGATATTGGCCACGCCCCCTCCCGCCCCCGTAAGTCTAATAAAACCGAATTACAGGCGTCATTTTAATCCTAGAATGTTCAATTTTGGTACGCACAATACTAATCACCATCTTATGATCTCTTTGGTTACAATCGGATAAAAAACACAGAAGTTATTAAGAAATTACTTTTATAAGGCGTTACCAAGTGCAGCTGCACCTAGCTAATTGCTTAACACTCCGTGACATAATAATGGTGTTCAATAAACCAACTAAAGTGCCGCCAAGCTAATAATTTCGAACAAAGAAAATGTTGGTGTATTATTTTGGTATAATTTTAGTATATTTTTTTAGTATATTTTTAAAAAATATAATATTTTAATGGTAAAATTGGGCGGCAGGTATCTCACAGTCGAGCAAACTCGACTGTAGCTTTCTCACTTGTTTTATTTTAAATTATAAGCTACACGCGTAGTACGAAAATCCGTGGCCTCATACAGTCAAATCTTGACTGTATCCGTTCCTACTTGATATTATTCTCTTTGTTGACCTGCCAAAGAGTTGAGATTCCTCCGCAGCCGCTGCGCATTGTGAAATGCTCAACAAAATAAATGTATTTTTCCATGGAAATCACAACAACCTTTTGGTTTTTCAGCGGCATCTCCATCAACGACGGCCTGCTCTTTATGCCTGGGTGTTAGCACTTGCCCTTAGATAGTTATATCAGTAGTTTCAGGTGTTAACTATAGAAATCTCATTCCTCTTACCCTCGTACTCATCACCCCACTATCTCAAATTCTCTGCGACGACTGACTCCAACCTAATCAGCTCAGCGAGCTGTCAAGTGTTTGTCCCGAAAATCGAGAATAATATCTTTTGTTTATTTTTCTATGTTGCATGTTGCCAAATAACACCAGACAATTTGAAGCGAAACGTACTAGAGTTTATCTCTAAATTTCTCTTCTAATCCGAAATGTTTATTTAAATCATAAGCTCCAATTAACTTAGTAAACTAATTTTTGGTAATTTAATTGTTGCTGCTATTGATATGACTTTGTCTAAAGATATCGTTTAAGTCATATACACTCCACTGTAACCCTTGGCAAGAAAAGTCTATTTGAAACACAATAGTATATGTTATTTCACATTATAAAAGAAGGACTTAAATCGTAAAAAAAAACTTATAAAACTTATTTTGAACTTCCCTAAATTTAAAAAAAAAATCTATTCTATAAGTGATTGTAAAAGATTTAAAAATAATTGCGATGGTTTAATTGATTTTCGTCTAGTGTTCTAATACATTGCTTCAGGTCGCGGCATTTGTTTGGGAGGACTGCGCAATAGGCCTGCAAAAAGTTCGGATGACACACTTACAATAAAGCATGTCGTTGTTCAAAGAAGCGCAGATGGATGTGAAAAGGGAGTGACGGCTGGGGTTGGTAGCCGATCAGGCCACCAGGGCGAAAGCAAAGACCAAACTAACAAGCTGATAAGTTATCGGCCGATGGCGGGACAAATCAACTGTTAGCTAGTATCACGGTAAAAGTGTTTCGCAATATTGAGCTTATCAAAGTTTATTTGAGTCAAACCAAATTATGTACAATGCAGCCCAATTTAACGACTTACAAGATGTGGATGAGATGAGAATGCCGAATACATGAAAATGACTGCAAATGATGCACCAAGGGTCTGTAGTTCTGGAGTTGACTCTCTGGTCATGAGGTGCTTGTGCTATAGACTGCCTACAACTTTGAGGTAAATGCTGTGCTCGCTGGCAAGCAGTGCGAACTTGGCATCGAAGCTGATGTGTTCCACGGTTTTGTCGCAGAGCTCGACACGGTGCTGTCGCAGAAAGTAGATGAGTCCCAGTTTAATTTGCAGCTCCCCAATCTGCAGTCCAATACAATTGTGCGGTCCCGCACCATATGGCAGATACGACATCGGCGTCTGGTTTGATTTGTTCTCTCCATTGAAACGTTCTGGATCGAAGCGTTCCGGCTCGGGCCAATACTGCGCGGACAGACATTTGTTAGTAGATAGATGAAACTCAGCACTCGTAATAACGAGCCTTACCTTTGAATCGTGATGTATGGCCAAGTTCGATATGAAGACGGGCATTCCGCGACGCACATAACACTCGGCATGTGGACGCAACGAATAGAAGCGCTTTTTGTTAATGGGCGTGCACTCACGCTCCAGTAGCGGTACAATGGGATACATGCGCAGCGTCTCCTTGACCACCATATCCAGATATTTCATGCTGGCGATAAGCTCATAGCTTAATCCGGGTCCAGCTCCATGTGATCCATGGGTAGCGGCTAAGGCGAATGAATATCGTATCTCACGCCGGAGTCGCTCTTGCATGAGAGGCTGTTTGGCGAGCTCATAGAGAGCGAAGGACATGGTAGACGAGCAGGTCTCGATGCCTGCCACCTCAAAGCTAGCCGCCTGTGCTGCCAAAAAGTCCTGATGATGAGTAAAGTGCGACTTGTCTTGTTGCAGATCGGCTTCCTTCTTCAGGGTTAGTAGCATTTCAATGAGATCATTGCGGAGATCACCGCCCCGTTCGCGCTCTTCGATTACCAGCTGAATGACTCGCCGCAGAAACTCGGAATGCGACTCCGTGAACAGCTTGACTCGTAACAGTGGTACTAGCTTCGGCAGAAAGAATATCACAAAGAAATCTATTATTCGGCGTACATTTGGCCGAAATATGTCCTGGCAATGTGATCCAATTTCTGATTGTGTATTTCTTAAGCTGTACGAACGAAGTCCAAACGCAATACTGGCAATCATGTCCGTATTGTAGAGATCACACACATCTTTAATGCTCACAATGAGATCCCTTGCCGCATTGCCACGTCGCAGATCACGCGTCAATCGCTTCAGGTACCACTCCAGATCACAGCCAATCTAAAGTGCCGACAAAAGAAGGAGATTTTAAAGCTTAATCTATATCCACTACAGTTTAATAAACGCATTGTGCAATAAAAATCGAATAAGTCATAAATAAAAGTTACTTGAAAATTTTGTGATAATGAAATATTGGGAATGGAATCATAAATTTACCATAATTAGTATTTCAACTTTCAATATTTAAGTTAGCTGACTCGTTATCGATGATGACAAAAAGCACATATCACCTAAACTTAATATCGAAGGTGTCTTCGCTTAAAAAATTAGAATAACAACTTAACTAAGCAAGAAAATGAGTATAGGTGTATGTTTAGTGGTACAAACATACATACATACAATATGTATGTATATATGTACATATATAGATGGGATATTCTACGCCTCTTCTGTGTTTTCTCAAGCAAAATTCAACACATGTGAAATTTTTAAGGAGCGTCGCCAGAGTCAGTCGTTATTTTGATTTTGTTCCATTTTGAATTCCACCTTCTTTTATCTGTCCAATTTTTTAATCCACAGTGTATTGTAGTAATGAGCTTACCTCCTCCATAAGTGAAAACATTTGCTTGATCTTGGCGCCTGTGAAGACCGGCGATAGTCTTGTTCGAATCTCTCTCCACTCGGACTGGCGTGCAAAGAAGAGATTAAGAGAGCCCATTTTGTCGTGCCGCATATCGCATTTGGCAAAACGATTAGAGAAACTGACAAAATCCTCGACTAGAACTGTGCGCACTAGCTGCAGATCACGTATAAGTAGTGCCGGCTGATGGAACAGATATATGCCTACGACGGGCTCATTGCGGAAGCGCTCATCGAAATAGAAGCGGCGCAGCTGCAGTGCAAACGATTCCTCCAGCTTGAGCACCTTCTTCAGGTTACCCAAAATATGCGTGGGCTGCACGAACTTGACCCGACGTCGCTGCCAGTACACATAGGTACGACGCGACCAGATGAACACAGCAGTCAGTATGGTCACAATAGCCAGCAATATGTTCGTAGAGTATACCATTGTGAGTGAGCGAGACAGCTTGACAGTGTGGCCAAAGAGCGTTCAGAAAGTGTAGGTGCGCGTTTTTTGCGATAGCTGAGATTTTTGCTTCTGGCGGCAGATGTTGCTCTTCGTTGCAATTGCAATTGCACGGCGCCCACTGGATACGTGGCACGCTTGTGCCAAATACAAATAAATAAATACTTAATAAATTATATCACATTCAAGTTTTGGTCTGCGTGGCGGCCACGACGCCAACGACAGCAACGGCAATAAAAACCATGCGACAACAACAAGAACGGCAAGAAGCAACAGCAACAAAAGAAAAATATCACACAGGCATATGCAAAGACACACACATGGCCATAGGCACTCACATGAAAAGAATTGAGAATGGCGAGAACAAAAAAAACGCGCTAGCAAGCTCTTCAAGCCGACGCAATGAACTGACGTGACGTAGACGCTATTGCTGGCCCAACGGGCTCCAAATCTTAAATTGTGAACACAGCGCGCAACTCTGGCATCGTCGTTTGCTGTTGTCGACGCCGCAGCTCACTATTATCAACAAAAGCAGAATACAAAGCAAAGCCAACGATTGACAGGCCACAACAACCGCAACTGCCGCCGCAAACGCCCCCGTCATCATGATTAACCGCAATGTATTCATGCTTCGCAAGGGAAGGTGACAAGAGAGGTTACTCGTCGAACAACGACGACGCCACTGAGATCTACTTACGCTCTCAAAACGTAGTCATAGCAAAAACAACAACGAAAACAGAAAGAGTCGAAAGAAGAGCAAGAAAATACCAAAAGCTCTCAACACATGTGGGCAAGCACACTGTCCAAAACTAATCATAAATGTTTAATATTTATAAAATACAATCAAGCAATGTTTTCCACATATTCGGGTACAAATATTGAATAATTTAATTGTTATTGATGCGCTTATGCCACAATGTGAGTTTCCACATAAATGCCGACCGAAAATACAAGTGAATATTAAAACGACGATAGTCGCAACGACAGACACACCGATACTCCACGTGACAAAGGTGTTGTCGAAAACAAACTGCGCTCACAAGAAAGTAAAGATCGAAAGAGTAATGAAGAGAAATAGAGAGAACGAAGTAGTTGTCGCAATATCAAAATTTGCATCTGTTTCTTGCAAGATAGGGAGAGAGAGCCAGTGTGCGAGAGGTACGACTGGGTTTAAAAATAAACTCATGTTCGCTATGGGTCGCCTGATGTTTTTATTACTGTTTGCGTTTTGTTTTCGTTTCTAGTTTACCAAATTCCTCTTTAATAAAAATCCAGGGCGGAGAACTAAGCTAGCATAACTTTTGTTGCCAGGGCTGCGCTCTCTGTGTACCATGGATTGTTGAAAGCCCGCGCTTTCAAATTGAATACGTTTAATGTTCGTCAAGTAGTTAAATCCATATAAACTCAGAAAATAGCTTACCAATTGTTGAACAAAGTGCTGCAGGCAGAAGACTATTTGTCGTGAGCAGGAAGAAGGAAACTCCATTTACAACAATTGACAGAAATTTGCACTTGTGTGTACAACTTTCACTTTCTTCAATGCCCTATAAATAGGGTGTGGAATATCTCGTATGCTATCTTAAAGGGATGAAATCGATATTGTCCTTAAATAAACACAAGATAATTAATTTTAAATGCTATATTATTGCTAACTAATCTATATTATGTACTTATATGAAAACATTATGTATGTATGTGTATCTAATTGCAGCTAATAATTGTCACAAGCCACCATAAAAGGGTGTGCGAAATTCGTTACACATGAACTAGAAAGAAAGGAGAAAAAAGGAATAAACCGTTTTGTTTCTGAGGTAGGGGCAATACCCGAAGCAAGTTAGTGTTACAAATGTACAACATTTCCGGTTGCTTCAGTTTGGGATACCAAAATCTGTTGGCCACAGTGATGGGCTGAGACCGGGTTGTACTCATGACATAAGCACATGGAATGGATGGGGCTGGGCGCTGGCCGGGGCGATGGTATTCGACTTGCTTTGATTAAATTTCATGCACGACCGCATGGTAAGGGTTGGGATTCGACAGGGTGGGAAGCTTAGTCTACGAATCGCAATCGCAATCGGTATTGGAAGTGAAAATGGAAATAGGATAGATAGGATACATACATACATACATATGTATTCATGTGTGTACACAGAACATCTAAGCTAAGTTGCAGTTTGATATGCATTTGTCTTCTTCGCTCTAAGTGTTTGCCATTCAGCTCAAGAGTTCTTCGACCCCTTTCCTTCTCTTAGCTATCCCTTCACGATGAGTTTCGCGGCGCGTGTAGTGTAACCGGTGATGTGTCAATAATCGGCGTTGCTTATGCACACAACGGCTTTACAAACACACGCGCACTTGTCGTGAGATGATGAGGTGGGTGTAGTTACGGGAGATCGGGGAGTGTAGTGGCAGCAGCATCATTGTTCGGGCTACTAACTGTACTCGTACTTAGTTCTCGAGGCAAATCAAAGCCGTCTTAATAAACAAATAGCGTGCGCATTTCATGCCCGATCCATCCTGCAGAAACACCACCTCATCCAACTCCACCCACCCATAGGATTTGCTAGGGCGTTGTGCCATTTAGTTTTGGCTGTGACTTTGTTTTGATTCCATTTATGCTGTTGACACTAGAAATCTTTTAATTATTATCATGAATTGTACTCGAATCCCTCACTTTTCGTATCATCATCATCCCCAGTCCCATTCATAACACAAATACGACCGTGAACCTGCTTCTGGTCTGCCCGCATCGTGCCCTCGACGTGCCGTAGTTTAGTAGTTATTTTTTTGTGTTGTTGACACTTTGGTTTTCTTTGGGCTCGCTTATGGGAGTTGCGTCAGGTGACAATACTTAAATGCACTAACTCCCTCAAAGTGCTTTTTCAGCCGACTATAACGCTGACGATGATGATGATTACTTAGAAATGGGGGTAGTATATAAATAGTTATATTAATTTGTGGGCATTCTGGATGAGGATGCATTAGCAACCAGCTATAGATAGATTATAGTGTATCTATAAAAACAATAACTATTATTTTTGTTTATAATGGTCAATATATGTAATTTATTTTTAGGGTTCGCCATAAATATAAACAGATATGCATTTTTCCTATACATACAATATACATTTTATTAGACAAAAAATCGCTTTTTCCACAAATGAAACACAATCATGTACACAAATTATTGTGAAGCTAATATCAAAATACATTCAATTGTCCAAAAAGTTACATTTAAATAAACAGAAAAAATATAAATAAGTTTTAAAACAGTCTTTATTGTTAAATAATCGCAACTTCCCTATTTTTTTTTAAATTGAATTCAAACTTTGCGAAAATTGCATGTTCTTTTTGTTGGCCTTTTCATTATTTCTGTACATACCAGTCGTTGTTTGGCTGTATATGGCCATTGATTTTTATAGAACTCGTGTTACTCATGCTCATAAAAAATGAAGCATTAGTTTCTTCTAATTAAACGAAAAAAAACAAAATTATGGCCAAGAACCACACAACTTCCCACTGAACCACTGAATCGCAAATAGAGTCAAATTGTCTGTTTCGTAGGATATTCGATATTACATTTATTTTATTATGTGTTTATGTGTATATAAACACACTATTATTGTGTGTTGTACAAAAATCTCTTTTAAAGATAAATGTTTCTGATTTTTATAAATATTTTTAACAAATTATTATAAATAGTTTTAAATTTTCTCGAGCGGGATTCCAACCGCGGACCAACAATTGTCTACTAACTGCCCGCTACTCCACCCATCACACAACCATCTCATTTCGAGAAGCGTACATGAAGGTGTGTTCTAATTACGAGCATGTTATATAATATTAAAATAATAATTGTAAAAAAAAAAAAGAAAAAACTGTCTGAACTGAACTTCAGTTTGTTAGTGTATTACTATTTTTTTAACATCTTTCATATTCATTTTCCGATCTTCATGATAATTTCACAAATGTCCGCGTTGGGATTCTTCACATGAGGGTCGTAAAACAAAAGCTATAAGTTTATAGTTGTGGAAATTGTTTTTAGTGATTTATAGAGGCAGAAAGGAACGTTGGCAAGTTCTAAGCTTGAACCAAATTTGGTACCTCTAGCTTTTATAGTCGAGATCTAGGTGTTCATACAGACAGACACGGCTATATAGCATTGGCTATTGATGCTGATCAAGAATATATATACATTATGGGGTTGCAGATGTTTCCCTTTGCCTATTGCATACATTTTCGGTTGGTACACAGATATAATATCCATCTAACCTTTGAGTGGGATGGTATAAAAATCAAAGGATGTGGCGGCTTTTTAACTATCACCGATGGAATAATTAACATTGAAGCTTTTTAGAAAATTCTTTCATGAAATCAAGTGCATGCTATACCTGTTCAGTTGTTGTCACTAAGTGAGGTAATGATGGTATTTAATATGCTTAAAAAATGCAACCATCTTCTTTGTGTATTTAAAATTTGTATGCAGTATTATTTTATTGACCACATTTACACATATATGTATACATTTCTTTCTTGTAAGGTAATTTAAAAAAACAGAATTCCAAACTATATATGCCATTCTTAAAACAAAAAAAAAGAATAACAATTTCAATGATTAAGTCTTATTTATGTTTAATTAGTTTATTTAATCGCCCAAAAGTTCAAATTTGCTTATATCTGACTTCTTTTTTTTATACGTTGTTTTTTTTATTGAATCGTCATGAGACTAACAATAAGTTTTCAAATCTTAAAGATTAACTTAACTAACAGTCACTATTGCAACTGATATGAGTTTTTGTGGCCCTAATATTTAACGTTGGGTTGGCATATCAATACGATGAAGCCTAGTTCGGCTAGATAGCCGTGTTAAGTCCCTCCCAAGACTGTTCGGATGTGCATGTTATTTTTCCATTTGTTGGGCTATTTCAACTCTGACCAGAAGTGTGAGTAAGTCCCTCTGGATGTTTTCAATACGAACGTACCACGGTGCGCCGGTGAAGGTTCTCAGGATCTTTGATTGGGCTCTTGAATAACTTCTACACTGCTGTTATTGGCGTTTCCCCATAATTGGGAACTATAAGTCCATATAGGTTTTAAGACGGAGTTGTATATGAGCTGTATATATATGACCTTATATTCCAGTCTGAGGGGAGAGCTTACACTAAGAAGCCAATGTAGACTAGTGGCTTTTAGTTTGAAGTGTGTTCTTTTTGCTTCGATGTGTCTACGTCATGTGAGTCGTCTGTCAAGATGAATATACGTAACTTCAGTTGATTTTGGAAGTAAAGTATTATTTAGCATTAGTGAAGGGTAAATGTTACGTGATTGCATTTCTACTCGTTAACTTTGATTCGCCAGTTACGTAGCCATTTCTCAATATCTACCAGATAGAGAGCAAGTTGTGTCGTAACTTGCCGTGGGCATTTTGCGCGGCTCAGGATTGCAGTGTCATCGGAAAATGTAGATATTGTGAGCTGTCTCGTTGTTGGTATATCGGCTGTATTTGCAGGTATAGGGTTGGGCCAAGTACACGGCTGAATTGATGTTTCGGAATTATATTATGATTTCGCAGGTAGGGAATAACAAAGGTGAGGAGACATTTTTCGAACAGTTTTGATATACATGGTAGTAAGTTTATAGGTCTGTATGATGATGGGACTGTATGATCCTTTCCAGGCTTAGGTATCGTAATGATGATCGACTTTTTCCAATTCGATGGGTAGTGACCAATTCTAGAAATTGCATTAAAGAGCTGGCAAATAGTTTGAATGGCACAATATGAAAGTTCGATGATCATCTTTGGGGTTACTAGATCGTAGCTGGGCTCTTGTTAGGTTTTAATTCCTTAATGATTTTAGCAATTTAATTTGGTCGAAATTCTATTGGATCATGTCTCGTTTGGTTTTCAACTGTTCGCTCTATATTTCATCGCTATATTTCATCGGACCCATGTTGCGGCTAAAATATTTTTAAACATCCGATTCCATATTTAAATTCAACTAAGTCCCAACCAAAAATGTATGTTACAGGAAGAAAGTTAATTTCTTTTTTTAGCCTATGGTATATTGTATCTAAATTGATTGATTAAACTGCTTGAAGTGTAATTTGTTCCTGTTATTCTTCAATGTATATATGATGTATATATGGAGGAGTCTGAAATCTAAAACAAACTTGATCTGCGTGCAACAATAAGATACACTATCCCGAAAAATTTGTTGCTCTATCTCTTATAGTCTCTGAGATCTAGGTGTTCATACGGACGGATAGACGGACATGGCAATATCGTCTCGGCTGTTGACGGTGATCAAGAATATATATACTTTATGGGGTCGGAGATGCTTCCTTCTGCCTGTTACATACATTTTCGGTTGGCACAAAGTTATAATACCCTTCTACCCTTTGGGTAGGCGGGTATAAAAATACAATTTAGTTCAAATATTTAAATTTTTATTTGCAAAATCTAATTTTTAAATTAAATTATGGCATTTTTTCGCTTTTCGATTATAGGTGCAATCGGGACAGTGTGTCTTATTGTTGCACGCAGATCAGGTTTGTTTTAGATTTTTGCCACGCCCCCTTCCGCCCCCGTAAATCGAAAAAAAAAACGAATTTCAAGAGTCATTTTAAATCTAGAACGTTCAATTTTGGTAGGCACAATACTAATCATCATCTTAATGATCTCTGAAAATTTAGTTACAATCGGAGAAAACACACAGAATTAAAGAACTACTTTTAAAGGCGTAATAAAGTGCAGCTGCACCTGGTTAGTTGCTATGTCACTCCGTGACATAATAATGGTGTTCAATAAACCAACTAAAGTGCCGCCAAGCTAATAATTTCAAGCAAGGAAAATGTTGGTATATTATTTTGGTATATTTTTTGGGTCATGGATTTTAAAAAAATCATGTCCTTTTACGTTTGTCCGAATGTGCGTAACATTCAGAAGGCGGCGTCTGGGACCCCATAAGCTATATATATTCTTGATCAGCATCAACAGCCGAGTCTATATAGCCCTGTCTGTCTGTCCGTCTGTCTGTATGAACATGGAGATCTCAGAGACTATAAAAGATAGAGCTACCAAATTTGGAGACAACATGTAAAAACTTGGGCGGCAGATCAAGTTTAGCTTAGATGTTGACCACGCCCCCTTCCGCCCCCGTAAATTGAAAAAAACGATTTCCAAGCATCATATTAAAGCTAGAAGCTAATCTTTTAGAACAAAATTAATTTCGGTATAATTTTTGGTTTATTTTTAGTATCTTTTTTAGTATATTTTAAGTATATTTTTGAAAAATATAATAAATCGATGGTCGCTTTTTATTATTCTTCCATTCAGTAAAATTGAGTAACGGGTCGAGCACAGTCGAGTTAAACGCTGCGCATGTACACTAAAAATCCATGACCTCGTACAGTCAAAGCTTGACTGTAGCCAGTCCAACTTGTTTAGTATATTTTTCAGTATATTTTTGAAAAATATAATATTTCGATAGTAAAATTGGGTGGGGAGTATCTCACAGTCTCAGCGCATTTTAAGCAACTTTTTTGTTTTTTTGCACTGGACTTTGAGTTTATTTGTAATATTTTCAATTACAATGCATACCAAATGCGTTGTCGAGTGTACATGCATTTGTATATACACACATAAGTACGTACAAAAATAAGATTTCGTATCGTTTGCCAAATACATTATAATTGTTTATTTAAAATACCTACTTCGAAATGACCATGAATGTAAGAAACACACATGAGGTACAGCTTTAAATCTGGGCAAAATTTATTACGGCAACAATGGAACACATGTGAGTGTGTGTTGTGATTTAGATTGAGATCGACATGAGAAGATTCCGATAGGTCTATTTATGTCGATCTCCGGTCCGGATCTGTTGAGATAAAGTGCCCAAAATACATACGTAATTTGACGTTAATGTAACGCTAATAATAATCTGTCAGCTCACATTAGCAATGGCCCATGCTATTGCAAACATACACACATGAGATATTGCAAAGATTTGCTACCTACCCTACGTTATACCAAGAAACTGAGCCAGACACAGGCAGCTGATCTTGATCTAATTTGTTTGTGTGCCAATGTGTGTAAGTATGTATATCGATTGCAATCGAAATGCGAATGCATTTCATAATGTGCTTAGGACCCATGGTTGAGGCGACGTAACGACCTTACAATCATACATCTTGCTACATTTGATCTTGGTCTTTTACCGCTCGGTAGTTCGGTTATAGGGATACCCGGTAGTGCATTGGGTCCGGTGTTTTTCTATTGTTTTGCTTGCCATTTTGACGGGTTTCGATTACGTCCCTCCTTTGTTCATGGCTTTGTGTGTTTAATATTGGAGATGCTCTTTCATGTGTGTAATTCACTCTGCTCGTTGCTCAAAGTTAAATGATGCGCTCCTAAGTTGAGCAATTTTTAAAGAGATGAGACGAGAAAGACCAAAGAATCGGGGGCTGAGACTGAGGCCGATAGTGATAGCGATACCGAGTCCCAATTACACTTTGTATTCTTTTTTCATTTTTAGACGGTTGATGAAAGCGAATTCTATGAGCAAATAGAGAACAGTATACAAATTGAATACAGTAAAAAGAGGAGAATGAATTGCAATTATGGGGGTCACTAAAATCTCAATTGGACCTGAATTGCCCAAGGGAAAGCTCTCAGCTGCATGTAAATGTCAGGGGGATGATGCAGGGGGTCATTTACGGAACTACCAGGCTCTTAGATTAACAATAAAATCAAAGCCCAACAAATGCAAAGCTTAAATGGAAGTTGGAAATATACAACTTCTTAGAAACGCTGAAAACTAAAACTAACCAAAGAACTTCAAATGGAACTATAGCGAAAACGTAAACTAAAATAATATCGATAAAGAAAAGGATTTTTGGGATGCTTTGAAAACCTAAAAATTTAAATCTGTTCAGTTCAAGGAAGAGTTGAGCCAAAAATGATGAACAAAACAAAAAATTCAAAATTAGAAGGATTAACATAGGGCGTCAAACGAATTTCCGAGTATTAACGATAGCTTAGGTAGATCTTTCTTAACCCGTTACTACCGCACAATTGCAAATTGTTCCTATATACGAGTGCGACCGCTTAAAAAAGGGGTTAAAAAAGTGACCTTTTTAACGCCCATAAAACAATAAAGTCATAAACCTTGAAGCCACATAAATTAAAAGATTTGGAACAGTATGCTCTTTACTTGGGTGAAGTAAACCATGAGCTGCCCGAACAAAGAGTTCGAATTACTCTTTATGTGATTTTTTTGTTTTTTTTTTCAGTATTTTAATCGTTCAATCCCCTGGCGTTTTTTGTAAGTAATTTAGTGAGTTTTTGGTAATTGTTTTAGGTTTTACAACATGGTCATCAAACAGGTTAAGCAATACTAAAATAATTTAAGCAGAATGCTTTGAGGCAGTTAAATTATTAAAAGTGCATCGCAGACAGTAAATGGAACATTCAAATTTTAGTTCACATTTTTTTATTTTGTAAGTTTGTATAATTTTGACGACTGCGGCGGAAAAATCAACTTGAATATCTGCTTAACATAAAGGCGCAATTAACCTTAACCCCTTACCGTCGCAAGAGCCGATTCCGCCTTTAAGTTAGCCAATAAAACTGTCGCATATTTCAAAAATTTCGTTGCGCCTCCAAACAATAATAATTATACATATTAATTAGCCCTATGCACAATGCCCAATCTCCAATCAATATTGAAGTCTCAACCTGCTAGTCCTTTTTTCATTTCTTTATTATACTTTTTATTTTTCTTCGGATTGCTTACTATTTACTTTTCTTTACTTTCTCAGAGCTCCGCGCCTACTTCAACTTTAAAACTTCAAAACCCTGGACTATGCGCCATGTGTTACATCTGAAGCCGATCAACTTTTTTATGAGCCTTAACAAATTGTTTTTTTATTGTAGTCATATTTAGCCGCCGTGTCTTGACCAAATTGGAAAACATAAGTTCATGCACAGATGATTCCATTCACCATTAAGGTTAATAGGGGAAACACAGTCAAGTTTTGACTATATAATGCCATGTATTTTCATAGATCGAGTTTAGCTCTTAACTTACAAATAAAACAAGTAGAAACGGCTACAGTCAAGCTTTGACTGTACGAGGTCATGGATTTTTAGTGTACATGCGCAGCGTATAATAATGTTATAAAATTATGAAAATTATAATAATTATTGGGTAAAACAATTAAGAAAGCTACTGTCGAGTTTGACCGACTGTGAGACACTCAATTTTACTGAATGAAAGAATAATAAAGAGCTTGGTAGCACTTCATTATGTTTATTGAATACCATTATTATGTCACTGAGTGACAACTAGCTGAACAGGTGCAGCTGCACCTAATTTCACCTTATAAAAGTAATACTTTGATAACTTCTGTGTTTTTATACTATTGTAATCAAATTTTCAGAGATCATTAAAATTGTGATTGGGTTTGTGCGTACCAAAATTGAACGTTCTAGGTTTAAAATGACGCTTGCAATTTTTTTTTTTTTTTATTTGCAAAGGCGGAAGGGGGCGTGGCCAAAATCTAAAACAAACTTGATCTGCGTGCAATAATAAGACACACTGTTTCGAATTTGCTTGCTCTAGGTCTTATAGTCTCTGAGATCTAGGTGTTCATACGGACAGACGGGCATGGCTATATCGTCTCGGCTGTTGAAGCTGACCAAGAATATATTATATACACTTTGTGTGGTCGGATATGATTCCTTCTGAATGTTACATACATTTTCGATTGGCACAAAGTTATAACAGCTTTCTACCATATGGGTGGGAGGGTATAAAAAGCTCCAACAATATAAATTATGTTATAATGTATGCGTAAGGCAAGCTAAATTGGGTATTCATGTAATTATTTGTTTAAAACGACTATTTATGTATACCGATTCAGCTAACAAAATCGGTTACAGACACGAACTTCTAAAGTTATATAAATCTACATTTTAAACTTTAACAGAAATTCTACTGGACTACAGTCTTACTGGATGATTTTTCATGGTTCCTACTGTTATGAGTACAAATATTGGCAAGCTTACGATTTTCTCGATTAGCAGAGATGGAACGGCATTGACCCATATATAAGCCAATAAACTTGATTTGTTATATAAATGTTCCCTGCGAAAGACAGACAGAGGTGCATAGGTGGTGTGGGAGATAACACATTCTGCCTGTGAAATACATTTTCGGATGTCCCTACCTTAGGAGGCTAAGGTACTCTATAGTCAAACTGAAACGTTCAGTTGGTAATCAGACTCCCTTTACAGTGCTCACGACAATATTAGGTTGTCCTTCAGCCGATATGAAGAAAGTGATAAATGTCGAGCAGCAAATAGTGACTAGACGAGGAGAACTAGTCGACTCAATCAACATGTCGTGACCATGTCTAAACTGAACAAAGCCGCCTGGCTAACATTTAGCCACAAGTGCAAGCCCGCAAAACTGCAGCTTTGAAACAGTCGAAGAGTGCAACAGAGTGGACACCATCAGGACCAATGTTTGCAGCTAAGTATATGCCGCCGGAACACACCAAGAGTGAGAAGGATTCAGTGAAGGAGATAGGAGACAGCCAAATATATTTGCTTCAACTGGGTCTGGCAATCAGTCTACTGGGGCCAACAACTAGGGGGAAGTTCGAGTTTTCCAATCATCTAGCTTCTGTGTGATTAATGGGAAGGCTGTTGTGACCTTGTGATGTCGTACGTGTCGTGTTTGTTTGAATATTATATTTGTACACTAGCGAACCCGGAGGACGTTGTCCCTCCCTTGACGGTTAGCATGAAATTATCTTCAATAATATTAGTAGCGCCGAAAGAAGTCATTTGGAAGCAATTATTATACCTCTAAATGTTAGTTAAGAAATGTTTTGAAACTGGACCATTACCAGACAGAAGAGATTGCAATGGCATAATTTATTAAATAAATTTTTATTTATTTATGTATTTTTATGTTTATTTATTTATTTATGTATTTTTATATTTATTTATTTATATATTTTTATATTTACTTTTATATTTTTATATTTATTTTTATATTTATTTATTTATTTATTTATTTTTATATTTATTTATTTTTATATTTATTTATTTTTATATTTATTTATTTATTTTTATATTTATTTTTATATTATTATATTTATTTTTATATTTTTATATTTATTTTTATATTATTATATTTATTTTTATATTATTATATTTATTTTTATATTTTTATATTTATTTTTATAATTTTATATTTATTTTTATATTATTATTATTATTATCTATTTATTTATTTATTTATTAAAAATATAAAATATGTCGTTAAAAATTCTAACAATCACTGAATGCACGATGCACAGCGAATGAAAAAACATACACGTATAATAACACAAAATATCGATTTAGGCCTTCAAGGCCTACTGTGATGTTGGCGTTTGTTGCTAAAAACGATTTTTTCTATTTAAATTCAGAGCCTCCTTTGGTGTTGGCGTTTGTTGCCAAAAACGATTTTTTCTGTTTTCCGGTTTTTCAAAAATTTTTCGTAATTTTCTCATAGCCTATTCTTTAATCCGAGAAAATACGAATTCAACAAAGAAAACCCATCCAAATCGGACATCTGGAAGTCGAGTTATAAGAGTTTAAACATTTACCCAATTTGTTTTATTTATATAGAGATATGGTAGCTTCCATTTTTGTACCCGCCCACCCAATGGGTAGAAGGATATCATAACTTTGTACTAACCGAATATGTATGTAACAGCTAGAAGGAGGCGTCTCCTACTCCATAAAGTATATATTCTTGATATAGCCATATTCGTCTGTCCGTGTGTCTGTCTGTACAAAAACTTGGATTTCAGAGACTATAGAAGCTAGAGCAACCAAATTTGGTGACAATATGTATTATTATAGCCACTGTTACAAGTTTGTTTTAGAATTTTGCATTGCCCCTTTTAGTCCCTGCAAATTGATAAAAACGAATTTAAATCATGTTTTTCAAGCTAATTAGTTTTTTTTACACACAATCGTAATCACTATCTTAATGATTTCTGTAGTTTTAGTTATGATCGGATAAAAAACACAAAAGTTATTGAAGAAATACTTTTAAAGGGTGAAATTAAACTCGATTGTAGCTTTCTTATTTGTTGTATCTTAATTAAGCCGGCACGTTGATGCAGCCGCAAAGCCAATTTTTTGATTATTAATAAAATAAATTCCATGGCATTAATTAAAAATTACCTTTGATCTTTCTTTTGCTCTACGCCCTCTCCTACCTCGTGGCATGTTGAGTGCAATATGTGTGTGTCTATGTGCTGCCCAACTTGCAACAGAATCCGACGCCCATTGCGGGGGCTTGTCAGTAGCAGCGCCCGGGTGCAACATATTAATTCCAGTTTCACACTCTCGAACAGTGCTAGAAACAGGACATGCCATAAATAGTTGTTCGACTTCTTGCTCATTGCCACGGATCTGCAGCTATTTCCTTCTCTCTTATTATCTGCCTGCACTCTCGTTTGACTCCAATTGGAGCTGCTTTTGTATTTATTAATTATAAAATCGTACATGCAGTCGACGCCAACGTTGGCCTGGCACTGGGATTGCCTGCCGTTCGTACCACCTGGAACGGGACGTGGCCTAGAATGGGGTATGGCATGGCCTCGGCTTCATGGTATTCATAAATCGCAGCTCATTTCGAAGTGGCCACGGAATGCACACACATTATTATTTCAGCATGCAGTTTGCACTCTGGTGGACGTGGATTCAGGCCTGATATGCTCCCAGTGGGCACACAACCATGTGGGTATATGCTTGTTGTTTTAGTCGAATATACCATATTACCAAAAACCTATTACAGAAAAGTCGTTAAGATGGCGTTATAATACATAAATAAGAAAACAATCAATCTGTAATGATAAGAAAATAAGAAAGAATGGGGCTTGGCAAAAATATAAAACAAATTTGATCATTGTCCCGAAAAATTTGTTGCTCTATCTCTTATAGTCTCTGAGATCTAGGTGATCATACGGACGGACAGACGGACATGGCTATATCGTCTCGGCTGTTGACGCTGATCAAGAATATATATACTTTATGGGGTCGGAGATGCTTCCGTCTGCCTGTTACATACATTTTCGGTCGGCACAAAGCCATAATACCCTTCTACCCTTTGGGTAGAAAACAGACCAAATGCACTACAATTTTGTTGAACCTATTCAGTTGAGCGGCAGTGCATATTCACGCTTGTGTTTACCAAACGACCAAGAGTGCATTTTTTGATTTTTACAATGTTTGATTCAATTGAGCAGAGAAGTGCCATAAAATTTTGTGAGCGGAATGAAATTTCGGTTGCGGAAACGTTGAGGATATTGCGGAAGACTTTTGATGATTCTACCATGTTGCAGAGAATGTTTATAAGTCGAACAAAGACTTCAAAGAAGATCGAGAACTTATTGATGAGCTGGAGCGCTCTAGACGATCATCGATGTCAACAGATGACCAATGCGTCAACAAAGTGAAGGAATTAGTGATCAAAAATCGTTGGTTGGCTGTTAGAGACCTTATTGATATGATCGGAATATCATAAGGTTCTGTGAAAACCATTTTGAGAGACAATTTGGGCCTACAAAAAGTCAAATCTCGATTGGTACCGACAATGCTCAATTTCTTGCAAAAAAGTCGTGACCATTTCAAGAAAAATTCGACGCATATCGTTCCGCAACCACCGTATTCGCCTGATTTGCCTCCGTGTGACTTCTAGCTATTTCCACAACTCAAGAGACCACTTCGGGGAATGCGTTTCGAGTCGATTGAGGAGATAAAAGCTAAATCGAAGAAAGCGCTGATGGCTATACCGGAAAGGCACTATTTGGCGTGTTTTGAGGATTGGAAATAACGTTGGGATAAGTAAATTTTATCGGGAGGGGATTACTTTGAAGGGGATGAAATTGATTTAGAAGAATAAATAAAGATTTTTTTATTACATACATATTACTTTACTTTACTTTACTTTTTGCCCACAGAAGTATTCTTTATGGTATCGAATATGTCGATGCATGACGAAAATCATGTGGAGTATATTAAGCCGCATCTTGATGGTTTATTTTCTTGGTGGTCACATCATTTTATAAGCTATGTTGTTTGTCTTTTGTTAATATAAATAGATTGACTTGTTAAAATTTTAATAATAGTCGTCCAGCAACAATAATCGATTACGATTGAATAAAATATTTGAAACTATTTGAAAATAATAATTTCTTATTTTTTTTCTTGTTTTTAAACAGATATTGCTTAATTATTTCAAAATCACTCTACTTTATATATTTACAAATAGTTAGTTGCTGTTAAGTTTTATAGAAGAATTGAGTTGCAGGACCTTGAAGTCTTAGGGTTAATCATATTTTTCATTTTAATGCAAATGCAGAACTATTTGATATTGTCTTTAGGTCGTTGAGTTGCTTTTCGCACCATCTCAATCCATTTCTTCCAACAATTACAACGTCTTTGTGTGCGCTGACAATTACAGGGGCTCAATGCCCGATTTATACCGTTACAGTGTAACCAATTCTCCACAGTTGCGCAATAACTGCAAATTTAATTTTGCAATTTCGCGCCTTGCAAAACCCCGTCTACCTTATCCCTCGTCAAAGCATTCAAAGCATTATCAAGGTCTTCCCGTGCAATGTCATACCCCGAACTTCCTACATTTTCCCAGGCGTACATAAAAATCTTTCAAACATACATACACACCAAATCTCAGTTAGTGTTTGTGTAAGTGTGTCATAAATTGCGAAATAAATTGGGAAATTCTCTAAAGCCGTCAAAGCCTCAAAAGCTTTGCAAAATTAGCTGCAAGTTCAATACGAAGCTGCACAAACAGTTTTCCGGCTTTTGAAACCCCCTGTTTGGAATTCGCTGGGTTATTTAATGTTCTGGGATTACTTTGGGGCTATCTCAAGGGTATCCTTTACAATTTGCGTCTTACCTAAATATTTTGTTGATGAACCATGAACTTTAGAATATACAATAGTTTGTGATTTTAACTGGTTGTAATTTATTAATTTCTGTTGGATATCCAATTAAATTATAGTAGTATTTAAAAAATGATGGAACTTTGAAAGGAGTCGATTAGGTATTTATTTAATCAAATAAGACCGATTTGCTTTACAATCGAATTATTTCAAAGATATTTTTTCATTTTATATTTTTTTGTCGATATTAATATACAAGAAGGAACGGCTACAGTCAAGATTTGATTCTATGAAGCCATGGATTTTCGTAGAAAGCGTGTAACTCAGAATTTTCAATAAAAAAAAGAATTATGAGTTTCTTTTAATTAAAAAAAAATAGAAATTGCTTCTAACACCGACGGGGATTTGAATCGTACGACAGACAGCATAGTGCCTTTACGAACTACTGAAACATTTTAATTGATAGCCGCCAAATTGTCTTTATCGTACAATAAAAAAATTCGATGTTTTACTTATTATGTGTTGTACAACAACACCCTAATATTATATGTTGTACATCAAAACAATGGCAAAGATGTATTATGCGACAATTCCAACTACAATTTAAAGTGTTAAAAAATTCATGGACTATTGCGTTTTTCCAAATGTGCGTAGCAGACGGACCCCCTAATGTAAATACACGTATATCCGTGATCAGCTTTAACGGTCAAACCGACATAGATATGTCGGTCTGTCTGCTTGTCATTCGCCGTCGTTTTAAACGCCAGATCTCAGAGACTATAAGATAATGCATAGTTTGACTACGTCATGAATGAAAATTGAGAACACTCAAAAAATAAGTAACCAAAATGTGTGAAGCTCCAATGTGGAACATGTGAAAATAATAATCAGCTGATCTGTCATCCAACACATTGAAATTTTATAATATCTGCCAGTAATTGTAGCAAGAATGATGATGATAAATAATTTTAATCGTGTTGAGAAAGTGTCCCATAACATTTTTTGGCAGACTGCGGAATATTATCTGAACAGCCAACCATTAGGCGCTTATCTTTGGTACACACAATAAAAATCAACATCCTAATCATTTATACAAATTTAGGTACGAACATATAATAAACACACAAGTTATTCAAGAAATAGGTGAAATGTGCAGCTGCACCAGTTCAGTTGCTATATCACTCACGAGAAATAACAGATAGATCTTTAGTATTTTGTATTAGTATATTCTCGATAAAATAGTATATTTCGGTGAATGCTGTTAAATTTTGGGTGCCGGATATCTCACAGTAGCGCAAAACAAAACTTAACTATAACTTTCCTTTTTGTTTTACAAACAAAATTAATTTTATTTAACAGTTTTATTATGATCGGACAAAAAGTTCTGAAGATATTTAAGCAATTGTTGCGTGAATGTAAGGGCCAGGTGCACCGGTCCAGGTATTGTGTCACTAATGTGTCCATAAGCTAAATAATAATATATACCAATAAAGCAAAATATTAATTTAAATTTGGTATATTTTTTGGTATTGTAACGTTTATATTTTTTTAATCAACTAATTTGGCTGCAGCGGTCCTTACTTCATTCATGCTGCCAATATTCTATGAGTGAGACTATGAATTTTTATACCCGCCTACCCAAAGGGTAGAAGGGTATTATGGCTTTGTGCCGACCGAAAATGTATGTAACAGGCAGAAGGAAGCATCTCCGACCCCATAAAGTATATATATTCTTGATCAGCGTCAACAGCCGAGACAATATAGCCATGTCCGTCTGTCCGTCTGTCCGTCTGTCTGTCCGTATGAACACCTAGATCTCAGAGACTATAAGAGATAGAGCAATAAATTTTTCGGGACAGTATGTCTTATTGTTGCACGCAGATCAAGTTTGTTTTAGATTTTTGCCACGCCCCCTTCTGCCCACGTAAATAAAAAAAAACAAATTTCAAGCGTAATTAAATAATCAAGCGTAAACCTAGAACGTTCAATTTTGGTACGCGCAATACTAATCACCATCTTAATGATCTCTGCAAATTTGGTTACAATCGGATAAAAAACACAGAAGTTATTAAGAAATTACTTTTATAAGGCGTTACCACGTGCAACTGCTAGTGCTGCCTAGTTAGTTGCTATGACACTCCGCGATATAATAATGGTGTTCAATAAACCAACTAAAGTGCCGGCAAGCTAATAATTTCAAACAATGAAAATTTTGATATATTATTTTGGTATTTTTTAGTATATTTTTTTTAGTATTTTTTGCAGAATATTTTTGAAAAATATAATATTTTGATGGTAGAATTGGGTGGCGGGTATCTCACAGTCGAGCAAACTCGACTGTAGCTTTCTTACTTGTTTTTAAATGTATCCTACCCTGTCAAATAATATTTTGTACACATTGAGTTAACAAATATATATCGATTAACAAAAAATTGTCTTATTTTATACTAGTGTTACCACCGTAACTACTCCTAGTTTTTCTTTAAAAATTTTCTATTCGTAAAGACGAAAATTTGGACTTTAACAAAGCTGAATACCGAAATTAAATCAAAAATATTTGCGACCACAAACTTAACATTTAAAGCACTGACAGTTATTTCAAAACCATTAATAAAAAAATTTAGATTTTTCCAATTTCTCGACTCTTTTAACTGATTTTCCCTACATTTTTTAAGCTCTAATATAGTTTTAGGTTTGATAACAAACTTTAAATTTTGTTTTCATTTCTTTTAAGGAGGAATATAGGTTATCTCTTTTTTGCGATTATTCAACACTTTGTCTGTGTGTAGTAGTATAATATTTTTGAAGTCCTTTTGTGAGAAATAAATTTACAACTTTTCTTACCTATAGTGAATGAGCTTGTAAATATTGAAAAATAAACAGTTTGTGTACAATTCAATGATAGTTGCCCAAATGAATGCGTAGAGTGAAGTCTCTGCTAAAATTCACTGTGAGGTTCGAATATGCATGGTTATTGAAATTTTTATTGCGAAGAGCCCCATACAAAAAACTTGTATGTCTCTAAACTTGCTACCAAAAAGCAATTATGGGAGTAAAAATCCATTTCAGGTTATCCGCGAATTTCAATCTGTCCTGCGATGGTTAACAAAGTGAAACATGCTGATGGTGGCGGCGGTGACAGTTAATATAAATGGCTGCTTCTTTATGCTGGGTAGTTTGGTGAAGGTGGGGTTACAAAAATAAATAAACACAAAGAGCATACGTGATATGCAGCAGAAGACAAGCGTGCTGCCTACCTGCTCGCCTACCCGTCTGACTGCCCGACTAATGGGCGGAGTGGGAGTCGATAATCCGCAGTCTTTACGGTATCACTGTGGGCCCTGTCACTAGGCGCACAACGATAACAGCAAAAATACCAACAACAACAATGATTGCCACGTGCGTCATTTAAAGATGCAAAACGAGATGAGACGAGTCGAGTCGATTGGGTGATTGAGTGGGGACATGTTGGGGGAGGAAATGGAGGTAAATCCACTTAGGCTTGTTTGATGAAACTACTTGTCAAGAAGTCTATCGTTCCGAGCGGCAGTGGTATGGAAAGGGGGCTATTGGAGAAGGGATCGTGGAGTGACGCAGCTGGCGCGCGTGAGCAGTCAAAGATTTATTGTATCTTTTACATGGCAGTCTTAACTCTTTAGGACGGCGAAGAGTTATGGCAAGAAAATTGCATCAAATTTATTTAAATGCACATAAATCTTCCAAACAGCTGCAGATACAGCATATACAGATACAGATAGAAATTTATGGATACGCAGTCTTGGGCAATAACTAAGGCATAGTTACAATTTGCTCGCTTAAGCACATTGTAAACATTTATATTATGGGGCCAGAAAACTAACAATTAAAAACCTTAACTGTTGGCGCCACTTTCTGATAATAAACAATTTGCAGATACAACAAATAGTGTGCCTGGATACATTCATCCATGTGTTGAATGTTTTAGCATTCGGCTATGGCATTCGGATTTGTTTACGCATTTGCTAGCGTGAGAAATTTGCTCGTGGCCACGCCTTCGACCAGCAATCATAAAAGCGGCTTCCATAAACAAATCAAACATAAAAGTAACAACATCAACTACAGACAGGCGCAAACAACTAGCAACATTTTCAAGCAAATCGCTAAAAGAAAAATATTTGGCTTTCTGGTCATGCCCAAAAGAGTCAAGCGTCTACGATTCGAAAACTGTTGCATTGATATATGTACATATATAGTATAGGTAGCTTTGCCTAGACGTAAGTCTCAATATAGACTAAAGCTCATTTCCATTCGCGTGCCAATGGATCGGGGATCGCTGCCGAAGCATTTTTATTAAAACATTTTTATGGCGTATTTTTATAGTCAGTAAAACGGCAGCACAAAAACAAAACAAAACAAAAGCAAATCACAATGAAAAAATGAAAATAAAATAAAATAAATAAAAACGAAATAAATAAAGGAAACATATGAGTACTCGTACGTATATGAACAGACGAAATTTAAATGGTTATACAACTCTGCATATGTCCAACACACTATGTATTCCAGATTATAGGACATGTTTAGGACGTGGATTTTAAAAAATCCATTATTGCGTTTGTCCGAATGTGGTATAACAGGTAGAAGAAAACATTTGGATGACGATGTACGTCTACATCACAGATAAGACTATACTATAAAAGTCACAGCCATAAAATGTCGTGTCACTAACCATGCCTATTCTAAGCTGATAAATTCTGTTTCAGATCTTACCCACGCTCCGTTATAGTATGATAGTATGATCCAGATACTTAATGCAAATCAACTTGAAATCACGCTGCTTTTTTGCATTAAAGACAAGACATACGTTCTAACACATACACGTATGTATGTACTTTGAAAATACATGACGTCATACAGTTAAAACATGACTCTAGTCGTTCCTACTTATTTTCTAATTAATATATTTTTACAATATTTATAAGCTGCAAATGATAATTAATTACAAATATTTAATTCTCAGACCAAATTTTGGTATGGGATCATGTGTATTTAAGTCCTTAATAATTATAGTACAAGCTAAGCTTGCAGCTTTCAAATGCATTGTTATTCAATGCGATATGCAGAACAAAACATATTATCGTATATTTCAATGCTTATTTCTGCTGCTTTTAAAGTGCCGTCAACGGATTGTGAAAGTTGTGTTTGCAACCCCTGCGAATGAATATTTTGATTGGGTGGGGCTGGGATTAGACTACGAGATCGAGGTAGTGAGACGAGCCTTTTATATCGCAATGAGGCTACCAAGGGAACATCAAAAGTAACTGGGATGTTCTTGAGCCTCCGCCTGCTTGTAGATGAGCTAAAAGTTTGCGAATTGAATTCGCCACACGACTATGCCACACGCGGCTCACCAAATTTCGCACAATTTTGCGTGTGAAGCGGCCGTGTAATGATGCCATGTGGCTTGAATGGCGAGCGGCAGAATGAGTGCGATTCTGTTTTCGGATGTTGATGGGAATGTGAGTGTAAGCGTGGGTGTGAGTGCTGGAAGGCGTGGCAGTGTCAAAGCATGTCAAAGTACCTTATACGAGACGCTTGGGGGTGCAATGTGTATGCGGCGCCTTTGCAATGAACCCAATAAAGTCAACATGAGGTCTGTCTGCCGGTCTACAAGAGGAGTTCGTAGAGCAAAAGGACGCAAAGGACTGGCGACTACTCATCGTTTTACTGTAACAGGGCGAACTTTTGGAAAGGGCAGACGGTAAACCGGCAAGCGGTACTTCGACCTCAGCTAAACTTCGACCTCAATACGCACACAGAGATAGGCTGCACACATACCACGCACTCCCCAAAGGCAGTACAATTCAACTATTACAGTACATATTGTGTATGCCTGATTTTTGATTATCGTGTGCTAAGAGTCAAAAGAGTCACGTCATGGCCCTTGGGCTGTGACTTAATCGAAGATGCCTCAAGCACGAGACCGAAGGACCAGAGACTAAGACCCACGTGCACGAGCGTATGTGGAGTGGGGATGTGGCATCATCAAAGTTAATTGTGTGGAAAACTGGCAAGAAGAAAGCGCGTAAAACATATTACGTAGGTTGTATTGATTTCTTATTATTCTGTCGCGTTGCTTGTCACTCGAAGAGTCTAGCTTACCGTTTAGCATTTGAAGCTTAGATTTATGGGGTAAACCGATTGCCCCCCTTCAAAAGCCAGACAAAGCACTCAATGTGGGCTTATGAGCGGATTGTGGAAATGGTTGCGGCTTTTTATACAAGTATAAGATGTATTGTATAATGTACATGCTCGTGTGCTTATGCCAATGCCATGCCCAGGATACTTGTAAGTAGCTATTACGAGGATATCGTAGATTGCTCAGCAGTGTGTCATAAATCAACTTACAAGGACATATTAGATAAACAAACAGTTGCAACACACCCCTCAGATGCTTCTCTATTTTAAATTTGATGCTATGCGAAAAATGCGATGTTAAGAGAACATCTTATATCTGTTTAGTTATTAACTTATATATATATTTTACTTAATTGATAGTTCAAACGGTTATTAATTAATAACCGTTTTGATTTAGATATACATATATAAATATATCTTAATCCAATATGCAGTGTATAGCACTTCATTTTCTATGAAAGGCGATATTTTCGATATATTGCAATTATTAATTTTATTATTTAAATTGGGTTATGTTTCATAATAAATTTAAATTTTCACTGAGTATTCGAAGCCAAAATACTTCGAAAGTACGCCATAATTTTATTACCAATTTGTATACCCAACTACCCAAAGTGTAGAATAACTTTGTGCCGACCGAAAATGTATGTAACAGGCAGAAAGAAGCATCTCCGACCCCATAAAGTATATATATTCTTGATCAGCGTCAACAGCCGAGACGATATAGCCATGTTCATATGTTCGTATGTCCATATGAACACCTAGATCTCAGAGACTATAAGAGCTTGAGCTCAAATTTTCGGGATAGTGTGTCTTATTATTGCACGCAAATCAAGTTTGTTTTAGATTTTCGCCACGCCCCCTTCCGCCTATGCAAATCGAAAATAAACCGAATTGCAAGCGTATTTTTAAACGTAGAACGTTTAGTTTTGGTACGCCCAATGTTAATCATCATTTTAATGATGTCTGAAAATTTGATAACAATCGTATAAAACGCACAAAAGTTATTGAAGAATTACTTTTATAAGGCGTAATCAAGTGCAGCTGCACCTGGTTAGTTGCTTTGTCACTCAGTGATATAATAATGGTGTTCAATAAACCTAATAAAGTGCCACTAAGCTAATAAATTCGAACAAAGAAAATTTTGGTATATTTTTGGTCAAATATTTTAGTATGTTATTCAGTATAATTTTGAAAAATATAATATTTCGATGGTAAAATTGGATGGCGTGTATCTCACAGTCGAGCAAACTCGGCAGTTGGTTTCGTACATGTTAATTAGACTTTTGTTCAATAGATTTGTTTTTGTGTCTTCGCTACTGCTCATCCTCTCCCCATTTATATGTTTCACCCTTTCCACTACTCGACAATACAAAATCAAGAGCAAAAGCAAAAGACCACCAAAAAAATTTAAAAACCATTTTCGCCAAAGATGCGATACTGCAACCCGCAGTTCGCCACGGGTTCTCATTCATGGTCTCTCTTCACTCATCACTCGACGATTTTGAATTTTTTTTACAGCAACAAATTCAACAACGTCAATACTCGCAGCCATTTTGCCCAGTGTTTCGTGGTTGTGTGTGTATACAAAGTGGCTCATCCCAAAAAACAAAAAATAAAACATGTAAGAAAGCTGCAGTCGAGTTTGCTCGTTTGTGAGAATTTGAATTTGACGCTGATAAGCAATATATGTACATACATATATACTTTATGGTGGTCAGAGATGCTTTTTTCTGCCTGTTAAAAACATTTTCGTACAGCACAAAGTTATAATATCCTTTTACCTAATGGGTATAAACACAAAATATATAAATGCGTGACGCTTCGACATTATTTATCTGTGTTGTTGTTGTGCGGCTCCTGAAGAGCTCGTCCTAACAAGCATAAACCATCACGCGGCTCTCATACTGAGTTGTACACTCGCATGCATGTTAGTTTGTGAGATGCAAGCGAGTGTTAGTGTGTGAGAGGGGGATAGCTAAGAAGAGAGTGAGTGTGTGAAAGGCCGCCGGTTTTTGGTTGGTGACGGCGTGCCACGGGTGATCATCAACAACAACAATATCATGAACATCACCAGCCGACGTCAGTGGTGATGGTGGCGGTAATGCCGCAACCGCTGCTCGTTGATTTTCGTTGGGGTGGCAGTAGTTGCCGCGTGTTATTATATACATACATATACTTATGAATGTATACTATATAAGTGCGATACTACGAGTAGTAGGGAGGAAGAGGAAACTCATACTGTTCATAAATTACACGAAGGCATTACCTTTGTACATATGTACGCATACTTATAAGCATACATACATACAACTAAACAAGTAAGAAAGCTACTGTCGGGTTTGCTTGACTGTGAGATACCCGCCACCTAATTTTACTCAATGGAAGAATAAACAAGAGCGACCATCGAAATATTATATTTTACAAAAATGTACTGGAAAATATACTAAGAGACAAGTAGGAACGGCTACAGTCAAGCTTTGAGGTCATGAATTTTAAGAGTACATGCGTTACTTAGAGCATAAAAGAAGATATTAAACGAACAAAAATTATAATAATTATTGGGTAAAATACATTTATTTTTTACAACGCTCCGCCAAACAGCGAACGCCAGAACTCCTCTCTGAACCACTCAAACATCTTGATGAATGACCGAACAAATTGTGTTATGAAGTCAAAGTGTCAAATTCGTATGAAAAAAAATTAAACATTTAAATATTATGTTATGTGTTGTACAACAACACACTTTTAAAAATGTATATTTATGTACATTATAAATATTTGGAGCAATTAAAAAAATGTCGAGTCTCAAAGTTGCCCGAGCGGGGTTCAAACCGCCAACATTCGATCAAAGCTTCGCTACTCAACCAATCACGCCACCATTTTCATTTTGATGACCATGGGTAAAAATACACTATCAGACAATTCTTATTCCGAGTATGTTATATTATATTAAAATAAAAACCGCCAAAATCGATCAACTCTCCGTTACCCAACTACCATCTCATTTTGATGAACGTGGGTAAAAATTCATTATCACACAATTCTAATTAAGCAATATAATATAACATTCAAATAATAATTGTGAAAAAAAGAAGTAAGAAAGCTACTGTCGAATTTGCTCGACCACCCAATTCTACTGAATGGGAGATAAGAGCGACCATCGAAATATTATATTTTTCAAAAATATACTGGAAAATAAACCGACAAAATATACTTAAAAATTTACCAAAAATATACTGAAATAAACTTTTATCAGGTGCAGCTGCTCCTGATTTCGCCTTATAAAAGTAACTCTTTAATAACTTCTATGTTTTTAATCTGATTATAACCAAATTTTCAGAAATCATAGTATTGTGTGTGCCAAAACTAAACGTTCTATCTTTAAATTGACGCTTGTATTTCTATTTTATTAGATTTATGGAGGCGGAAGGGGGCGTGGCCAAAATCTAAAATAAACTTGATATTCGTGCAACAATAACACACTATCCCGAAAAAGTTGTTGCTCTATATCTTATAGTCTCAGAGATCTATGTGTTCATACGGACAGACGGACTTGGCTATATCGTCTATATGGCTATAGATATTCTTCCTTCTGCCTGTTACATACATTTTCGGTCGGCACAAAGTTATTATAATCTTCTACCCTCTGGGTAGGTGGGTATAAAAACAAAATTGCTCATAGTATGTAGACCATTTAATACCCTGCATTGAATCGTGCTCAATTATTATCACTATTGCCTTTAAGCGTAAATAAACAAATCATATTTTAATTAATTAATATTCATCGATAATTATATATAAATTAGTAATTAATATTATTATGAGCGAGAATGTTTATTTTGTATTGTTTGTCAATATTATAAATTAAAAATTGAATAAAAAATTTTTTTTTGGCTTTCCAAGATATAATCTACGTTGTGTCGTGTTCTACCGAGAATTTAGGCCCAATTAGTTATTGCAAACTGAAGGAGGAGGCAGAGATATATAACATATAAGGTAAATTTCAAAGAGATACAAATGAATGATTTGAATATACAGTATTTTTAAATATTAATTACTAGCTATTTGGTACAAAACAGAATTTGATTTTGAACATGAAAGATTTTTGTTTTTGAAGTACCATAACTCGTAATTCTATATACATATATACTTACGTGTATTGTATATATATAAGGAGTATTGGGGTATGCTAAAAAAGCTGCGATTTATGTTGTCACAACATTTTTTTGGGTGCTTAACCTGCTGTTTCCCTCTGTTGAAGTGCTTGGGAGTGCAGCTTGCCACTTTAGCTGTCTTTCTGTCTCTGATTTCTACCCAACCCCTGGACTCAAAATGGCCATTGCTCTATAACAGCCCCTGCGCACAGCTTGCAGTCGCATAATCAGAGCAAGGTATCAGAGACTTGCATTAAAAGGGCTTGTTTACAAATATTTGCCGTTGCATCCGTTGCAGCAAAAAGGACATTATTTTTTCTTTTATTTATTTTTTTTCTCGTATATCGACATCATAATTCTTAGTAGCAGTGGTGACAAAAGGATAACATTGTATTTGTTGTCAGCCCAAAAACTATTACAGCTCGCCAAAGGATCACATTTTCATTCAGCACTTTTCATTGATTTGGTTCCCTATAACCGTCGCCTATAGCCCGTTGCTCGAATCCTGAGACCAGAATCTCAAGCTCCGGAACAATGGACGCATTCAAATAGAAGAAAAATATTGACAAGACACATTTTTCACAAAATGCCTACAATATTTGGCGTTTTTGGATATTTTGTAGCAACAACAGCAATAGAAATAGCACCAACAAGTCAACAATGTCTTTTGCATTGGCTGCAGAAGCATTTGCTCTGTATACAAGATCAGCCCCCTTTTGTTGTCAGCGCCCAGTTGAGTTTTGTCATCATAGACAATGAGGAGTCAGAGTCGAAGACCTAACTGTAGTTGTGATGTCTTAGTTTTCATCTAACCTTCAGTGTATCTTCCGGCATATTGCGTCCTGCGTCAGCATTGTTATTTGGTTGCTTTGCCGCTTTTGTCATGTTAGCGTCTCATTGTCTCTGTCTAAAGTCAATAGTTTTTCCAAAGCCCTTAACAGTTTTTTCTGTCCCTGCTGCTCCTTCTGCTGCTTCTTCTTTTACTTCTGACCTAGTCATAGTTCGATTTCTATTATTTACGACGTCATCGGGTTGAGGCCTGTACATTAATTTACTTCAATGAATTCGAAGTATATCTGTGAAGGTGCAGGAAATACTAGCGACACCATAAAATATACATATAAGTATATTAATAATCAGCACCAAAAGCCGTCATGTTCTTCCGTGCATCGTCCGTTTGAATATTTATCAGTCTAACAGTTCTTCGAACATCTAGATTTTAGGGTCTATAAGAGCTCGAGCCACCAAATTTTTTGCGTACCCTAAATGGATCACTTTTGATTCCGATTTTTGTAAACGACTTTTCGTGTAGATCTAAAAATAACACTAATTGTATTTATGTTTATACATTCGTATAAAAGTGCATATAATACATTGTTTGCATGTGAAAAATACGCGAGAAATTTATCGAAAACCTTAGCTGTACAAATTGCACATGATTTGTTTTTATACCCGCCTACTCAATGGGTAGAATAGTATAATAACTTTGTGCCAACCGATAATGTATGTAACAGGCAGAAGGAAGCGTATCCAATCACACAAAGAATATATATTTTTGGTCAGCGTCAACAGCCGAGACGATGTAGCGATGTCCGTCCGATGTTTGATCGTTAAGTGAAAAAAGAAGAGAAAAACTTATAAAACCAATAAAAAAAAAAAAAACAAAGCAACAAATGTAGAGGATCAGCAACTTAACTATTCGACTGTTATTGTTGAACGATAATTTGAATGCCTCAAAAGGTGCCGTTAGTTAATCAGAGAAATATCAATACTTGGTTTAAGTTTGCCAAAGCCCATTTGAACTGATCATATTTCCTTTAGACATTTAAGTCCAAAGTGGTCTTTTTCGGTGGAGTAGACTTAACGCATTATATTCGACAGCCCACAAAACATGGAGTATTTTCGATAATAAACGGTCAAGACAGTTAAGCACGGGACCTTAGAATGTTGGACAGTTGGGCACAGCCAAAATATTATTTAGTATAATTAATTTTAATAATAAGTAGTGATGAACTTTTAAATGGTTCTTGTAAAATATACTTTTTTACGTAACACCAATGTTTTTTTTTTTTATTATTTATCCTAATTTGAAAAATACTGAATAAATTGAAAACAAGTAAGAAAGCTACTGTCGAGTTTGCTCGACTGTGACTCGCCACCCAATTTTACCATGAAAATATTATATTTTTGAAAAATATACTGAAAAAATATACTCAAAAATACTAAAATAATATATCAAAATTTTCTTTGTTTGAAATTATTAATTTGGCGGCACTTTAGTTGGTTTATTGAACACCATTATTATGCCACGGAGTGTTATAGCAACTAACTAGGTGCAGCTGCACGTGGTAACGCCTTACAAAAGTAATTTCTTAATAACTTCTGTGTTTTTTATCCGATTGTAACCAAATTTTCAGAGATCCCCCCACGGGAGGGGGCGTGGCAAAAATCTAAAACAAACTTGATCTGCGTGCAACAATAAGACATACTGTCCCGAAAAATTTATTGCTCTATCTCTTATAGTTTCTGAGATCTAGGTGTTCATACGGACGGACAGACGGATATGGAGATATCGTCTCGGCTGTTGACGCTGATCAAGAATATATATATACTTTATGGGGTCGGAGATGCTTCCTTCTGCCTATTACATACATTTTCGGTCGGCACAAAGCCATAATACCCTTTGGGTAGGCGGGTATAAAAATTGTTAAGTTATGTAAAAATATTTTAATTTAGCATGTAAAAACAAATATATGCACCATTAATTTCATGAACACAGCTGTATATAATCATATATATAATTGTTATACCCGAGTATGGTATTTATTATTGTGTGTACCAAAAAGGAACGTTCCATTTTGTTTCTTTGGTTTTGGTTTATCCAGCCCTTGAAGTCTCAAAAATTAAAATTTTCGTGTAGACAGACATACGGATATGGCTATATATGTATCTAGCCTGTTACAAACATTTTCGGTTGGCACACCTTCTACGCTATGGTTATAACAAATCTCTTAGTACTGGGGAAAGGGTATCTAGTAATCGAACTCTCTCGAATACAGCTTTCTTACATGTATTTTTCGTGTTCGCATTGATTTATGCCCATGCCATTTTGTGGCACATTGAGCTTTAAATTGTGCGAATATTGGATAATATGTGTTATGTTGCCAAATAAAGAAAAGTTTTTAATTGCGATAATTGAATTTATATCTACTATTACTCCAATTTAGAATCGATTCGAATCCGCACTAAGGCAGTATAGATTGATTTAGTTCAAATTGAGTCCAACCAGCCAAGTGTTTTGTAAACATCTTTCCAAAAACATATCAATGGCTTGACCCATGAACTAAACAACGTTTATTGTTGACTAGGATACTGCTCTGATCTGTCGCTTTGTCTGGCCCACTTGCCATTATGTTTCTTCCAGAGACATTTATTTGACAATTTCGTCGGCAAACTTGAAACTCAAATTTACTTGTAACAATTTTGTTTCTAATGTCTGGTGCGATGACCACTCAATTTCTCTAGAATCACACCTTGGTTAGTTGTTTTTACAGGATACGGGACAACAATGGGCAATGCCAACCGAAAAGGCAATATTTACTGAAACAACCAAAAAGGCAGCTAATTTAATGTGGCGGCAAACATTGGGTTTTTTTTCGGGCAAGAAACAAATTGTTTTACACAATGGAAAATATTTTCAATGCAACATTGTTCAAAACTCTCCGTTATTTAAATCTAAGTTATTGTTGTTTACCGAAAGAAAATGATATGAAGTTTTAATGATTATTAAATGTTGTAGGTGTTTTTAAGGATTCAGAAAATCATTCGTGAAACAAATAAGAAAGCCACTGTAGTCTCAACTTTGTTGAAATAATACTAGTAACATTTGTATTGCGACTAACGCAATGCATTCGTTTGACTTGTGCTCTATTAAATTGTTTCTTCAAATAGTTTCAATTTTAATGTTTAAATTTATTTATGAGATTTAAATATATACAACATTTTTTAAAATGTATTATTCTCATAATTATATAATTATATATACATATATTCTTGAGCAGCGTTAATAGCAGAGACGATAAAGTCATGTCCGTCTGTCTGTCTGTACGAAAATCTTGATTTCAGACTATAAGAAATAGAGTAACTGAGTTTGGTGACAAGATGTGTTAATATAGCCATTGAATCAAGTTTGTTTTAGAATTTGGCCACGCCGCTTTCGCCCCCGTAGATCAAAAAAGCTATACTACAAAGTGATCACTCTTAATGTTTGTTGCACTCATTATCAAGTAAGAAAGCTACAGTCCAGTTTGCTCGACTGTGAGATACCCACCACCCAATTTTTCTGAATGGAAGAGTAAACAGGAGCGACCATGAAAATATAATATATTTAAAAAATATACTGAAAAAACAATTTAAAAAATATACTAAAAATATAACAAAAAAATACCAAAATTAGCTTTGTTTGAAATTATTAGCTTGGCAGCCAAAATCTAAAAGTAATTTGATCTGCCTGTAACAATAAGACATACTATTCCGAAAAATTGCTTATTCTCTCTCTTATAGTTTCTGAGATTTAGGTGTTCATACGGACAGACGGACATGGCTATATCGTCTCGGCTGTTGACGCTGATCAAGAATAAATATACTTTATAGGGTCTGAGATGCTTCCTTCTGCCTGTTACATACATTTTCGGTCGGCACAAAATTATAATACTCTTCCACCGTTTGGGGAGGCGGGTATAAAAATGGTTGACAGGTATCTCACAATTGATCAAACTCGACTGTAGCTTTCTTACTTGATTTTTTAGTTACTGTTATTATTTTTGTTTTAAGTCATGGATTTTATTTGAATTAAAAATAATAAATTTTATAAATTATTGTTTCAATTAACTTTTTAGGGTTTCAAAGAACTACCAGCATTGACAAAAATTGAATGTGATAGTACTAAATTAAATACTATTCGTAATTCGTAGTAATATTAAATTTTCCAAAAAACTATATATGCGGCTAAAAAATAGAAAAATTATTATACCCGAAGGAAGCATCTCCGACCCTATAAAGTATACATATTCTTGATCAGCGTCTTCGAGACGATATAGCCATGTCCGTCTGTCCGTCTGTTTGTCTCACCGTTTGTCTGTCTGTACGAAAACTACGATTTCAGAGACTATAAGAGCCAGAGCAACTAAATTTGGTGACTATATGTATTAACATTGCCTCTGTTGCAAGTTTGTTTTAGACTATCTTAATAATTTCTGTAATTTTAGCTACGATCGTATAAAAACACAGATGTTATTAAAGAAATACTTTTAAAGAGTGAAATCAGCTTCACCTTTTCAGTGGTTATATCACTTTATAATTTAATAAGTATATTCCATGTAAAATGCAGTCAATCTAATAATTTTGACAATGGTATATGTGGGAATATTTTTTAGTATATTGTTTAGTAAATTCTTAAAAAAATAATATCTTTTATAATGTAAGTTGCATTCAGTATCATAGAAATCTTTTGATCCGCTTACTTCTATTTCTAAAGTATTGATTATTTAATATACATATACATACGTATGTACATATATTATAATTTTTAGATATTTCTTCAATTTCATTGAAGAGTGAAGCAATTTGGAAATTCTCATGCTTAGCGGCATTTGTGACGGAAATGTGGGTGACAAGGTAAAGAGTTGAGAGAAGGCTATAAGCGTCTGCTGATTTATGGGCTCGACACAAAACCCACCGCCTTCCACATACAAGTTGTCACTTAACATAAAGAAACAATTAAAAAATCGCCCAAAAAGCCAAAAAGCTTTTGGGGGTAGCCGCATAGCAGCCAGATAGAGATAGAGACGGAGCAACTTTGACAGAGAAACACAGAGAAAGTTGAAGTTGTTGAGAATTAAGTGCACCCGATGGTGGCATTTGGCAGGCGCGAATGCGCGAAACTCATTAACTTGTGTCAGACGCAGAACTCCCCAACAAGACGAAGAAGAAATGAAGCCCAGCGATAGAATCAGTGGAAAGCTAACCCCAGCGGGAAAGTGCGAAAATTATCATTATCACCAATCCGGCTAAAATAAGTAGTAGCTGAGAAAAAGGAGGGAAAACGAGACCCCCAGAATCGTTGCGCTTAATTAACAAGCGGGCTGGAGGGATGGGCAGGGCATTTTGAGTACAGGTTGTTGGTCGGAGACGGGATTACGGTTGGAATTGAAGTTGGGACTGGTGTTGGGGTTGTTGTAAACGCAAAGTACTAATCATGAAAATTAAAAATAATTAAAACTTTTCTTTCAATTTGCAGGCTTTCGACTCTGACTTTGGCTTTTGTCAAGTGAATTTCCTTGGAGGCCATAAAACGTTGCCGGAAATGTTGATAAAGTGCCGAGGTACAATGAGTTCAAGCCATGGGAGATACTTCATATCACAGGTGTTGGGATTATGTAATGGCCGCCGCGGTTAAATGGAGCTCCAGCGATTTTAATCACAATTTACGTGCCCATCTTGAAGGGTTCATCTGCGTTTTCGCGTGCTAAAAGGTACACTGCCGTAAGTTATTACAAGTGGTGAATAAACAAAGTTGGAGTAATGGATCAGGAGTGGGAATAGAAACAAAGGTGGGATGTGTGGAGGGGGGATAGTGTTGCTTGTGTTTGTTGAGCAACATGTTTCTGTGGCAGGATTAGCGCTGCTAAGCCGCAGGCAGGTTAAGTCGCATAAAAGGTCTAAATAAAATATAGTATCCCCAGATCGAACGGTTTGTTTGCCTGACAGTCTATTTGTTAGCTAGTCTGTCATCTATACCGGCGAACGTTGAATACCGAATCTTGCTTCAGGCGTCGCTCCATTCATGATAATCTCCTCTTCACTGCTAATCGCATCGATATCTTCTTTGTAATCAATTCTTCCTACTTCCAGATACTTGCTACTTGCCTTTACAGCATAGATACAGGTTGTGCGACACAGCGACTTTCCCATCATTGATGCTTCCCCAGTGTCCTTTTTGTCATCGTCGATATCTATGCGGACTGAGACACTGAGCCTCTTGCGCACGGCTAACTGCTTTGTCCTTTTCTTGACTGATTTCTTGAGCCAAAAATGCATGTATGTAATATGATGCATTATTTACTTCCGACCTCATCGACTCTTATTCACACTAAGCCGCTTAGCCAAGTGTCCTTCATTGATCCTCCATCTCCGACTCCTACTGCCTTCTAACTTCTGGCTCATGTGCTTGCGCTGGTATCTGTCTTTATTTCATTTTGGCATTACCTTTTGTAGTCTTCTCTGTCTGCATTTGTGCATGTTGAATGTTGGTTTAATGCATTTTAGCAAATGCGCTTGACAGCTGAGGCCGGCTCAATGTCACCATTCAATCATCTTTGACGAGCTGCGCTTCTCTTCGGTCCTCAAGCAGCTGACGAGGACAGCGCCAAATTCAGACCTAGAATCAGCTCCAGCTTAACTCTGTTCCGATCCGAATATTCCAGACTGTCTTCTTGACACCCATAAAGGCTGACCTCTCTGGAAGCAGCTAATTATGTAATTATGTTGTCAAAGTTCGCCGGTTTGCCCGTGCCACTGCATAAAGCTGCTAAACGTCACGTTGCCAATCAATTTTATTTTTTATTTTATGTTTCGATGCCTTCTTGACTGTCGACTACGGCACTCGACAGGCAGCCCGTTGCGGTTGACCAACTCGCTGGCCATTCACTTGGAACTGTCTCGTCGGTCATCTCTTAGCGGCACCACTCGGCGGCATCTTGAGAGATGCAACGAGCCGTGCCCTTGTCTACAGCATTGCATAATAATATATATATAATACTTTGCTTGGTAAACATCTGCTGCACATTTGGATCTTCACATAATTGTTTTGAGTGAAGATATGTAGGTTTTACTAACTTGTCATAGCAGCTCTTATAATTAGCCTAGAGACTTGGACTTAGAAAATATAATTAAATTTAATCATAAATATATTTAATAATAAATTTAATTAAACATTGATGAACTATCGAATACACTAAGAAGTATTGTTCTCACATTTGGCAGTTCTTATAGTCTTCGACGTACAGATATATGTAAACATGTGCTTATAGATAGATGAACAGAGAGTTGTTGACGCTCATAAAGAATATAGAGGGCAAAATAATAATTATTTTTATTTTTTTTAAATTTTTTTTTTTATTTTTTTATGATATTGTTTTCATATTAAGAATGTAAACTACTGCTATTAAATCTAAAAATTTCAAATGTTTATCTTTAACGTTTTATTACATTTCATTTACATGTTTCTTAAGTTAAAAAAAATTATTTATTTAGAGTGTAAATTATTCATTTAAGGTGCAAAGGAACAAAGGTGCATTTTTCGTTCAAAATTCATGAGAGAAAGAATAAACAAATTTAAACGCTAATAAGCTACTCGGTCACGATCGACATGATGAGAAAATGAAGTCATTTGAGAAAGCAATGTATTTTATCTGTGGAATAGTCAGCCCTTCCAATAGATTGAAACCTAAAATAGATTTGGTTAGAACTTTAACATGTTATAAATATTATATAATGTGCTTATTGAAAATGATCAAAAAAGGGCTTAATAGTTTTGTGCAAATGTGTGTCATTGTAGTCAGAAGAATTCATCTCCCCATATATATAACCCCCATATATTTTCTTGCTTAGCATCAACAGATGAGATAATATAGCCATGTCCGTCTGTCTGTCTGTACGAAAACATGGACATTACCAGAGACTATAAGAGCTAGATATACCAATTATGGTGACAATATGTAATAATATAGCCGCTGTTACAAGTTTTTTTTTATACCCGCCTACCCAAAGGGTAGTTATAATACGCTTGTATTATAACATTGTGCCAACCGAAAATGTATGTAACAGGCAGAAGGAAGCATCTCTGACCCCATAAAGTGTATATATTCATAATCACCATCAACAGCCGAGACGATATAGCCATGTCACTCTGTTTGTATGAACACCTAGATCTCAGAGACTATAAGAGCTAGAGCAAGTTTGTTTTAGATTTTGGACACGCCGCCTTCCGCCCCCGTAAATCGAATAAAACCGAATTGCAAGAGTCATTTTAAACCAAGAATTTTGGTACGCACAATACTAATCACCATCCTAATGATCTCTGAAAAGTTGGTTACAATCGGATAAAAAACACAGAAGTTATTGAAGAATTACTTTTATAAGGCGGTACCACGTGCAACTGCTAGTGCTGCCTAGTTAGTTGCTATGACACTCCGTGACATAATAATGGTGTCCAATAAACCAATTAAAGTGCTGCCAAGTTAATAATTTCGAACAATGAAAATGTTAATATATTATTTTGGTATTTTTAGTATATTTTTTTTTTTAGTAAGTAAGTAAGAAATTTCGAATTTGCTCTACTGGAAGACTCCCGCCACCCATTTTTGCTGAATAGAACAAAAATTAAGAGCAATCATTATATTTTTCGAAAATATTTTAGAAAATATATCAAATAATATACTAAAAATTAAACAAAAATTAATTGGGTTCAAAATGATTAGCTTTAATAGCACTTTATTAGGTTCATTGAACACCATTATTATGTCAATGAGTGACATATCATCTGAACAGGTTCAGCTGATTTTGCCCTATTAAAGTATTTCTCGAATAACTTCTGTGTTTATTGTCTGATTGTAATTTTGTTGGTAATAAGTCTGAATGTTCTAGGGAGGGGCCGTAGTCAAAATATAAAAAAACCCACTTCTAACATTTTTATAAACGCCTACCTAGATAGCCAGCCCAGACGATATAGTCATAGTAGTCAGGCTGCCCGTACGTATGAACACCCAAGTCTCAGAGACTATAAGATCTTGATGTGTTTTGTTTTTGCACGCAGATCAAGTTTGTGTCAGATTTTCGCCACACAATTTCCGCCCCCGCATATACAAAACACCGAATTACAATATAATAGTCAAGGTCAATTTACATTTTTGTCTTTTTTTTTATCTTCAATTTTTTTATTTTTTTTATTTCTACGTACAAATGCTTGTATATAATCAGCCCTTTGGGTATTAATTTAATTAAATTTGGAAATTTCTGATTTGGTGTTTGTGTCTGTGGTATAATTGTTGATGTTTTTATTATTGTTGCCGTTTGGTGTAGTATTTCACTGCTGTTGCTGTCGCTGCATTTTAACATTTTACCGAAGAGGAAATGTCATGCCACGTTGTGTTTTGTCGCACACCTCCAATTTCCGGGTCAGTGAGTTGGTGCCGTCGACGGACCACGTTTTGTGACGGACTAATCTGCTCAACTCCAACTCCAACTCAAACTGCCGGCTGTGTGGATTGAAATCAAAAATTGCACGCACAAAATCATCACAAATTTGGCTAAAGTGAACCCCATCCCTCTTCGCTGTACTTAGCGTGGGCCTTAATTTCATCCATTCCCCTTTGGTGGGCCATGGACTTGTTCATTTCTGGTCGTCACATAGAACTTACGCTGCATTATTTTCATGCACATTTCGGCCGACTATAATGCGACTATAAGAACGGTTAAATAAATTTTATTAAAAATATGTAATTAACTAAAGAATACCGTAAAAATAAATAAAACTAAATAAGGTCTAATAGCAAATGTAAAATAACGCATTTATTTTATATTTTAATTTAGTGTTTTATAAACTGGCGCAACTTTAAGAAGTTAAATGAATTTTAATATGTAGCGCCATCTGACGCCCATCAGGTGCAACAAAATCTGTTTATTGCCACACTGTTTTCTGGAACAAAGCTTAAATGTATAATTTTAATATTTAGTTAATAGAGAAAAATCACAAATGATTTATAACTAACGAAAATAAAAAAAATTGATTAATTTGAAATTTAATAAACTTATATTGGCACAATATACAATACAACATACGCGCACTCACATTTTCGTTAGCGCCATCTGACGGCAAGCGTTAGCAAGCACAGACATTTTTATGTAAAATGTCGAAAGCTTTGGATTCATGGCGCTCTTCGTTTGGCTTAAAAAGCGAAAGGGTTGCGCTGTTGCCTTTGTGTTACCCGTTTCTCAAAGCGAAAAGTTCTCTGCCACAGCGCCAAGTTGAGCTACTGACAGCGCAACGATGGGGATGCGACAGTGGCCGGGTTGAGGTGTTTGCGCTTTTACCTAAAAGTTTTTTTTTTGAAAATGGTGCGCTTAACTTAATTACTGTTATAGTTTTATGCTTTGAATAATTCAATTATTTTATTGAAATTGCAAATGATTGGAAAATAATACATTGTAGTATCAAATTTGCATAAAGAGGAAAAATTCACTATTTTGTTAAAGAAAAGTGAATTATTAACATTGTTAAATTATAGTGACCACAACAACGGCATAAGCCCAAGTGTGGTAGAGTTTGCATTCAAAATAGTTGTTCAACTAGTAATTATAAACAATAATTGATTCCTAACTATTTATGTTATTGAAGCTGTTATCAATTATTTAATAAATTTAGTACTTATACTGGCAAAATCTATTTTGTGTCTATTGTTGTATTGGATAGTAAACTTTTCATGTCTTTGGCGGTGCTCTTTAGAGCACACGCTTCTCGATCGTCTTTCGATACAGTAATACAGTCGTACACAAGAAATTATGAAATTATGAATTTGAACTGTTCAAATATGAATTAAAACTTTAGTTAGCTTATCTAAGGGAATGAGTCCAACTATTAAGGGAGTAAAATAGTGTTTATTATTCAGTGAAAAGCATTGAAACTTATAAGTTTGAGAACAGGTTGAATAAAGCCATTAGCATCTGTTTAAAAAATTATAAAGTAATAGTTAATCAATGATATGGGTGCAAATTAAATATAATGTCCGAATTGAATAATTTTATCTGGCTTGCTTTAGTTAATTAATCCAAAACAGCTTTACTATCTGGAAGTATCTAATCTCCTTGGTCGTAAACAACAAAGTTTAAGAAACTAAGAAAAGATCTGGGGAAGTAAAAATGACGAAAGGGAAAAAAAGAGCAGTAAAGTCATCAGATGATAGTAGGAACTATAATACAGACCTTGTACTATTTTCAAATTGCAATCGATATATTTGGAACATAAAATGTTTTAGCAACTTTTTAAACTAACATTAAATTGAGCAAAGGAACTTGTGGAGCTTGTTTGCGTGTCTGCATATGATGTGTTTGTGTATGTGTGAGTAAGGAGGAGGGCGCGCATGGGCGGTGAAAAATGTTGTGGGAGTTGGTTTACTCATTACATAAAAGCAGATACTTTTGCATCTGGACTTAAAAAGAGAAATAAACGTAGGGATTGGCTTTTTAATGCCACTTTGTTTTTGCCTTGACTGGCATCGGTCGACGATGCGCAGTCAAGCAGCCATATTGCCAACCGCTCAAACTACCCCACCACTCCAACCCTGATTCGACCATCCGTTACGTTTTTGTCTTTTTTTTGCGCATTTGCGAATTACACGCATTAATTTTCTTTTGTAACCCTTCTTTGTACTTAGTATATATTGAGCTTGTAGGTGTTTGTGAGTATTCGATGCATGGGTATGGTTGTATATTTAATGAATTGTTACACATGTTTCCAACAGCAATAATAGCAACAAAGTGCGCTGCTTTGTCTACTCATTATGTCGATATTTTGAGGGTATTTTTTAATTGCCTGTCTTTAAAATAATTTAAAAACTTCCTTAACCATTCGCCAAAAATATTTTCGTATAGAAAATTGACTGGCTCATGCAGAATTTAATTTTTGCATGCTTTTTATAAAATAAACAGTCCAATACAAATTTTTTAATTCGGAATTGATCTCAATCAATAAATCTTCAATAATAAGAAACATCTCCAATTTTAAAAGATAACTTCAACAGATTTTTTACGACTTGAAAAAATGTTTGGCAAAATTAATGACTACACATATTTGTGCGAATCAAATTTGATTTTTTGGCTGGAATAGCAAATCGAGTGCGGGAAACTTCAAAGGGGACTTACACAGACGTGAAATCAGCTTCCGTATGCCTGCACTTGGTCCATTACATATCTGAAAAACCTACACAGAACTCCATGTGTGGTCGATATATCTATGACGCTGGCAAGAAACTAAGAAACTGAGTTATCTGTTTGTTGTTGCAAGTATTTTTACTTGAGTGGCTACTTGAGGCCGCCATGCTGTCTGCGTCTGAAGCCCGTGCCAGCTGACAATTGTCTCGGCGTTATCTACAACGAGTATTCGTGTCTGCTTCCGGCCTTTGCAAGTGCCGGTCAACCAACAAACACTGGCCGCCCACTTGACCACGACTCCGGCTTCGGAACTTAGCCTATCAGATTTCAAATGTGTATATGTAATAGGGGGGCACTGATTATAGTGTATATATACAATTAATGATCTGCTGTTTTCTGTAGAGTGTTCTCTATTGTGACTGGTATGCATCAAACTCTTTGTCTTATCGAGCTGACTGCACCGCGAGTCCGTTATTCAATATAAAGAAGGTTGGCTTTTAAAATTAGTCTTTTGAAGACGGGAGTAGTAACTAAGTTTAAGGATTCATAAATTCACATTGAGACCTTAAAAATCAGGAGAACAACACATTTGAATGCAATAAATTATTTAGAATCGGTTTCTTTAATAGCAAATTATTCTTTCAAAGCCGAAAGCTGTCAAGTAAAGGTGCTATCAAATATGTTAATATAAATTAATAACAAAGCTGCAGCTTACTTTGTTCGACTGTGAAATACCCGTCAATGAATACAAAAAATTCAGGAATATAGTATGTTTTGAGAATATACTAATCAATATACCAAAAAAATATACCACTATGTACCACTGTCAAAATAGCTTGGCTGCATTTTATCAGGTGTATTACACTACCTTTATTACATCAAAGAGTGGTAAAGCCATTGAAAAGGTGCATTTACACGTGATTTCGCCCTTTAAAAGTATTTATTGAATAACTTCTTTGTTTTTTATCCCAGCGTTACTAAGGTGGGAAATGTCTTCTTCTGCCTCTTACATACTTTTTCGGTTGCCACAAAGTTAAAATACCTAACCTTTGGGTAGGCGCGTATAAAATTATTAGACCGATCAACATGTTGACTTTGAATGACTGACTTGTCAAATTGATAATAGTATAAACTTTTCATTTTAATTGCTTTAATGCATATTTTCAGTAAAATGTGTTGTTATAATATTGTGAAAAAATATCGTTATTTTAAATGTCTTATCTAAAATTGTTGTCAGTCACTTTAGTGCGCCTTGCGTTTAAAAGCCTTTCAAGTTTAAATGGCGTCTGGAAGACAGTAAAGCATCCGTACAAAAATTAGTAATTAATGAGTTAGCAAACACACATTTGCTGGAATTTTTCCATCAAAGGGGTTAGCTTGTAGTCATGGAGAATAACTTTATTTTAAATATTATAGATTAAAAGCCTCATAGTTTATTGTCATGCACTTGCAGTATATAGAGACAGGAAGGGTCTGGGAAAGCTCTGTGTAGGTGTTTAGCTGTATTGGGGGAATGAATGACAACACAAGCGGCGTTAGCAGAAGCAAGCTTCGAAAGCGATAGCGTCAGCGTCAACGGCAACGTCTCGCGCACTGTCACTTTTGACAAATTATCATCGTCATTGGCATGGACATTGATGAGTTTTTGGTTGTTTTAGTAAATTTGAAAGTTTACCCAGCTTTTTTAAGCCGAAAGTTTTGATGGCTTCTTGAACTTGTGGCGTGAAATTAATTAAAAAAGTAAGAAAGATACAGTCCAGTTCGCTCGACTATCTAGTTTTACTAAATACAACAATTAAAAACGAGCTCCGGAATTTAGAATTTTTTTAAAATATACCAAACAATATATTAAACAAGTTGGAAAGCTACTGTTTAGTTTGCTCGAATGTCAGATACCCGTCATCCAATTTTACCATTGAAAAAATATGCTGAAAAATAATCTAAACAAGTAAGAAAGCTACTGTCGAGTGTGCTCGACAATGAGATACCCGCCACCCAATTTCACCATAGAAATTTTATATTTTTCAAAAATATACTGAGAAATATACTGAAAAATTATACTAACAATATACCAAAATTATTTACCAAAAATTTTCTTTGTTCGAAATTTTTAGCTTTGCGGCACTTTAGAAGGTTTTTTGAACACCATTATTATGTCACGGAGTGTCATAGCAGCTAACTAGGTGCAGCTGCACGTGGTAACGCCTTATAAAAATATTTTCTTAATAACTTCTATGTTTTTTATCCGATTGTAACCAAATTTTCACAGATCATTAAGATGGTGATTAGTATTGTGCGTACCATAATTCTAGATTTAAAATGACTCTTGCAATTCGGTTTTATTCGATTTAAGGGGGCGGAAGGGGGCGTGGCAAAAATCTAAAACAAACTTGATCTGCGTGCAACAATAAGACACACTATCCCGAAAATTTGATTGCTCTAGCTCTTATAGTCTCTGAGAGCTAGGTGTTCACACGGACAGACGGACATGGTTATATCGTCTCGGCTGTTGATGGTGATTATGAATATATATATTATACTTTATGGGGTTCCTTCTGCCTGTTACATACATTTTCAGTCGACACAAAGTTATAATACCCTTCTACCCTTGGGTAGGTGGGTATAAAAATTGTATACCAGCTAAAAGTTATTTTCCTCATATCTTCTTCGTGGAGTGCACATTCGAAAATCATTCAGCTAAACCGGAGTGAAGTAGACTGAGATGAGCTGGGAGTCAATAATATTAAGCAACAATGAGGATCATAATATACTGATATCCTGTCAACGTCTCAAAGGCATCGTTTCAATTCACTTTTTTTTTATTGAAACTCATTTGTTTTCTATTTTTTAACAATTCTAAAATTCCACGTATTTGTTGTGCCAAAATGTAACAACTGTCGGTTGGCATCGTCGGGCAACCTTTGTCTTGTGCAAATAAGCAACCCCTGGCCCTGAAGGCGAAACAAAACGACAGATGAAATTTAATAATATTGTTAAAGCAATTGAAAGAGAGAGAGAGAGAGAGAGAGTGAGGGGGAGGGGGAGAGAAGACGAAGGCATCCAGGAGAGTTGAGGACACGCACCAATAAGAAGTTGGCGCAGTCATATAAAAAATCAATTAATTTATGATCAATAATGGGCAATAAAAAAGTGGTAGAAGACGAATGAAGGCCATAACTGTTAGATTAGTCAGTGGCAAGGGGCTCTTCTTGCAACTTTAAAATTATAACTGCTGCTGTATATATTGTTTACAGTTCCTGTTGGACGAGCGTGCAAAGAATGAGCTACTCTGCTAAGGACCGTGACTGGCAAAATAAAGGCGACTTAGAGTCAGAGAGTGCACGGATTATATGGAGGATCAGCCTGTATTTGATGATTGGGGCTGGGTCAAAGCAGGAAATGGAATGCGCCGACGTTGCGCACGCGCTTAAAGAGTTTCAATTAGAACCCCTTGGCATCAATTTACTTCATTATTGCTTTCCGATATCCCTTTACGAGAAGGTACCCCAAAAGGACAACATCTGGCACACACACGCGTTGCACATGTCCACTGAACGTGCCCTAAAACGGTTGATTGCCAAGGGTAGGTGTTATTATTATTTGTTTACAACTTCATTCTTAATATCGTAAATTGATTTCCTTCTATTAAATAGTAATATCAAAGGAGACCTATTCCATGCTTATATAATATAAGGTGTAAGGTGTGTAAGGTATAAGAAAGTAAACCATTATACAGAGTATTAACAAGTAGAAACGGCTACAGTCAAACTTTGACTGTACGAGGTCATGGATTTTTAGTGTACATGCGCAGAGTTTAATAATGTTATAAAATTATGAAAATTATAATAATTATGTGGTAAAACAAGTAAGAAAGCTACTGTCGAGTTTTCGCGACTGTGAGATACCCGTCACCCAATATTACCGTATTACCAATATCACTGAGCGACAACTAGCTGAACAGGTGCAGCTGCACCAAATTTCGTCTTATAAAATTAATTCATTAATAACTTCTGTGTTTTTTTTAAGTTCAACGAAGGCGTGAAATGTTGATCTTTAGGCAGCAACAAACGTAATGTGTCAGAAATAATGGCCAATATAATAATAATATAATAATGGTGACCTAGAAATGGGATTAACTTTTTGAATAACTCACATATGCTCAAATTTAGTAATAAGACAAACTCTTTTAACACTAGCATTCGCTAAAGCTTCTCATACATCTCATCAAATGTCACTGCATGTGCTTCTGCAGTCCTAATGGCTGGTGCATTCTTTAATTGAAAGCATAGGCGCTTAAACACATACAAGCCATTGGAAGTTATGAAGTTATCTACTGTAATATCCATTATTTAAATCCAACGAAGAAAACAATTGAATACGTGTCACTGCCTGTAAACGCTCTTTGATATTGGGCACCGGAACACTTTCTTTCTTGATCAATTTGTTATACCCGCCAACCCAAAGGGTAGAAGGGTATTATAACTTTGTGCCGACCGAAAATGTATGTAACCCCCTTCCGCCCATGCAAATTAAAAAAACCGAATTGCAAGCGTCGTTTTAAACCTAAAACGTACGCACAATACTAATCACCATCTTAATGATCTGTGAAAATTTGGTTACAGTCGGATAAAAAACACAGAAGTAATTAAGAATTACTTTTATACGGCGTTACCACGTGCAGCTGCACCTAGTTGGTTGCTGTGACACTCCGTGACGTCATAATGGAATTCAATAAACTAACTAAAGTGCCGCCAAGGTAATAATTTCGAACAAAGAAAATTTTGATATATAATTTTAGTATTTTTTAGTATTTTTTCAGTATATTTTTGAAAAATATAATATTTTGATGGTAAAATTGGGTGGCGGCTATCTCACAGTCGAGCAAACTCGACAGTAGCTTTCTTACTTGTTCAGACTAATTTTATCAACACATAGTCGATCACTTCTATTCGATTTTTATACCCGCCTACCCAAAGGGTAGAAGGGTATTATGGCTTTGTGCCGACCGAAAATGTATGTAACAGGCAGAAGGAAGCATCTCCGACCCCATAAAGTATATATATTCTTGATCAGCGTCAACAGCCGAGACGATATAGCCATGTCCGTCTGTCCGTCTGTCCGTATGAACACCTAGATCTCAGAGACTATAAGAGATAGAGCAACAAATTTTTCGCGACAGTATGTCTTATTATTGCACGCAGATCAAGTTTGTTTTTGATTTTGGCCACGCCCCCTCCCGCCCCTGTAAATCGAATAAAACCGAATTGCAAGCGTCGTTTTAAACCTAGAACGTTCAATTTTGGTATGCACAATACTAATCACCATCTTAATGATCTCTGCGAATTTGGTTACAATCGGATAAAAAACACAGAAGTTATTAAGATATTACTTTTATAAGGCGTTACCACGTGCAACTGCTAGAGCTGCATAGCTAGTTGCTATGACACTCCGCGACATAATAATGGTGTTCAATAAACCAACTAAAGTGCCGCCAAGCTAATAACTTCGAACAAAGAAAATTTTGATATATTATTTTGGTATTTTTAGTATATTTTTATACTATTATATAAATATAATATTTTGATGGTAAAATTGGGTGGCGGGTATCTCACAGTCGAGCAAACTCGACTGTAGCTTTCTTACTTGTTTTGTAAGAATAGATTCAAATATCTATGAATACTGTGAGAAAGACAACATAATTATATCATGTTTCAGTAGCTCGTCAGTGATTTTACTTACAACTTCTTTATTCAGATCAACAACTCGATAGGGTGATTGATGACTGCTATTGATGCTGATATCTGCTTGCCTGTAATCCCGTTCAGAAGCCATAGCTATATTTCTTCTTTTTTTTTCAGCTTTGATATTTTCTCAGATTTTTCTTATCCTACTTTGATCTGAAGAAGGCATTGGCGTTGTTGTCAGTGGGTTAAGATCTAATTATTATTACTAAAAGTACTTAATTAATTAAATATTCTTGAGATTTCCGAATAATATTTTTGAAGCAACACTTTGGCAAATAAGTGACGTGTATTGAAACTCGGGTGACCCCACACAAACCTATGCACATCGCTTATGCTTTCGGCTCGCTCTTTGTGTACGACAACTGTACATGATTTTAACCTACTATAAAATAAAACAAAATTCCTTGGATGCATTGTAGCCTAAAGACAAGGCGCAATTATAATTACTTGCATATCTTTTGGCGGAAAATAAAAATTAAGGTTTAACAAAAGTAACGGTAGATGGAGACACATTGCTCGACAAGAAGTTTAATTATAACAATACAGGTATATACCTACTTAATACTTAATACTTAATACTTAATACTTAATACTTAATACTTAATACTTAATACTTAATACTTAATACTTAATACTTAATACTTAATACTTAATACTTAATAATACTTAATACTTAATACTTAATACTTAATACTTAATACTTAATACTTAATACTTAATACTTAATACTTAATACTTAATACTTAATACTTAATACTTAATACTTAATACTTAATACTTAATACTTAATACTTAATACTTAATACTTAATACTTAATACTTAATACTTAATACTTAATACTTAATACTTAATACTTAATACTTAATACTTAATACTTAATACTTAATACTTAATACTTAATACTTAATACTTAATACTTAATACTTAATACTTAATACTTAATACTTAATAATTTAATACTTAATACTTAATACTTAATACTTAATACTTAATACTTAATACTTAATACTTAATACTTAATACTTAATACTTAATACTTAATACTTAATACTTAATACTTAATACTTAATACTTAATACTTAATACTAATACTTAATACTTAATACTTAATACTTAATACTTAATACTTAATACTTAATACTTAATACTTAATACTTAATACTTAATACTTAATACTTAATACTTAATACTTAATACTTAATACTTAATACTTAATACTTAATACTTAATACTTAATACTTAATACTTAATACTTAATACTTAATACTTAATACTTAATACTTAATACTTAATACTTAATACTTAATACTTAATACTTAATACTTAATACTTAATACTTAATACTTAATACTTAATACTTAATACTTAATACTTAATACTTAATACTTAATACTTAATACTTAATATACTAATAATACTTAATACTTAATACTTAATACTTAATACTTAATACTTAATACTTAATACTTAATACTTAATACTTAATACTTAATACTTAATACTTAATACTTAATACTTAATACTTAATACTTAATACTTAATACTTAATACTTAATACTTAATACTTAATACTTAATACTTAATACTTAATACTTAATACTTAATACTTAATACTTAATACTTAATACTTAATACTTAATACTTAATACTTAATACTTAATACTTAATACTTAATACTTAATACTTAATACTTAATACTTAATACTTAATACTTAATTTAATACTTAATACTTTAATACTTAATACTTAATACTTAATACTTAATACTTAATACTTAATACTTAATACTTAATACTTAATACTTAATACTTAATACTTATTTAATAATACTTAATACTTAATACTTTAATACTTAATACTTAATACTTAATACTTAATACTTAATACTTAATACTTAATACTTAATACTTAATACTTAATACTTAATACTTAATACTTAATATTTAATACTTAATACTTAATACTTAATACTTAATACTTAATACTTAATACTTAATACTTAATACTTAATACTTAATACTTAATACTTAATACTTAATACTTAATACTTAATACTTAATAATAATACTTAATACTTAATACTTAATACTTAATACTTAATACTTAATACTTAATACTTAATACTTAATACTTAATACTTAATATTTAATACTTAATACTTAATACTTAATACTTAATACTTAATACTTAATACTTAATACTTAATACTTAATACTTAATACTTAATACTTTAATACTTAATACTTAATACTTAATACTTAATACTTAATACTTAATACTTAATACTTAATACTTAATACTTAATACTTAATACTTAATAATTAATAATAATACTTAATACTTAATACTTAATACTTAATACTTAATACTTAATACTTAATAACTTAATACTTAATAATTTAATACTTAATACTTAATACTTAATACTTAATAATTTAATAATTTAATAATTTAATACTTAATACTTAATACTTAATACTTAATACTTAATACTTAATACTTAATACTTAATACTTAATACTTAATACTTAATACTTAATACTTAATACTTAATACTTAATACTTAATAACTTAATACTTAATACTTAATACTTAATACTTAATACTTAATATTTAATACTTAATACTTAATACTTAATACTTAATACTTAATACTTAATTAATACTTAATACTTAATACTTAATACTTAATACTTAATACTTAATACTTAATACTTAATACTTAATACTTAATACTTAATTTAATACTTAATAACTTAATACTTAATATTTAATACTTTAATACTTAATACTTAATACTTAATACTTAATACTTAATACTTAATACTTAATACTTAATACTTAATACTTAATACTTAATACTTAATACTTAATATTTAATACTTAATAATTTAATACTTAATAATTTAATACTTAATACTTAATACTTAATATTTAATACTTAAATTTAATATTTAATACTTAATAATTTAATACTTAATACTTAATACTTAATTTAATACTTAATACTTAATAATTTAATAATTTAATATTTAATAATTTAATATATAATACTTAATACTTAATACTTAATACTTAATATTTAATAATTTAATAATTTAATACTTAATACTTAATACTTAATACTTAATACTTAATACTTAATAATTTAATACTTAATAATTTAATATTTAATACTTAATACTTAATATTTAATACTTAATACTTAATACTTAATACTTAATAATTTAATACTTAATACTTAATACTTAATAATTTAATATTTTAATACTTAATAATTTAATACTTAATACTTAATACTTAATACTTAATACTTAATAATTTAATATTTAATATTTAATATTTAATACTTAATATTTAATACTTAATACTTTAATACTTAATAATTTAATATTTAATATTTAATACTTAATATTTAATAATTTAATATTTAATAATTTAATATTTTAATACTTAATATTTAATATTTAATACTTAATACTTAATACTTAATAATTTAATACTTAATAATTTAAATTTAATATTTTAATATTTAATACTTAATATTTAATACTTTACTTAATACTTAATACTTAATACTTAATACTTAATATTTAATATTTAATATTTAATATTTAATAATTTAATAATTTAAACTTAATATTTAATATTTTAATATTTAATACTTAATATTTAATACTTAATACTTAATACTTAATACTTAATATTTTAATACTTAATACTTAATACTTAATAATAATACTTAATACTTAATATTTAATACTTAATACTTAATACTTAATACTTAATACTTAATATTTAATAATTTAATATTTAATATTTAATATTTAATACTTAATACTTAATAATTTAATATTTAATATTTAATACTTAATATTTAATAATTTAATAATTTAATATTTAATAATTTAATAATTTAATACTTAATACTTAATATTTAATACTTAATATTTAATATTTAATATTTAATACTTAATATTTAATACTTAATATTTAATATTTAATATTTAATACTTTAATAATTTAATACTTAATACTTAATATTTTAATATTAATTTAATAATTTAATACTTAATACTTAATAATTTAATAATTTAATATTTAATATTTAATAATTTAATAATTTAATACTTAATACTTAATAATTTAATATTTAATACTTAATAATTTAATACTTAATACTTAATATTTAATATTTAATAATTTAATAATTTAATATTTAATATTTAATACTTAAATTTTAATATTTTAATACTTAATAATTTAATAATTTAATATTTAATATTTAATAATTTAATAATTTAATAATTTAATAAATAATTTAATATTTAATAATTTAATAATTTAATATTTTAATAATTTAATATTTAATAATAATTTAATAATATTTAATACTTAATACTTAATACTTAATAATTTAATAATTTAATACTTAATACTTAATACTTAATACTTAATAATTTAATAATAATACTTAATACTTAATAATTTAATACTTAATTTAATAATTTAATACTTAATACTTAATATTTAATAATTTAATACTTAATATTTAATACTTAATACTTAATACTTAATACTTAATAATTTAATAATTTAATACTTAATAATTTAATATTTAATACTTAATACTTAATAATTTAATACTTAATACTTAATAATTTAATAATTTAATAATTTAATACTTAATACTTAATACTTAATAATTTAATAATTTAATAATTTAATACTTAATAATTTAATATTTAATATTTAATATTTAATAATTTAATAATTTAATATTTAATAATTTAATACTTAATAATTTAATAATTTAATATTTAATACTTAATACTTAATACTTAATACTTAATAATTTAATACTTAATATTTAATAATTTAATAATTTAATAATTTAATACTTAATAATTTACTTAATCTTAATAATTTAATAATTTAATATTTAATACTTAATACTTAATACTTAATACTTAATAATTTAATAATTTAATATTTAATAATTTAATAATTTAATAATTTAATACTTAATATTTAATATTTAATAATTTAATAATTTAATAATTTAATACTTAATACTTAATTTAATAATTTAATATTTAATACTTAATATTTAATAATTTAATACTTAATACTTAATAATTTAATAATTTAATATTTAATAATTTAATAATTTAATAATTTAATACTTAATACTTAATACTTTATTAATTTAATACTTAATAATTTAATAATTTAATAATTTAATACTTAATCTTAATAATTTAATAATTTAATACTTAATATTTTAATACTTAATATTTAATAACTTAATAATTTAATAATTTAATAATTTAATACTTAAATTTAATATTTAATAATTTAATAATTTAATACTTAATATTTAATAACTTAATAATTTAATACTTAATAATTTAATACTTAATAATTTAATACTTAATACTTAATAATTTAATACTTAATACTTAATAATTTAATATTTAATATTTAATATTTAATAATTTAATATTTAATAATTTAATAATTTAATAATTTAATATTTAATATTTAATATTTAATAATTTAATAATTTAATAATTTAATAATTTAATATTTAATAATTTAATACTTAATAATTTAATAATTTAATACTTAATACTTTAATAATTTAATATTTAATATTTAATATTTAATAATTTAATAATTTAATAATTTAATATTTAATATTTTAATCTTAATAATTTAATAATTTAATATTTAATAATTTAATAATTTAATAATTTAATAATTTAATAATTTAATAATTTAATAATTTAATAATTTAATAATTTAATACTTAATAATTTAATAATTTAATAACTTAATATTTAATACTTAATACTTAATACTTAATAATTTAATAATTTAATAATTTAATAATTTAATAATTTAATAATTTAATAACTTAATAATTTAATACTTAATTTAATACTTAATATTTAATAATTTAAATAATTTAATAATTTAATAATTTAATATTTAATAATTTAATATTTAATAATTTAATAATTTAATAATTTAATAATTTAATAATTTAATAATTTAATACTTAATACTTAATACTTATTAATTTAATAATTTAATAATTTAATAATTTAATAATTTTTAATCTTAATAATTTAATAATTTAATACTTAATAATTATTACTTAATACTTAATATTTAATAATTTAATAATTTAATAATTTAATAATTTAATAATTTAATAATTTAATAATTTAATAATTTAATAATTTAATAATTTAATAATTTAATACTTAATACTTAATAATTTAATAATTTAATAATTTAATAATTTTAATTTAATAATTTAATATTTTAATTAATTTAATAATTTAATAATTTAATAATTTAATATTTAATAATTTAATACTTAATAATTTAAATTTAAATTTAATAATTTAATAATTTAATAATTTAATAATTTAATAATTTAATATTTAATAATTTAATAATTTAATATTTAATATTTAATAATTTAATAATAATTTAATAATTTAATAATTTAATAATTTAATAATTTAATAATTTAATACTTAATAATTTAATATTAATTTAATAATTTAATAATTTAATAATTTAATATTTAATAATTTAATAATTTAATATTTAATAATTTAATAATTTAATAATTTAATAATTTAATAATTTAATAATTTAATAATTTAATAATTTAATATTTAATAATTTAATAATTTAATAATTTAATAATTTAATACTTAATAATTTAATAATTTAATAATTTAATAATTTAATAATTTAATAATTTAATAATTTAATAATTTAATAATTTAATAATTTAATAATTTAATAATTTAATAATTTAATAATTTTAATACTTAATAATTTAATAATTTAATAATTTAATACTTAATACTTTAATAATTTAATAATTTAATAATTTAATAATTTAATACTTAATAATTTAATAATTTAATAATTTAATAATTTAATAATTTAATAATTTAATATTTAATAATTTAATAATTTAATAATTTAATAATTTAATAATTTAATAATTTAATAATTTAATAATTTAATAATTTAATAATTTAATACTTAATAATTTAATACTTAATAATTTAATAATTTAATAATTTAATAATTTAATATTTAATAATTTAATAATTTAATAATTTAATAATTTAATAATTTAATAATTTAATAATTTAATAATTTAATAATTTAATAATTTAATAATTTAATAATTTAATAATTTAATAATTTAATAATTTAATAATTTAATAATTTAATAATTTAATAATTTAATAATTTAATAATTTAATAATTTAATAATTTAATAATTTAATAACTTAATAATTTAATAATTTAATAATTTAATAATTTAATAATTTAATAATTTAATAATTTAATAATTTAATAATTTAATAATTTAATAATTTAATAATTTAATAATTTAATAATTTAATAATTTAATAATTTAATAATTTAATAATTTAATAATTTAATAATTTAATATTTAATAACTTAATATTTAATAATTTAATAATTTAATAATTTAATATTTAATACTTAATATTTAATAATTTAATATTTAATAATTTAATAATTTAATAATTTAATAATTTAATAATTTAATAATTTAATAATTTAATATTTAATAATTTAATAATTTAATAATTTAATAATTTAATAATTTAATAATTTAATAATTTAATAATTTAATAATTTAATAATTTAATAATTTAATAATTTAATAATTTAATAATTTAATAATTTAATAATTTAATAATTTAATAATTTAATAATTTAATAATTTAATAATTTAATAATTTAATATTTAATAATTTAATAATTTAATAATTTAATAATATTTAATAATTTAATAATTTAATAATTTAATAATTTAATAATTAATATTTAATAATTTAATAATTTATATAATTTAATAATTTAATAATTTAATAATTTAATAATTTAATAATTTAATACTTAATACTTAATAATTTAATAATTTAATAATTTAATAATTTAATACTTAATTTAATAATTTAATACTTAATAATTTAATAATCTTAATAATTTAATACTTAATAATTTAATAATTTAATAATTTAATACTTAATACTTAATAATTTAATAATTTAATAATTTAATACTTAATAATTTAATAATTTAATAATTTAATAATTTAATAATTTAATAATTTAATAATTTAATAATTTAATAATTTAATACTTAATACTTAATAATTTAATAATTTAATAATTTAATACTTAATAATTTAATATTTAATAATTTAATAATTTAATAATTTAATAATTTAATAATTTAATAACTTAATAATTTAATATTTAATACTTAATACTTAATACTTTAATAATACTTAATAATTTAATAATTTAATAATTTAATAATTTAATAATTTAATAATTTAATACTTAATACTTAATAATTTAATAATTTAATAACTTAATACTTAATAATTTAATAATTTAATAATTTAATAATTTAATAATTTAATAATTTAATAATTTAATAATTTAATAATTTAATAATTTAATAATTTAATAATTTAATAATTTAATAATTTAATACTTAATAATTTAATAATTTAATAATTTAATAATTTAATAATTTAATAATTTAATAATTTAATAATTTAATAATTTAATAATTTAATAATTTAATAATTTAATAATTTAATATTTAATAATTTAATAATTTAATAATTTAATAATTTAATAATTTAATAATTTAATAATTTAATAATTTAATAATTTAATAATTTAATACTTAATAATTTAATAATTTAATAATTTAATAATTTAATAATTTAATAATTTAATAATTTAATAATTTAATAATTTAATAATTTAATAATTTAATAATTTAATAATTTAATAATTTAATAATTTAATAATTTAATAACTTAATAACTTAATAATTTAATACTTAATACTTAATCTAATAATTTAATACTTAATAATTTAATAATTTAATAATTTAATAATTTAATAATTTAATAACTTATAATAATTTAATAATTTAATAATTTAATACTTAATCTTAATAATTTAATAATTTAATAACTTAATATATTTAATAATTTAATAACTTTAATAATTTAATAATTTAATAATTTAATAACTTAATAATTTAATAATTTAATAATTTAATAATTTAATAACTTAATAATTTAATAATTTAATAATTTAATAATTTAATAATTTAATACTTAATAATTTAATAATTTAATAATTTAATAATTTAATAATTTAATAATCTTAATAATTTAATAATTTAATACTTAATACTTAATAATTTAATAATTTAATAATTTAATAATTTAATAATTTAATAATTTAATACTTAATACTTAATTTAATAATTTAATAATTTAATAATTTAATAATTTAATAATTTAATAATTTAATAATTTAATAATTTAATAATTTAACTTAATCTTAATAATTTAATAATTTAATACTTAATAATTTAATACTTAATAACTTAATAATTTAATACTTAATACTTAATACTTAATAATTTAATAATTTAATAATTTAATAATTTAATAATTTAATAATTTAATAATTTAATAACTTAATACTTAATAATTTAATAATTTAATAATTTAATAATTTAATAATTTAATAATTTAATAACTTAATAATTTAATAATTTAATAATTTAATAACTTAATAATTTAATAATTTAATAATTTAATAATTTAATACTTAATACTTAATAACTTAATAACTTAATAATTTAATAATTTAATAATTTAATAATTTAATACTTAATAATTTAATAATTTAATACTTAATATTAATTTAATAATTTAATAATTTAATAATTTAATAATTTAATAATTTAATAATTTAATAATTTAATAACTTAATAATTTAATAATTTAATAATTTAATAATTTAATAATTTAATAATTTAATAATTTAATAATTTAATAATTTAATACTTAATAATTTAATACTTAATAATTTAATAATTTAATACTTAATAATTTAATACTTAATAATTTAATAATTTAATAATTTAATATTTAATAATTTAATATTTAATACTTAATAATTTAATAATTTAATAATTTAATAATTTTAATAATTTAATAATTTAATAATTTAATAATTTAATACTTTAATAATTTAATAATTTAATAATTTAATAATTTAATATTTAATAATTTAATAATTTAACATTTAATAATTTAATACTTAATACTTAATACTTAATATTTAATAATTTAATAATTTAATATTTAATAATTTAATAATTTAATAATTTAATAATTTAATAATTTAATAATTTAACAATTTAATAATTTAATACTTAATAACTTAATAATTTAATAATTTAATAACTTAATACTTAATAATTTAATACTTAATAATTTAATAATTTAATACTTAATAATTTAATAATTTAATAATTTAATAATTTAATAATTTAATAATTTAATACTTAATAATTTAATAATTTAATACTTAATAATTTAATACTTAATATTTTAATTTAATATTTAATAATTTAATATTTAATAATTTAATAATTTAATAATTTAATACTTAATAATTTAATAATTTAATACTTAATATTTAATAATTTAATAATTTAATATTTAATAATTTAATAATTTAATAATTTAATAATTTAATATTTAATAATTTAATAATTTAATAATTTAATACTTAATAATTTAATAATTTAATAATTTAATACTTAATACTTAATATTTAATATTTAATAATTTAATAATTTAATACTTAATATTTAATATTTAATATTTAATAATTTAATAATTTAATATTTAATAATTTAATACTTAATCTTAATACTTAATAATTTAATAATTTAATAATTTAATATTTAATAACTTAATAATTTAATATTTAATACTTAATAATTTAATAATTTAATAATTTAATACTTAATATTTAATAATTTAATAATTTAATACTTAATACTTAATACTTAATACTTAATACTTAATACTTAATAATTTTAATAATTTAATAATTTAATATTTAATAATTTAATAATTTAATATTTTAATATTTAATAATTTAATATTTAATAATTTAATAATTTAATACTTAATAATTTAATAATTTAATAATTTAATAATTTAATATTTAATAATTTAATAATTTAATAATTTAATACTTAATACTTTAATAATTTAATAATTTAATAATTTAATACTTAATATTAATAATTTAATACTTAATAATTTAATATTTAATATTTAATAATTTAATATTTAATAATTTAATAATTTAATATTTAATAATTTAATACTTAATACTTAATACTTAATACTTAATAATTTAATAATTTAATATTTAATACTTAATACTTAATAATTTAATATTTAATAATTTAATATTTAATAATTTAATACTTAATACTTAATAATTTAATAATTTAATAATTTAATAATTTAATAACTTAATAATTTAATAATTTAATACTTAATACTTAATAATTTAATAATTTAATATTTAATAATTTTAATATTAATAATAATTTAATACTTAATACTTAATATTTAATAACTTAATAATTTAATAATTTAATAATTTAATAATTTAATACTTAATAATTTAATACTTAATAATTTAATAATTTAATAATTTAATAATTTAATATTTAATATTTAATAATTTAATAATTTAATACTTAATAATTTAATAATTTAATAATTTAATAATTTAATAATTTAATAATTTAATACTTAATATTTAATAATTTAATACATTTAATACTTAATACTTAATAATTTAATAATTTAATAATTTAATAATTTAATAATTTAATACTTAATACTTAATAATTTTTAATAATTTAATAACTTAATACTTAATACTTAATACTTAATATTTAATAATTTAATACTTAATAATTTAATAATTTAATAATTTAATACTTTAATAATTTAATATAATACTTAATAATTTAATACTTAATAACTTAATAATCTTAATAATTTAATAATTTAATAATTTAATAATTTAATAATTTAATACTTAATAATTTAATACTTAATACTTAATAATTTAATAATTTAATATTTAATACTTAATAATTTAATAATTTAATAATTTAATAATTTAATACTTAATACTTAATAATTTAATAATTTAATACTTAATACTTAATAATTTAATACTTAATAACTTAATAATTTAATAATTTAATAATTTAATACTTAATAATTTAATAATTTAATACTTAATACTTAATACTTAATACTTAATAATTTAATAACTTAATACTTAATAATTTAATAATTTAATAATTTAATAATTTAATAATTTAATACTTAATAATTTAATTAATAATTTAATAATTTAATAATTTAATAATTTAATACTTAATACTTAATACTTAATAATTTAATAATACTTAATAACTTAATACTTAATAATTTAATAATTTAATAATTTAATAATTTAATAATTTAATACTTAATACTTAATATTTAATACTTAATACTTAATATTTAATACTTAATACTTAATACTTAATATTTAATACTTTAATAATTTAATAATTTAATAATTTAATAATTTAATAATTTAATACTTAATAATTTAATACTTAATAATTTAATAATTTAATAATTTAATAATTTAATAATTTAATACTTAATACTTAATACTTAATACTTAATATTTAATAATTTAATAATTTAATACTTAATACTTAATACTTAATATTTAATACTTAATACTTAATTTAATACTTAATACTTAATAATTTAATAATTTAATAATTTAATATTTAATACTTAATAATTTAATATTTAATAATTTAATAATTTAATACTTAATAATTTAATAATTTAATAATTTAATAATTTAATAATTTAATAATTTAATAACTTAATACTTAATAATTTAATACTTAATAATTTAATAATTTTAATACTTAATACTTAATACTTAATAATTTAATAATTTAATAATTTAATACTTAATACTTAATAATTTAATACTTAATACTTAATAATTTAATATTTAATAATTTAATATTTAATAATTTAATAATTTAATAATTTAATAATTTAATAATTTAATAATTTAATACTTAATACTTAATATTTTTAATTTAATAATTTACTTAATTTAATAATTTAATAATTTAATACTTAATAATTTAATACTTAATACTTAATAATTTAATACTTAATATTTAATATTTAATAATTTAATATTTAATACTTAATATTTAATAATTTAATAATTTAATAATTTAATACTTAATACTTAATATTTAATAATTTAATATTTAATAATTTAATATTTAATAATTTAATAATTTAATAATTTAATACTTAATAATTTAATACTTAATACTTAATAATTTAATAATTTAATAATTTAATATTTAATAATTTAATAATTTAATAATTTAATAATTTAATAATTTAATAATTTAATAATTTAATAATTTAATAATTTAATAATTTAATAATTTAATACTTAATAATTTAATAATTTAATAATTTAATAATTAATAATAATTTTTAATAATTTAATACTTAATACTTAATAATTTAATAATTTAATAATTTAATAACTTAATATTTAATAATTTAATACTTAATATTTAATAATTTAATAATTTAATACTTAATAATTTAATAATTTAATAATTTAATAATTTAATAATTTAATACTTAATACTTAATACTTAATAATTTAATAATTTAATACTTAATACTTAATACTTAATATTTAATACTTAATAATTTAATAATTTACTTAATACTTAATACTTAATAATTTAATAATTTAATAACTTAATACTTAATACTTAATAATTTAATAATTTAATAATTTAATAATTTAATAATTTAATAATTTAATAATTTAATAATTTAATAATTTAATACTTAATATTTAATAATTTAATAATTTAATAATTTAATAATTTAATAATTTAATAATTTAATAATTTAATAATTTAATACTTAATATTTAATAATTTAATATTTAATATTTAATAATTTAATAATTTAATAATTTAATAATTTAATAATTTAATATTTAATAACTTAATATTTAATAATTTAATAATTTAATATTTAATACTTAATAATTTAATAATTTAATACTTAATACTTAATACTTAATAATTTAATACTTAATCTTAATAATTTAATAACTTAATATTTAATAATTTAATATTTAATAATTTAATAATTTAATAATTTAATAATTTAATAATTTAATAATTTAATAATTTAATACTTAATAATTTAATAATTTAATACTTTTAATAATTTAATAATTTAATAATTTAATAATTTAATAATTTAATAATTTAATAACTTAATAATTTAATAATTTAATAATTTAATAATTTAATAATTTAATAATTTAATAATTTAATAATTTAATAATTTAATATTTAATAATTTAATAATTTAATACTTAATACTTAATAATTTAATAATTTAATATTTAATAATTTAATAATTTAATAATTTAATAATTTAATACTTAATACTTAATATTTAATAATTTAATAATTTAATACTTAATAATATTTAATACTTAATATTTAATAATTTTAATAATTTAATAACTTAATAATTTAATAACTTAATACACTTAATAATTTTTAATAATTTAATAATTTTAATAATTTAATACTTAATACTTAATAATTTAATAATTTAATACTTAATACTTAATACTTAATACTTAATAACTTAATAATTTAATAATTTAATACTTAATACTTAATAATTTAATACTTTAATAATTTAATACTTAATACTTAATACTTTAATACTTAATAATTTAATAATTTAATACTTAATACTTAATAATTTAATAACTTAATACTTAATACTTAATAATTTAATAATTTAATACTTAATAATTTAATAATTTAATACTTAATAATTTAATACTTAATACTTAATACTTAATACTTAATACTTAATACTTAATACTTAATACTTAATACTTAATACTTAATACTTAATAACTTAATACTTTAATACTTAATACTTAATACTTAATACTTAATACTTAATACTTAATACTTTTAGTAATTTAATACTTAATACTTAATACTTAATAACTTAATACTTAATAACTTAATACTTAATACTTAATACTTAATACTTAATACTTAATACTTAATACTTAATAATTTAATACTTAATACTTAATATTTAATACTTTAATACTTAATACTTTATACTTTATACTTTATACTTAATACTTAATACTTTATACTTAATACTTTATACTTTATACTTTATACTTTATACTTTATACTTTATACTTTATACTTTATACTTTATACTTTATACTTTATACTTTATACTTTATACTTTATACTTTATACTTTATACTTTATACTATCAAAAATTGATTTTTGAAATCGGGAATCAAACCTACCGAACAGCGGATGGCACATCTCCTCTCTGAACCACTCAAAAATATTGATCAATGACCGCACTCAACAACCATCTCATTTTTCAATTCTCAATTCTAATTACAAAAAATAATATTTAACATTAAAATAATATTTGTGAAAAAAAGTCTGAGCTGAACTGTCCGATATTTGAACTCGGGACCCTTCTACTGATTCTTCCTACTTTTATATCTTCCATGCTTATCGTTCGATCTCAATGAAATTTTCACCAAACGTCCGCGCAGGGCTTCTTCACTTGGTCGTAAAATAAACGCTGCATGGGTATAATTGTGACTGTGAATGTGTTTTCAGTGGTTTACAGAGGCGGTAAGGGACGTGGCCAACATCTAAAATAAACTTCATCTGCCTACGGAGTTTTTACATGTTGTCTCCAAGTTTGGTAGCTCTAGCTTTTGTAGTCACTCAGATCTCGATGTTCATACATACAGACGGACACACAGACACACAGACAGACAAACAGGGCTTTATCGACTCGGCTGTTGATGCTGATCAAGAATATATATACTTTATGGGGTCGTAGACGTTTCCTTCTGCCTATTACGAACATTCGGACAAATGCAAAATGTCATAAATTTATTAAAATCCATGACCTAAATATAGAGAAAAAATCAAATATCTAATATCTACCTATCTATATCTAAGTATCTTAAAATCAAATATCTAATAGGGAATAATAAAAAAAAGAAAATAAAATTTAATTTAATGTTGTGTACTATGACTTGCTTTAAGTTATGTTTGTAAAATGAACTTCACGTGTAGAATACGTATGTAAATTAAATGTTCCATAAGGCTGCAAACTCCTGTCTGTTATTGTGCCAAGCAACAATAAAAAATCTAATGGAATCTCCATTTTTACAAGTCCACAGTCTGTCCAAAAATACACACACATACAGGCTGTTTATAAATAAAGCGGCATAAGAGCATAGGGAAATGGGAAAAATTCAAACAATTACTATACTAATACAACTAACTAAGTGGACAAGGGGCAATAGTAATGGTAGTTGCTTCACCTTCATGCTTATGGATCATGTCCAGATCCAGGCTCAGGTACGAGTCCAGTCTCAGCTCCTGGAGCATATAACACGACAATGGCCACAATCCCCACACTTAGATAGAGCAGTAGCCATATGCAAAATGCTGAAGGGCAGAAATGAAAGCAAAAGTGAAACTATGCAAAGGTACTTTGGCGACGAGGAGTGGTCATGCTGATGGTGATGGACATAAAATATGATGGTATCAAAGCAACACATGTGAAGCCAAGCGGATGCAAAATATGGTCAGGAGTTAAATGAATGAACGGATGCTTGATTAAAGGCCACCGCATGTTACATAAGAGTCTGCGTACACTCCACTCTGTATCTGTGTGTATGTACGCGAATGTGTGTTTGTTCAATCTAGTTTACTTTGGGATTTATGAATGCTTTATGGCGGACAAGGATGTCTGGACAAGGTCTGTGAAGAAGGTCGGTGGAATTTGCGTAACCCAACTAATTTATTGCCAACTTCCGGCAAGGCAAATAATTTTGTTTAGTTTTTGGTGTTGATAATGAACGAATGGTCGAAAAAGCAGGCGGACAAAGGACCCCAACATCTACCACCATGCTACAATACCCCTGATCGACGTCTTTTAAGCATGCGGTGCCTTTGAAGGGGTTGAATGCGCCCTCTCTTGCCTTGGTTTTCCTTGCCTTAAGCTTCGGACTTTCATTTGAAGCTGGTTGAATGCTTTTCATTGCCGTCGACTGCTGACCACCATTGACTTTAGCATACCGCTACCCTTAGGAGCTAGGTGGGCGTACGACGATTAGTATGGGTTGGAGGGGGCCAGCTTACCAACCCCAGCAGATGGGCAAAGGGCTATCGACACTGGGCACTCAGAAATGGACAATGGGCTATGGGCAATGCTCATTTAATTATCAGATATTTTCGCATAAAACTTGCTATGAATTTATTGCTTTTTAAATAAATATATGAGCAAATAAAGTGGTGAAATGTAGATTGTGCGAGAGAGAAATTGCAAATGGGGATGGAGTGAATAGTAAAAGAAGGTTGCCCTATGTAGTTGTGTCGCAACTAATTGAAAGCTACTCAAGTGTGCACCACTCTAAGCGAATCTTTTGGCTACCCTATGTTTAAAGCAGCAACATTGTGTGGGTGGAGGCAATCTCATGTTCGCATGGTTAAAAAATCAAAACAAATATTTAATTAAAATATGTGCAAATAGTAAAAGATGTTAACACACATTTCCATCAAAAGGGATTGCTAATCAACAATGTTCCGCAATTTTTGCCCTTTCCTGGCAATTTTTTGTCTCCTCATTTATTTTGGGTACTCCCACACACATGGTTTCACACTCGTGTGCATCATAATATTGTTGATGAACAGTAAAAACCTTTCAGCAGAATCGCAACCTCAAAATCGTCTGCCATAACTAATTAATGCTACACTAATAGTGATGCCCCTCCCATTGGCCATTGGGTGTTTTGCCGGATTGTTATATTTTTATTTGTTCTTTTGCGCTAGTGTTTCTCTTTTCTCTCGTTGCTTTTTCTTGAACTTTCCGTTTTCGTTGTTGTTACTTACGTTTCTTTGTTGTCGTTATCGTTATCGTTGTTATTGTTTTTTAGACGCCCCCAGAAGCTAAAGCAGCCAACCACATCCACGCTGGAGGCCGCACCACCGTCGCATTGACCCAAACCGCCACTAGGGGTGTCACCTAGAGATACGCCCGACCTAGCTGCCAAACTGGCAACAGCAAATGAAAAGCAGGAAAACTTTCGTTTTTCTATTTTTCACAATTTTCATTGCATTGCACTTATTTTTTACCTCCCCACCGGACCTCAACCTGCGCCACAATCGAGTCCATGCTAGTGCTCTTGCTGTGCAACGAAGCAACGAAGAGGACGAGCAGAAGGTGGATGACGAAGTGGAACTTGTCGCTTTGCACTTGCAATTTTGTTGGAGCAAAAATGTCTGCGCATGTTCCCTACCAATTGGATACGTAAAAATGAAACAAAAACTAAAAAGAGGGGACGCAAAACGGCAAATGCAGGCTAGCGGCGTTTGCCATAGAGGTAAGCAGAGAGATGTCCTAGACTAGAGTAAAACAAATTAGAAAAGTACTGTCGAGATTGCTCTACTGTGAGACACCCGCGACCCATTTTTACTGAATCCAACAATAATTAAGAGTGCAATATTACATTTTTTTTAAATAAACTAGAAAATATACAAAAAAAAAATTAAATACGCTCAAAATTATTTTCATGATATCATTTTTGTATGTTTATTGTACACCATTATTGTGTCACTGAGTAAAATAACAATTAAACAATTGCTCCAGATTTCGCCTATCAATATATTTTTCGAATAAGTTCTGTATTTATTGTCCGATTTTAGTCAAATACTTAAAGATCATTAAGATTCTGATTATTGTGTAACAAAACTAAATGTTGTAGGTTTAAATTTACTCTTGCAATTTTGCGGGCAAAATTAAGACATACTATCCCGAAAATTTGGTTGCTCTAGCTTATATAGTCTCTGAGATCTAGGGATCTAGATCTAGGGACTGACAGACAGACGGACATGGCTATATCGTCTCGGCAATTGATGCTAATTTAGAATATTGTGTAGCATTCGAGATTCATCTTTCTGCCTGTTACACAAATTTTCAGTCGGCACAAAGTTATAATACCCTTTTAACCTTTGGTAGGCGGGTATAAAAATGGCGGCAGAAAAACAAAAAAAATCTCACATTGAAGCGCCTGTTAGAGACACTATAAAACAAAGGAGCATTTTTCGAAATATGTTAATTTAAATCGAGTTTCATAATATACTAAACGTATTACTAAGCAGTTTTAAACATAATGCAATGTGTATATCAGCCTAAAGCTAAAAATGATTATCAGTTGTTGTATTCCGCGTGCCTCGTGGCCGCGCCACAAGGCCTTCACATAGCTAGCCAGTAGCATACGGCCGTAAAGTGCAGTATGATGATATTGTGGAGACAAGAAACAGAAGTGGGACGGGGATCACCTACACTGCGCTCGCACTCACACAAGTACTGAGCTTTCTCACCCTGGACAAACTATTAAAGCATCGCCGCACATCGTCAACGGGCCTCTTCCAATCAGCGGATCCCATTTTTCTCGTGCCCCACAGAGAAAAAGAAAAAGGCGCAGAAATAAACTAGAAAAACGTCTGCTTCACAGACAATGAGGCGGCATATTGAGGCGGTATGTTGCAAATGTGCAGTAGTGCTTGAGTGTGTATGTATGTATGTCAAAGAGAGAAAGGCGCTTAAGTTTCGAGTGAGTATAAATATACACTTCGAGTGCGGCCATTGAGTGCAGAGCAATATACACCGAGCCATAGGAACGACGTCTGCGCTTGTATAGGGTTGCCAACTCGCTTATTTATTATATAATATTAACCACTAAGCGCGAGCTGATCTATTTAGTCATGTTCAAGGAATTGTTAGGTTTAATTAAATAAGATTACAAATCATTTATTGCCATTATTGAACTTCAAATGCAGCTAAATATTTGGTAAAATAAATTAAATTAAATTTTAATATGTCTCATTTATTTGAATTAGTCGTATCTTTAGTAATGCTTAGTGACAAGGGAGACACATTAATTTAATATTAAAACAAAATTGTTGCTAAAATAATATAATTCTTATTTTAATTTGGTTTTTATTTTAAACTGTTAATTTTATTAATTTTTTTTATTTATTTTGATAATTTGTGCAAGGGTTTTCATGTTAATTAAAAATACGTAGTTGGTGAATTTGAAAATTGTTGTATCTAATTAAATTAAATTAAAAGTAGCAAATTGAGTGCAAATGCTGGCGAGTTACTTTAAGTAAGTAAGAGTTACTTACTTAATACTTTTGTAACACATACAAATATCGGTTTTAGATACCCTTTATTGATTATAAAATTGAATTAAATACAAGTATTTTTAATAAAGTTTAAAAAATTAGGAAATTAAAAAAAAAGTATAAAAAGTTTAGATCAAAAATGATTAAATTACTGGAAAATTAGTAAAAAAATGAACTAGTAACAAAATAATATTATGAATGAATTAATATTCGACAGGCAACTATTATTTGACATGCAGGGTGTTTAGTGGCAATCAATTTTATTTAGCACTTCTTGTAATACAACGTTGTTGCTGCTTCTGTCATCCACGTGGCACAAAATGTAAACACAAAAGTGAAGCACGTAAGAGGTAAACAAAAAGACGTTTCTTGGATTTATATTGATATTAAAATTGAGGTTATTGTAATTGCAATTGATTGTATGCGATCTCTATGAATTATTTTCCAACGGTATGTGGCTTGCATGTGCATTGGTTTAATTCTGTTGAAGCAATTTACATTATCGACTTCACACGCAGTTGATGCCGGACCAGCTATTGAACTCAACTCCACGGTATCTAGGCAAGGCAATGGGATAATACTCGAATTGAGTTGTTTTAAATTAAAACGCGCATGTTGCACATATTAATTGTCAGGAAGTATACGAGTATATATAACAATGAAAAGCGAATCCAGAGCAACGGTTTCTCTAATTATTAACACTTCCAAATAGGTCACACATACAACCAAGCGTACAGCGAGACAAACAAGCACCCACATATATACATACATATGTACGTACTCGTAAGTAAGTCTTTGCCTGAAAATTAGAAATGTCCATTAGAAATACGTGGACATGTGGCCCATATTGTCCCCCTCACCTCCTCATCATCTTCACCTCGACAAATGTTGGAAAAGATTGCATTGGCAGCGGCTGTTTTGTGTGTAATAATATTGCTGAGTGAGTTCGTCGTGAAGCAACAACTGAAGCTATAGCTGAAGCGAAAGCGCACTCAGCATGGATGCAGTCAATTGGATGGCGAAGGAGTTGGTACTACTGAAGAAGGTTGTTTGTACGAGCAACATTTTTTTTTGTACAAGAGTACATGTGCAGCCCCAGAAATATTTTAAAAAGTGGGCGTGGTACCATTCACTTCTAAAATTTTGTAAAATGATTTTTATTATACGTGCCTACCCAAAGGCTTTATTTTAACTTTTATGTCAACCGAAAATGTATGTTTCTGTCAGAAAGAAGCATCTCCGATCCCATAAAGAATATATATTCTTGATCAGCGTCAACAGACGAGGCCATGTCCGTCTGTCTGTATCAACACCTAGATCTCAGAGACTATAAAAGCTAGAGCAACCAATTTTTCGGGACAGTATGTCTTATTGTTGCACGCAGATCAAGTTTGTTTTAGATTTTTGCCACGCCCCCTTCAGTCGCCGTAAATGGAAAAAAAACATATTATAAGCATAATTTCAAATATAGAATTTGGTTACAATCGGATAAAAATCACAAAAATTATTGAAGAATTACTTTTATAAGGCGTAATCAGGTGCAGCTGCACCTAGTTAGTTGCTATCACACTCCGTGACATAATAATGGTGTTCAATAAACCTTCTAAAGTGACGCAAAGCAAATAATTCGAGCAAACAAAATTTTGGTATATTATTTTGATATATTTTAAGTATATTTTTTAGTATATTTTAAGTATATTTTTAAAAATTTAATATTTTGTTTTTAAACCTAGAATGTTGTGAATTTTGGTGCACACAATACTAATCACCATCTTAATGACCTCTGAAAATTTGGTTTCAATCAGATAAAAAACAAAAGTTATTGAAGAATTACTTTTATAAGACGTAATCGGGTGCAGTTAATCATTTTGAATGTTGTATATTTCGTAATATTTTTTTGAATATTTGTTGTATATATCGATGGTCAGTTTTAATTTTTGTTGCTTACAATTCGTGTTTTTCGATTTGCTATATTACTTCATTTATAGGTTATCTTATCACATATTGTCACACAATATTATTGCTCTAGCTCTTAATCCGGATTTTCGGACAGAAAAACAGACGGGCATGGCTATATCGTCTCTGCTATTATCGCTGATCAATAATATACATATGTACATATACATATATTTATTATTATGACGTCTAGCCCACTGTGCAAGACTTGATAAAAATAATACGCTTGGATATACATACATTTATACATATAAAAATAAAGAACAATAAATTTAAATAGAGTTGTGTTCCGCACTTTCATAGTTAAGTACAGTCTCGCCTGCTCTCGCTCTTCCACATACACGCGCACACATTTACACTCCCATTCGTATTAAGAGTCACAATCGTATTCATAGTCACATGCACATTGCTCGCTCATACCCATCAGCATACACGACTCACCTCCAATCGAAACTATCGTTACAGAGCGAAGTGTTAAGCAGTTCTTGCGTTGGCAGGGGGATAGTTGTGAAAAGAAGATGGGGTATTTTGTATAGGGAAGAGGGGTACTGGCTATCGGAATGAACTTTAGCAATTCGTAACGTTCTAAGTCAAAACGCAACTGCGAACAAATAGCATTGTGATAGTTTTCTCAATAGTTTAAAATCCATTTTATGCGCAAAACTATAGCACACACACACGCCACACTCTATACATACTTATAAATACTCTCAACTATGCGCTCAGCTTTTGAGTTGTATATAATTTGAGCGGCGTTTTATATTCTTTTACTATATGTATAAACTATGGCGATATATCTACATATATCTACTCTACATAAGAACATGTACATGTATGTGCGTGTGTGTAAGTGCGAATGTGTGATTAAGCAGTGAATGTTTCTTTTATATTATGTAAAATGTTGCAGTGAACATTTCGTCGGTGGATGGTTGGCGTTACTCATTGCTGGTGCTACTGTATTGTTGTTGTTACTGCTGTTGATGTTGTTGTTGTTTATGATAATGAGTATTTCGCTCATGTGAGCCACACTCTCACACATTAATATAGCCATCTCGCTTCATTTGCCAAACAGCTGCCCCAAACCAAACGCCCAACCGCTGACGACCCTCATGTGGATGTTTTTTTGGGTGGTTTTTCTCATTCCTAGCCTGTGTGCGTCGCACCACCCGTTTGATAATGATGGTAAATTTATGTATTTTGTGTAGAAATGAAACCTGATTTTCGGGCTGGCTAAATGAGTGAAAACTGTAAGCCGGAGAGCGGAGTGAAATGAGGAAATGGTAATTGGGGAAATGAGCAAATACGATTTACTCCTTATCACCAAGATGAAATTTAATGAGTGAACAGCAAAATACATAGTCAACCCTTGACCATGTGACTATTTAAAGCATTAAAGTTCCCCATAATGCTTCCCACACTCCACACGGCACTCGCCTGCAGCTTTCATATTTTTACTTACCATATTTTTAATTTCTTTGTCCGAGTCAAAAATTAATCCGGGGGGCTCAAGCTGCGAAAAGACCAAAAACAAGTTTGTTCTTACTTATTGCTGAGCATTTGGTTGCGTTTCCGTTTCCGTTCATACCAGAGGCGCGCGCGCGCATTCACACGCACACACACATTGAAATTTATCGTAATTTTTAATTGTTGCATAAATCTGTAAACATACAAGTAAAACGTTTGAGGGAGCTCGCTCAAAATTTTTCGCTCAAACTCAATTTCCCTTTTGAGTTATTTAACCCAAAACAGACATGTGAAACGTGTAAGTGTTAGTCTGTGTGGTCTGCTGTACGTACGCCTACGCGCATATACGGAGACAGACAGACAGACACACATACAGAGAGACAGACATTCAAGTCGTAGCTGCTTTGAAAATTTGAAAAGTTTTTTGTGTGAAAATTTCGAATATTTTCACGGCGCATTTTGTGTGCGTGTTATCATTTGCAATTGTGCTGTTAACCGGTTCAAAGCGCACGCACGCACGCAATAGCAAAAGCAACAGCAATAGTAATAGCAATAACAACAACATTAACAAACATGGACTTGGGGCACATCGTATGGCACAGCTTCGCTTGGTCGTGCTAGTTCGTCTCCTTACGTTGTCGTTCCTCGTTTTCGTAGTTGCTCGTGTTTGGGTCTCGTTGGTCGCGTGTACTGTGTAGGGCTTGGGGCCGCTCGTTCGGGAAGTGCATCGCCACAAGCGACACATAATTCGTGTGCGCTCAAAACGACTTCGTATTGCCGAGTGCACTTGTAGTCAGCACGGGGCAGCATTGGCCGCATCCGCAACAATAGCGGCAACGGCATCGGCACCGGCAGCACCGGCAATAGTAACATAAACAGCATCTAGAGCTGGAGCTCCATGTGTCACTTTGCATTTTGACCACTAACTCGCCGGCCGCGTTTTCCTACCGCTCCGGCCATCGCTCCTTCGGCGTCTATTAGATTGTCGTATTCGAAAGCGCAACAAGAGAACGCGACGGTTACAACTCAATTAAAATATTAATATAATTTTCATTAACAACTTGAAGAAGATTTTTTTTCCACAATAAAAAAAGTAATTGTGTGTGATTTTTTCTGTTCGTGTTATAAATAAAAGTTGGCTTTATTTTTAATGGTTGACATCAAGTGGGGCCTCTGATCAACCAAAAGGCAACTGCAACTGCATGTGTCAGTCATCTTATTAATCAAAAACATATAATGCTAAATACAATATTAAATTTTTAACAATCGCAAATCTCATCATAGCATAAATTCTAAATTGCTAATTCTGTCACAAGGTGAGTTGTGTATCTTTCTATATGTCTCTTGGGAGAGACTTACTCAATTGCATCTGACTCCAAATATTTTTAAATTAAAGCTATTATTATTATTGTACACGAATTAATAATAAATAATTACAATGTGTATTGTAAATATCATATTAATCATGTATATATGAAATTATGGAATTACTTTTTTTAAATTTGTTACATTTCAGATGTCTTTTAGTTATTATTAATAATAAGCAGTCACTATATGAATATTTTTATTTTCAATTGATTTTCTAATTTCTCCTATCATAAATGTATAGTCTTTTTTAATCTTTATTTATTCTTTATGGAGACAGTTTATATTTATATTTACAAAAATTTACTTTGGCTTACGGTGATAGTGTTCTGCATATTTAAACATAATATACATATTATAATTTTTCAACTATTCATTTTATCATCACTTTGTGTCGATCCATCTTTTTTCTATTTGTAATAGTTGCAGCTTAAAACTTGACGTAGGATTTATATTTTTTTTTTTTAAATTATGAATTCTAAATTATTTATTTTACTACATAGTAATTTAATTACTGGGATGCATAGAAAATGTACCCGTTGGAGTATCATAAAGCAGATGACGGTTTAAAAGTAATCACACAAACCATGTAAACATACTTCAACAATGAAAATAAAATAACCTTTATAAATTTTTTTTTATATATTCATATACACTTACATACATCGAATTGGTTTGCTAATCAGATATTTTTAAAAAGAATATTTTTTTCGTTTTTAACTTACACTGATCCTTTTCCATTTTCCATTGCATTAAAAAATCCACATTTTATAATGACGACAACAAATGTTTCGTGCAATAATTTTGATGCAAATATTTAATTAAATAGAAAAATTTGTTTACGCAATATTTAATAACCTAAACTAAATTTAAAATGTCGAGTACAAAATAAAAGTAAAAACGCGTAATTTATATAACATTACAATATTTGTAAATGCAAAATATACCAAGAATTGATAACATGACACAAAATACTTAATTTTATGGGCAAATAAAATAACGAAACGATTAAAAATTTATGGAGTCCAATAAATAATAATATAGAAGTATATGTTAAGGCCAAAGAACATTTAATGTCCCACTTCATATGTAAAAAAATAAACATACAATAAACACAATGAGCAATTTTTACTTAATATATTTAATTAAAATTTAAGGTATTTGTCTGACAAATGGTCAATAACAACCAGCAATAAAAATAAAAAAAAGAACAACAAAAGCAATACGCATAATATGATACCTTCGAAAACTCATCGGTGAACCGCACTTATGCACCGCAAGTTCTACCGCGAAATTGATAATTCAACGGTTAACCCAACGGGCAACCAACTAAAAAATACGAAAAAGCCAACTACAACAAGAGCAACAACAACGTCAAACAAGCCGCGTGAGATGGCAAAAACAGCAAAAAAATCGAATCGCGGGTGTAAAACGTTTAAATCAACTGTGTAGCAGAGTAATGTGATATTTTAAAACAATGAACAAGAGCGCACCAATAAAAGCAAATACAAAAATATATAAAAACACCAATGTAAATAAAAGTAGAAAGCATATAGAGTGCATATAATCAAAAAAACGGAGCAAGTGATGTTCCAATTGAAGGGCAAAATTTATCAGACCTGGGCTCACCAGTCAAGTGGTTTTTTTTGTTTTTAATTTTTTTGTGAGTTGTGAGCATGGTTGTGAATGTGAGCGTTGCTCTGGCTTTAGTTGTATTTGAAAGTGGTCAACCAACTCGTTGACCACAAAAGAGCAAAAATAATAAAATAAACACAAATACGTGTATGCACACACATACACGCATATATGAATATATACATACATGTGTATGGTAAGACAGCCAAATCAAAAACAAACCAAATTTCAACAACAATAACAATGACAATTGATTGTATGAAATTCTAAAGCAGCCGGCGCTCAATTGTAGGCAACACTTTTTCATATCTCTGCTCTGTTCTAATACAATATAGCTTTGGTGTTAGTTGAGCGACTTAAATTATTATATTTAATTAAATTAAAGTTTGTTAAAAATTTATGGTAATTACAAATGTGAAGTCCTGCCTGCTTCTGCTTGCGTCAATGAAGCTGACGTTGATTAATATTGGGAAATTATTGGCATTTATGACAATATTATATTTACATATATGTAAATATATAATATATATATTCACGAAAATATATTATATTTTAACAAAATACGCGATATATAGCAAACTGGTCCAAAAGTAAGGGCTTAATTAAATTAATATTATTTGATGCAATCTGATTATTTGAAAACAAAATGGATTCATATTTTTTTTACTATTTTGTGTTAGTAGAGAAACTTTTTATAACCGCATACCCATAGGTTCGGTTGCAATGTTACTAAGTGATATATAATGGCATTTATTCAACTTAATAAAGTGCATCTAACCGAATAATTTTCATCTTGTTATGTATATATTGGTATGTTGTTTTGCATATTTTAAGTATATTTATACTTTATTTACATTATACTATATTCATATTTTATTATATTATATTTATAAATTTCTCGAAAAATGTAATATTTCGACGGTCCCTTTTAAATTATGTTGCATTTAGTAAAAATGTGACTAGAGTTTGCTTATTTGTTATTCTTTCAGGAAATGGATTTCAAAAAATTCATATTCTATTGCGCTTATCCGAATGAGCGTAAGAGGCAGAAGGACATATCCGATACCCCATAAAGTATTTATATTATTGAGCGCCATTAACAGCCAAGTCGATATAGCCATGGTTGTCTGTATGTCTGTATGAACACCTAGATCTCAGAGACTATAAAAGTTAAAAACTTTAAGCGCACCTCACGTTTATTTTAGATTTTTGCCACGCCCCTTTTTGCCCACGTAACGAAAGAGACCGAATTGAACGCAACTTGCAATAACTCTAGAGCTTTGGCTTTGGTACACACAATAATAATCACAATCTTAATGATCTCTGCAAAATTGCAATCGAACAATAAACACAGAAGTTATTCAAGAAATGATTTCAATGGGTGCAATCAGCTGCAGCGGCACTTTTTCAGTTGGTATGTCACTCAGTGACATAATAATATTGTTTAATTAACCAAATAAAGTACAACCAAGCTTATAATTTTGAACGCAGCTGGTGTTGGTATATTTTTAGTTTAGTATATTAACGAAAATAGACTATTTTGCTTTAAATTGTTGTTGTATTCACTAAAAATAATTGACGGGTATTTCACAGTCGCGCAACCCGTCTGTAGTTTTCTTAATTGTTTTTATTGTAAATTACACGCTTTGTACAAAATCCATGACCTCATAGCGTCAAATCTTGACCGTAGCCCTTCCTACTTGTTTTATAATAGTATTTAAGTAATAAAACAATCATATTTAATGAAACAATGATGTAATGTACATAATTTATATATTCTTTACATATTAAAAATGTTAAATTTGATTTACTAAATTTAATTAGTTGGTATTAGTTAGTACGAGTATTTATTAGACCTTCAATTCTGTTGTAATAAACTATGATTTTGGAGCTTAAAGAAACTTTGTACTCCAAGTTCTTGGAGTTAAGGACAGATAGTGCATTTTATGGCTTCGAAGCAGAGTGAAAAGTATGCTCATTGGGGTTGCATGCAATTATTTTGTGTTGTGTTATTATTGTTGTTGTTTCCGCTGCTGTTCTCTTCGTCTGGTTTGTATTTGTACGAATGTATCTTTTATCGATTTCAATTAAAAACGCATTGCTGCAAATTGTAAAAATTATCAGTGAACAGTGTGTCTTTGTGAGAGTCATCTCATCACGTGTGCATTTGCATTCGTCTGTATATAAGTTTATTCAATGCTTCTACGTGTGTGTGTGTATCAGGAAACGTCGACGCATTTAGTTGGTATTCCATTGAACATCGACTGACAAATGTTGGTGGCTATTGCTGGCATGTCCATGGCAATGTCATTGGCTGGAACATTGCGGGATATCGTATTTTCTCTTTTAGTTTCTGTCATGCAAAAATATCAAAAGCGCGTTGCGAAAATCATGCGAATTTTTCACACTGGTTTCTGACATTGTCCACAGAAACACATACTCGTATAGCAGACACATCGTTCTCAATGAGCTCAATTCCTGAGATGGAGCCCAAACTCATATGGAATCTGAATCTAACTAGAATATTCTAAAATATTAATTACGAGGTGTCGATGATTTTTTAGTATATTTTAAAATGATTCTTGGAGGATTTTTTAGTATATTTTAAAAAGCTTCCCGGATAAGCAGGAGTAGGAGGAGGAGCAGAAAACTTATATATATAATAGAGAGAAAGCTTTATTATGTGACCCACACGGTGCGCATAAAATTGATAAGTATTGTTCTCAATGACAATACTATTGAACTCTAAAATTACATATATTAAGATTATTAAGTACAACTTACATAAATACTCATTGAGATGAAAGAATGCACAAACGTACTCCGTAAATAATATTATTGTCTTATCTGGCTTATAGTTTGTATGAACATTCAAAATATGACGAGGCAATTTTAAATTTTTTACCAAAAACATATGTAACAGCCAGAAGGAGTCTTCGAGCCCACAAAATATTCATTCTTGATCAGAGTCAACAGCTGAGACGATATAGGCCATGAACACCTAGACCACAAACACTATAATTGATAAAGCATCAATTTTGATTACAAAATGTCGTTACGTTTACGTTTACGTTTACGTTTGTTTTTAACGCAAATCCAAAAAAAAAACAAACTGCAAGCGTAATTTTTAAGCTACAATGTTCATATAAACACCAAAATTCTTAAAAAAATATTTGTAAAGGGTGAAATCAGTAGCAGTTGCACCTTTTCAGTTGCTATGTCATTCAGTGACATAATAATAATATTTAATAAACCTCATAAAGTGCAACAAAGCCGGTAATCTTTAATGTATATCGGTATCTTTATAATATTTGGCATATTTTTAGTATTTTTTTTATATTATCGAAAAATTGTATGTTTTGATGGTTGCTCTTAATTTTTGTTGAATTCAGTAAAAATGGATGGCAGGTAAAAATAAAACGATATATAAATATATAAACCATATATTCTGTTCGAACTATTTTAATTTCCTTTTGTTGAAAACTTTTGGAAATTCTCGCTATTTAAACTTATAGAAGTCAATCTATAATTTTAATAAGCTCCATTGATCTTAGGCGGTCTATAAATACATGTTTCTTAATCATCTGATTATATGTATGATACAGGTATTTTGACTTAATATTATATATTATGATCGTTCGTTGTGTAGTTAATGTCTTTTGCCTGACTGTGAAGAATATTGAATATCCCCACAAATACACTCCATCACACCACATAAAAGTCATCAATGCGTTATATGAATTTAGACATCTAAGTTACCATTTGGGTATTGTCAGTAGCTAGATTATTAGTAGAATTTTGTGCAACAAGCAAATACATCGTAAGGTCCTGTCGAGCTTCAGGGGAGCACTTTGCAGCAGTACAATGTTTCAACTACAGGGTTGGGTCCCTAAAGCGGTTCTGGAACTTGTGGCACATAAGAGTAAGACCGTGCATATCAGTTCACGAAAAATACTTAAGACCAACTCCAGGGAACCGAAGCAGCAGAGAAGGCTACTCATCACTTATTTGAAGTATGACAATGAAAGTCCAAAACTATATTCGTGCGTACAGCAAACAGACCGAGAGCAATAAGAGTATGCAGTGGATTTAGAACTGTTTCCGACGAAGCCGCTCAGGTCATAGTGGTATGTTGGTCCTCCAGGACCTGGAATCAAGTTCAAGAAAAGATGAAGAATCGAAACAAATGAAATGCAGTCAGCAACTTCAAGGCGGAAGTACTAACCAAGCTGGGGCACTCCGTGGGAGTGTTTAAATAATGTGTATGGTCGATATGCCTGCGATGCATTGCTATGCGGCTTCAGCGCAGGCAACTGCCACCATTTTATTATTTTGCTCGCTTTGTTATTATTATTATTGAACTGTACTGTTTACGTTATCTATATTATATTACAAATTTAACATTTTTATTTATTGGTAATGACAATTAAACATTTTTATTTATAGTATGAGTAATGGTAATTGTAATTATGAAATAAGTAGGAACGGCGGCAGTTAAGATTTGACTGTTAAAGGTCATGGATTTTTGTAGACTGCACGTAACTCAAAATTTCCAAAAAAAAAAAAAAACGAGTAAAAATGCTTCTGTCGAGTTTGGTCGATTGTGAGATTCCCGCCACACAGTTTTACTGAATGCAACAAAACTTAGGAACGAAATATTCTATTTATCGAAAATATACTAAAAAAAATTTCCTTAATATACACCAAAATCAAACGCATTCAAAATTATAAGCTTGGTTGAACTTTATTAGGTTTATTGAAAACCATTATTATGTTACTGAGTGACAAACCAGCTGTAACTGAACAGGTGCAGCTGCACCTGATTTCGCCCTATAAAAGTTATTCTTCAACAACTGTTGTGCTTTTTTGTCTTATTGGAACCAAATTTTCAGGGATCATTAAGATATTAATTATTAATTAGTGAGTGTACAATTCTGGGTTTATTGCAAAATGAGTTGCAATTCGGTTTTCTGGAAATTTGATTTGAGCGAAAAATTTTTACATGTTGTCTCCAAGTTTAATGGCAACTCTCGGTGACTACACGCGTTTTCTCATTCGACTCTCGAATGGGACTGATTCCTCAAAAATATGACTCTCGTCGTGTTTCTCTTACTGCTATGTTTATTGAAATTAGATTAAAAAGGATAACAACAAATCATAATGTAAAACTAAATTGACTTATGCAATCATTTACATAGTTGCATAAGCACGGATTCGCATTAGCCTGACATTATTCCCAATCCTATATAAAACAAGCCAATAAAAATGATATACAACAAAACCACACCTTTACTTCTACAACCAACACAGTGACTAAATGGCATAAATATGGGAAAGTAGCAGCAACACACAATTAATAAGAATTACAAGTTGTATGACGCACACATGGACATAGGCTCTGGTCGCATTCTGTTGCATGCTACATGCTGCAAGCTCAGCGTGGGCAGCCGCCAGCAGCAGCCACACAAGTGCTAATGACTTAATAAATCATCGCGTGCGACAACGAAATATACGTTGGTCCTGCCTGTCGGTCCCACAACTGCCACTGTCGTTGCTCCTGGCTGCCGCTGCTGCTGATGCTAGCGACCGCAGCCAGGACGAGCGGCCAAAATGCATAATTCAATGAAAATCTGCAAATTCCTTTAATCCTCAATATTCATTAAAATATGCCTGCCAGCAGCATTGAACACTGCTGCCACTGTTGCAGTAATTTCAGTTAATGCAGACTATTTGCGCAGCTTCAATTAAGAGCATTTAAAAAACTGTCCAAGCCTTTCCCGCACCTAGACTCTTTGATTCGTATAGAGTATTAAGCGGCGACCAAGAGCGCGCTCCAAAGAATATGCAGTTGCCGCCGTCGCTGACCGTGGCGGTGTTGCTGGCGACACTGGTGGATGTCATGTATACAGGTCATTACATCTTTATGTGATTAAGCACATAATGTGCACATATCCGCACATACATACCCACAAGAAGCTCTGCTTATATATAAGAATGTATATAATGTTTATAACATGTATAAATATACATATTTACATACATATACATATAGGGCTTAATCATCAACTTAAATGTGTTGTGCGGAAAGAATTTAATGTGGATACGTGTTCCATCCACATATAAGCTTGCAAACTGCTCTTAACGCTAATATGCCATTGCTGTTATGGATGCCGCTTTCTGCACCCATTTTCACATTACAAAAATAATTCGATTTACTGCCTCACCGGTCATTTTAATCACTTGCCGTGTGGCACATATAATGAAAGGTACGGGATAACAAGTAGAATGTGGAGAGCATACGATGCCATTTGATTGGAGACACTGCATTGAGCACAAAATGCAATTAAAAATTGAAAACGCGAGCAAAAATCATAATGAGCTCTGGAGCAACACTTCATTAACTCATTTACTTTGCTAGCTAAATACGGGAAATCAGAGACTCCAACAGCCAATAACTGAAAGACAAACACATCATAAAAATCTCTGCCCCCAATCCACACCAAACAACCGCAAACACATCACCGCCCACCGAGAACTGTCAGCATTCAGAACCTTGTCCAGCAGCTCATTGATAGGCGACAAAATGTTAACAAGCTGTTAAAAATTTCTCAAACGGATATATCAGAAATCATACAAAGGCTTTCGAATGCTCTAATAAACTTAATTTAATGCAGTTAAGTTAATTTAAGATCATTTTTGGAAGAGTAGAGCAAAATGTTTCATTCATCATCTAAAAAGTAAAATAAAATTATATTTTAAAAAACAGTTTGGCCAATTATATTTTCAAATAATTTTTAATTTAAAATGTGGACGGCTGACATTCACATTAAGTACCTATTTTTCAGTTATATTTATTAAAGTCTCTAAGGTCTCTGCGTTCCATTTTTGTTTAAAACAATTTAAATATTCTTAGCTTGAGTAATCTATGGTGAATAAGTTAAGGGAAAGACAAATTGTCTGACATTCCCACTGAGCTTGTCCATAGAACCGATTGATTGCAGTGTATAAACAACCCACTAGAGCAACTACTTAACCAGCGTCATAAATTTACATGCTGGCCAAACAAACAGGCCAACAAAAGAAACAAAAAAGGCACAAACAACAATATAAATAAACAAGCAGAAACAAGAACACTTTCTGTGGGCCGCGATTGGTGGTGCATTTGCTGTTGTTTCTTTTGTTGTTGGTATTGTAGTTGTTACTGTTGTTTTTGTCGACAGCACTGAAAGCCAGTGCCGTTCGTGGCCTCAATGTTGGCCTCAAAATGCAAAACCTTAAAAAGGAACAAGAAGGCTCAAGCACTCCCCCTGGGAGGAGGAGTCATTTCAAGCCAAAGAACGTCAGCCTCTTTGCATGCGAGCATTGTCAACAAGTTTGACTGCAATGAACACGTTAACTGTTGTAAAAAGTAAAAGGTGATATGGGATGGTTTTGCCGTGCGACAAAGGAAGGAAAATAGGCAAACGAATAATTGGCACCCTGGCAGTCTTTATCCTTTTGTATATAATGCATGAACATGCACATTTTTTGCATTACGTTGCGTTTTCTTTTTTCCTCAATTTTTTACAATATCTTCTTCTTCGTTTTTATTGATTTTTGGTGTTAATTTTCTGCTACGCTTTTCGCATATTACGCATACGCGACGTGTGCGACGGAAACCAGGCGACTGACCAAACGCATCCTGTCTGCCTTGCTGAGGTTTTTCTTGTTTTTGTTGCCTGTGCGCTTGGATGGTTTGTGATGCTCAGCGTTTGTACAGCTGTCAGCCCTTCGTTTGCACTCACACCTTTCACACGGCTGATGCAGATGAGGCAGACCAAATGACAACAACAATTGCTGCCCGCTTCATTTATTGTTATAGCCACCAATGGGCACGCGTTTTTCCAGAGTGTTTATACTATGACCCGTGGACTACGAATGTAGTGAAGGATATACAGCCAAACAGGCAGACAGTCGGACTGAACAAAGAACCCGAGCTATGCGTTGCCGTTTCAAACTATACTGCTGTTGGCGAGTTGTTTTGCGTTGCGTTACGTCCTTTGCAATGCATTATTTGTTTGTATTTTTCCTTTCGTTTTTGACTTTTTGCGATGACCGCGACTGCCATCAAACAACTCACCTGCCCACCGTTTACCTGACATCGGCAGCTTTGTCCCCCGAGCGTCGCTTGTCAACAAGCCTCCCTATATCGGATGTATGTATGTGTGGTGTATTTGCATACCCTATGTCCATTAAAGGATTTAACATCTTTGTGCCACCGTGTGCAATTTCTGAATGTAAGTACAATATTTATAAGTCCGTCTACCCGTCTGCATAAACGTTTCATTTAAAGACACTAACAATTCGAGATTTTCCACTTAGTAAGTATGATTGATACGAAGTATGCTTCATAGAATGTGTCCTTTACCCTAGTTATCAAAGATCTGCTAAAATTGATGGATAGAATAGCTTAAGCAGTTAGTGCAGGGTAACAGCTAGTCGTATAAGGTCCATTTTTGAACTCTCGCTCTTGCCTTATGTTGGCTTTTTTGTTGGTTTCAACCACATATTTGGTTGCTGATTTTTGGTTTCGTAATTTTTTGTACCCACAGCCCAACTGTGTCGCTATTGTTATTGTTGCAGTTGTCGTTGCTGTTGTACTTGTTTGGCGATGTTCTTGTTGTTGTGTGTGTTTGGCGGTTTCCCCATTATTATATTTCGTTTTCTCGGTGTCTACAAATTATAAAGGTGTTCAGCATGTTGAGCTTGGCCTGCTATCGATGCAGTTTGTTTAATTCGATAGCAAAATTCCATTGGATCCGCAATTTTCTACAATCTATACTGCTAGTTGCTCAAGTAGTAAGCTTCAAACGATATATCAATAAGATTAATATTAACGATACATATCAATATGTCCGTCTGTCCGTCCGTATGAACACCTAGACCTCAGAGACTATAAGAGATAGAGCAACCAAATTTTCGGAATAGTGTGTCTAATTGTTGCACGCAGATAAAGTTTATTTTAGATTTTTGCCACGCCCCCTTCCGCCACCGTAAATCGAAAAAAAAACGAATTGCAAGCGTCGTTTCAAACCTAGAAAGTTCAAGTTAGGGAGGCACAATACTAATCATCATCTTAATAATCCATGATTTCGTTACAATCGGATAAAAAACACAGAAGTTATTAAGAAATTACTTTTATAAGGCGTTACCACGTGCAGCTGCACCTAGTTAATTGCTATGACACTCCGTGACATAATAATGGTGTTCAATAAACCAACTAAAGTGCCGCCAAGCTAATAATTTCGAACAAAGAAAATGTTGGTATATTATTTTGGTATATTTTTAGTAAATATTTTTTAATAGGATTTTTTCAGCATATTTTAGAAAAATATAATATTTCGATGGTAAAATTGGGTGGCGGGTATCTTAAAGTCGAGCAAACTCGGCAGTAGCTTTCTTACTTGTTTTAGTATATTTTTCAGTATATTTTTAAAAATATAATATTTCGATGGTAAAATTGGGTGGCGGGTATCTCACAGTCGAGCAAACTCGAGAGTAGCTTTCTTATTTGTTTTATATAATATTGGCTTTAATTAACTATCATTTGTTTAAATGCTTATTTATCTGGCACAATTGTTGGGATACTGATTTTAAATACATTTTATATACTATTGAGCTTCTCAGAATGTGCGTAACAGGCAGAATGCGTCATCTGCAACCTCATAAAGTACATTCTTGATAAGCATCAACCGCTGAGCCGATATACCCCAGACTGTCTGAACGTCTGTCTGTATGGACTTAAGAAGATATAAGAGCAACCAAATTTAAAGGCAATATCTAATAGCTATCAACGCAGACAAATTTGTTTTCGAATTTTGCCACGATCCCACACGCCCTCGCAAATCGCAAAAAAATGAAAGCGTAGAGCGTAGAGTTTTTGGTGCATTCACTCATAATCATCATCCTAATAATAATAAACCCCTAATAAATGCTTTTACTGAACGAAATTAAGATCAGCGGCACCTATTCCGTTGTTATGTCTCTCGCTCTGCGATGTTATAAAGGTATTATAAACTAATAAACCTACTAAAATGCAGTAAAGCTAGTAATTTTTCCAGTGGTATACTGCGGTATATTTTTTTGGTATATTGTTTATTATAATCTCAAAAACATACTATATTCCGAAGTTTCTTGTTAATGATTGTTGCATCCAGTAAAAATGGGTGTCGAGTATCTAACAGTCGAGAAAACTCCACTGTAGATGTCTTACTTGTTTTTCACTTCAGTTTGGGTTTTAGCACTGTTCAATTCTGTATTTCCCGCTGAATTCTATGTGAAAAATCCGAAAAACTAAATTTTTTTTTCGAGAATTTAGCATTTTAATATATTTTGGCCAGACAAACTTCGCTGGGTTATTCTAGTGTTATTTACATTTAATTAATATCTAGAATATACTAAATATATATGTGTATATGTACTGTCTATATTGTATATGACTAAGATATTAAGAAATTTTCAAGCAATCAATATAATACTTATAATACACGAAATATGACTTACATACAAATTTTGAGTTTTTGTTTGTTTTGGATTGTCATTTGCTAATTCAATATGCCAAAATTTTAATTATTCAAGTAACAGCGAAAACAACAATAAAAAGAATGCGGAATCATTCAATTAAAGAAGATGCTAAAGGTGTTTGCTACAGTATTAGTACTTAAAATAATAATGAGTTCGAAACTATTGCATTCCAATTTGTGGGAGGTGCAAAATAAAAATATCTGTTTTTCACCTTTCGATTTTTTGGAAAATGCTAGTGTATTGTACGCACGTAAGAGAGGATATTCATACATATGTGCATGTGAGTTTGTGCATGTGTGTGTTGAAAAATCTACAAAATATTTACTACAAGAGCAAATGCAACAGCAGCAATGACATCGGTAACAACAAGAGCAACAAAAACAATGGCCTTAGCAAAGCCAAAGGCTTTTTGGGTCTACCAATATTATTCCACACAACTTCAAACCCACAAAACGTTGGTTAGTTTTTGGTAATAACTTCAAATCTGCACTTGCCACTTTGTTGCAACAATAAAAGCAATTGCAATGGCGGCAGCAGGAACTATCCAAATACAGTTGGCAAAAAGTGTAAGCACACACATAAGCGCACCCACACTAACTAACATCAATGGACATGCATAGAAATGCATGCAGTTGACTATGAAATAGAGATGGCATCGAATTGGCGCGCCCATGTGAGCGTGCGTGCATGTGTGCACGTGTGTGTGTGAGGGTGTAAAAATAATTTAACTAAAAATTGCACACAAAAATGTTGGCACCGGTTTTCTTGCTTAAACGGTGCACTGCATTACACAGTCCATATGGCACCACATGTTTCTCGGCTGGCCTCCGGACCATCACCCTCAAGTTGTTGTGTGCGTTGATGTTTATTTTATGATTTTTGTTATTTGGATTTTTTACCAGCCTGTTGGGCTCTATTCTGGGTTTCAGATACCACAAAATGCTGTGGGTGGAATTTGCGGTGTATGGAACAAAAGAGGAGACTGACGTGAATGGAGCTGTGGGGCAGGCGACTGCATGATTTTCAAATACAATACGATTTGCAGCAGAAAATATACGCAAAATAATAAAATCACTGCCGCAGAAATATATAACGAGTCAGCAACAAAAACCATCCCCAAGATTAAACCCGAAACAGAAAAAACAAACGTAAAACTGAACATAAAATTGACTAAATATGCAAACCTCACACAGAGGTAGTTAGACTCAAACTCACATGGAGATTGCATGTAAACAGAACTGCAATGCAATATGGTCGTATGCGACGGGGGCGGAGTCCAACGTGCGCCAAACAATTGAGTCGAGTGAGAATTACAAATTGAGAGACAGCTTCAAGTTTGCAACCCTTGCAAGGAGTGAAATCTGGTATCCAACTTTTTGTTTGTATGGGTGTTTGTGAGTGAGAGAGCAGGGGTGGGAGTGGAATGCGTAATTTGCTAATTGAGAGACGAGTTGAGTTGCAGCATGAGTGAGTGGGCCCTTTGATGTGCGAGGGAGCGAGTGAGTATCTAAGTGAGCTGAGTGAGTTTTCCTCAAACATCAAAAAGAGACACCTCATGTGTGGATCATACACACACATACAAGAACACTCAGAGAAGCTGTAAAAACTTAGAATCGCTGTTAAGAATATTCAACACTCAACGGCAACAACAGCTGGAACAAACACAAATGTAAACGATGCGTGGGAGGTGCACATACACATACTCAGACACTATGGTATGTTTGTAATTTATACCGTGATCCAATGAAATTTTGGTTATCTGAAACGGTAGACGTCTTAGGAGTGTATGCCGCACATTCGCTGAGCCAAACCATCCCGACGCGATGTGGTATTTAAGTCAAATGCCAGCAGCAATATAGAACACGTATGTGGCCGGACAGACGGAACACTTATCATTCATAACGACATAAATACACTCACACATATTCCATTATATTCTCATTCGCAGCACATGTATTATTTAGTTTTCGATACACGCGACGCGCTTGTACCTGCATTGTATCCTAACAATCACAATACCATTAAAAAAAAAAACAGTTGAAACCAGAGAAATAAAACTTAAAAAACAAAAACAATACAGAAAAGATACGCAACAAATATCCAAAGTGTTTGTAAGCAATAAATTTAAATCTTTTAAAGTGGTGTAAACGTGTTTAATTTAAAGTTGGATACTTTTCTTGCATTAAAATCTTGAATCAAAAGTACTTTGGTCTTGTTATGTGTATCAGATCTTAAGCCTCTGCTTTAAAATATGTGCATAGCGCTCTCATACCAGAAGAAAATAAATCGTATAAAATAATTCACAGTAAAATAATTGCAAAGTAGTTAATTTGATAGTGAAAACAAACAGGAACGTCTACAGTCAAGATGAAATCAAGATACAATAATCAAGAAAGAAAGCTACTGTCGAGTTTGCTCGACTGTAAGAAACCCAATTTTCTTAACTGATCAATAAATAAGAACTACCAATAAGATATTATATTTTTCAAAATTATACTAAAAAAATGTATTTAAAATATACCGAAAATAACTTTGTTCAAAATGATTAGCTTGGTAGTACTTTATTATGTTTATTGAACACCATTATATGTCAATGAGTGACATATTAGCTGATCAGGTGCAGCTGCACCTGATTTGGCCTTATAAAAGTAATTATTTATTAACTTCTGTGTTTTTTGTCCGATTGTAGCAAAATTTTCAGAGATCATTAGGATGATGATTAGTATTGTGTGCGCCGAAAGTGAACATTCTAGCTTTAAAATGACGCTTGCATTTCGGATTGATTTTTTTCGATTTACGGTGGGGAAGGGGTCATGGCCAAAATCTAAAACAAACTTGGTCTGCGTGCAACAATAAGACACACTATTCCGAAAATTTTGTTAGTCCATATTTTATAGTCTCTGAGATCTAGGTGTTCATACTGACAGACGTACAGACGGATAGACGGTCATGGCTATATCATCTCGATTGTTGACACTCATCAAGAATGTATATACTTCATGGGGTCGGAGAAGCTTCCGTCTGCCTGTTATATACATTTTCGGTTGGCACAAAGTTATAATGCTTTTCTACCCTCTGGGTAAGCGGGTATAAAAAAGACCGAATTGAAAGCATCTTGAATTAAACCTTGAACGTTGATTTTTGGTAAACACAATAACAATCACCGTCTTAATGATCCCTGAAAATTTGGTTATAATCAGACAAGAAACTCAGAAGTTGGTATGTCATTAAGTGACATAATACTGGTGTTCAATAAACTAAATAAAGTGCAACCAAGTTTATAATTTTATAATTAATTATTTCGGTATATGTATATTACGTATATATTTTTTTTATATATTATATTAGTATATTAATAAAAAAAAGAATATTTTGCTCTGAAGTGATGTTACATTCAGTAAAAATGGGCGGCGGGTATGTCGAAGTCGAGCAAACTTGACAGTAGCTTTCTTACTTGTTAATATTGCAATTATGAGTAACACGCATTGTAAAATATTCCAGGACTTCATACAGTCAAGATATGACTGTAGCCGTTCCTTCTTGTTTTTTTTTTCTATCAACTAAAACTAACTGAATTTAATAAAAGAATTTTATAAAACTAGTATTTAATCAGCATATTGATATTTACAATTATCATAGTAATCAAAGATATTTTTTATTCTCTAATGGCTATTGGCACTTGGTAACTCAAAATTAATTTTTCTTGAATTATATGTGTGTATTTTTTTTGTTGGGATTTTTGCTGTTAAATGAAATTTCATTGCGATAAACAAAACAGAGGCGAATTGATGATTACATGAATCATCTCTCATATTTGTTGCTTTCCTACTGCGTGCTGCTCGTTGTGTATTTATAAAGACATAAAAAATTAAAGGCGCAAGACAAACGCCATAAAAACATAATATTATGCATATCAAAGGCCGCCGCGTGCTGCGATGCCAGCCAAGTTGGTTGCTGGGTGGTCCTAGCAATTCCATTCTACTAGTGGCCCATCTCTTAGTGGAACGGAATTCACCGATCCATCTAACCAGATGGCAACATAAAGTTTTTGAGTTTTTATACCCGCCTACCCAAAGGGTAGAAGGGTATTATAACTTTCTGCCGACCGAAAATGTATGTGACAGGCAGACGGAAGCTTCTCCGACCCCATAAAGTATATGTATATATTCTTGATCAGCGTCAACAGCCGAGACGATATAGTCATGTCCGTCTGGTTTCATAAAACACAGAAGTTATTAAAGAATTACTTTTATAAGGCGAAATAAAGTGCAGCTGCACCTGTTCAGCTGGTATGTCACTCTGTGACACAATAATGGTGTTCAATAAACATAATAAAGTACTACCAAGCTATTCATTTTGAACAAAGTTAATTTTGGTATATCTTTTGGTATATTTTTTAAGTATATTTTTCAGTATATCTTTGTAAAATGTAATATTTTGATGATCGCTCTTATTTATTCTTCCATTCAGAAAAATTGGGTGGCGGGTATCTCACAGTCGAGCAAACTCGACAGTAGCTTTCTTACTTGTTGTTATCATGATTAAAGCCATGAATTCCAGCAGTGTTGTCTGCGTTTGACAACACGTCATGCAAAGTGCAGGGCGCAATGTACTGACCATAATATCAACCTCAAGCCCAACCCCAACCCCAAATCCAATTCTAAACTCAATGATGTTAGTCTGTGTATCCATGTGAGTGTGCGTGAGCACAGCTTTGTACTAGGCTGTGATGTGACTGCTAAATGCTACACATTGCAGGTGGGACAAGCGAGTGTCCGGGCATCGAACGCCAAGCAATCAACAGCAATTTGGCAACGCCCAGACGCTGCACACACCCAGCAAATGCTTCTGTTGCAATCACAATATCTACTCAAACTCTCAGACTACCGAACATGGACATGGCTATGCTGTGTATTGGTGGGGACATCCGTGTCAAAACAATGTACGCACTAGAAGTCATTTAATTTGTTAAACTCGGTGATTTGAACAAACTTGCCAAATGTGTGTGTGGCTGAACGTCCATCAATTGGTTCGCCAGACCCAAGGAGACATCAGAAATAGGTTGTGGGGCAGCAAGAAGAAGGAGAGATGCATTTGACAATGGTGACAACATGGATATTATTTCAACACAAGTCAACAGGTTTAAGACACAACGCAAATAAAAAACAATAACAATTTGATGTTCTTGCACATTTCAAAAAACCAGAGATTTTATCAAGACTTTTCTGAACATTGACAAAATTCTTAAGTTATCTAAGCATAATGCACACATTCACGACTATAAACAATGTTTTATATTCATTCTGTTATGTCAATTTGATAAAAATGTGCATGTAAGTATATATTTCATCTGAATAAGAAATTTCAAAACCATATGAAATATAATATAACTATTAATTTTACATTAATAAAGAAAAGAATACTCGTATAATTTGCTTGATTGATTAATATATTAATATTGATTTTATTGGTTTGTTCTATAATATGCCAATCCATCTAACTATTCGTTCAAGGGACTTTGTTAAGGATTCTAAATTTCGTATTTATGTAAGTTACTGCATTTTGTTTGCATTCATTCAATGACAGAACAGAAATTCAGATCCAGTTAATCATAAATACTCTGCTGACTAGTGCTGTCTGAAGATGACACAGAGACAGACAAACAACACTCAGTCACATAAAATTTGCTCATAGGCAAGATTGTAAAGTAGTAGGTGAGATACGTGTTCAGGGATGATATATGTATATGACGGCGCCCTCGAGGGTTGCATGCATCTGTGGTTGCACATTGATGCTGTTGTTGTCGTTGCTATCATACCGATACAGTTGAAGCTGCATTCATTAAGCAATCTAAAGCCCCAGAACTATATATCAAGTGATGTGCTCGCACAGACGTGGGAGACGACACGAGTTTTCTTTGACTTGGGGGCATACCAGGCGCCGGAAATGCAAATTATGTTATGTGTCAAGTAACCGGAAAATTCATTTTAATTGTCATAGAAATGCAATATTCCATTTATCCATACAAGCTTGGCCGAAGATGAAATCGGAGGGGGAGTCAGAGGCAGTGGCTTGGCATTGCATACTCGAGTGGCCCCTGCTTAAAGTGCTAATAAACTGTTAATAAACGTTACTAATACACGCACCCATTTTCTTTGTTTTCCGTTTAACTGTGGCATTCGTATTGGCCACGGTTTTTTGTAGTGTTTTTGGCATTGCGTAAACCACTTAGTGGGTTAGAAAAATAAATAATGTTTGGGTTTGAGCTTGCGCTTGGGATATAGGTCATCATTGTGTGATAGGTAACAAACATGGGCGCGGCTGTGACCCCTAACCACATACATGCTCACCGCAAACGAGCCACTCAACAAGTAATTCAAAATAACATACAGCCAGAGGACGGTAGACCCGTAAAACCAAATGAAACCAAACCAAAGCCGACTTCATCAACAGCCACAACAATCAGCTAAACTGCAATTGCATTAACAAGAAGAATTAAAGTATCAGTACCATTGGTAGCTGCAGCAACACTAATAAGAGCTGCTATTGCTTAAAATGCAATTTTTCCAATCAAGACTCAAAAATGTAAAACGCCTGCTTTGGCTTTAGTTCCAACTCTAGTTTCATCTACTAATTCAGCGTCTGTTCCGGCTGCACTAAAAATTGTGACGGCACCTGATGCATTGCAGGGCAGGCGGGCAGGCGCAAACAAGCAAAGCTGGATAGAGTTCTTGCATAGAAAAGGTCACAAGGACAACATATCCCATTCTATTTCGCACAGTCTGCATTCATTGTCAACATTCTGGACTTCTTACGTCACTTAAAGCTAAAAACATACAGTCCTCTAATTGGATCATTAACGGGTCTTCCACATGTCAGGTTCTCGTATATGATTCGATCACAAGTATTAAATACATTTATTTCCAATATTAAATATAGTTTTCGTTTTAGTTTTATAATGTAAATATAATCAGAGTATCTAATAAATCCCACGTCCTTATAAATGATTTGCTTAAAAATATTCATACATTCTTATTTATAGATGATAATAATGGCGTAAACTAAAATAGAGCAAAATAAATTATTTATGCGAAATAATGAAATATTGAATTTATTGGTCTTTTGAGTGAGGTTTATTTGATCTTATACTCGATATAAGTGTCAAATTATATTGTATATTTTCATTATGTATTCATGAGTATAGTACTCCTATCAGTCAAGAACACACGATTATAGTTGCTTTGGAATGTGTCACTATTACTTTGTTCTCGTCTCAACTGCAATATTTTTATAGCGCCTACCCAAAGGGTAGAAAATTTGAAACGAAATTGAAAATTTGGTTACAATCGGATAAAAAACACAGAAGTTATAAAAGAATTACTTTTATAAGGCCAAATCGGGTGCAGCTGCACCTGATCAGCTGATATGTATCTTAGTGGCATAATAATGGCGTTCAATAAACATAATAAAGTTCTACCAATCATTTTGAACAAAGTTAATTTCGGTATTTTATTTTGGTATATTTTCAGTATTTTTTTAGTATAATTTTCAGTATATTTTTGTATAATATAATATTTCCATGGTCGCTCTTATTCATTCAGTTGAATTGGGTGGCAGTTATCTCACAGTCGAGGAAGCTCGACGGTAGCTTTCTTACTTGTTACTCTAACCAATTGGAATTTTTAACTCATGTTAAATATATGTACATATACATTTTACCGCCGTATTATGAAGGAAAAAAATGTGTTAACTAAAATCAAAGTAACTTTTATTTCTTCTTTGGTCTTAATTTAACTGCTTTCGATGAAGATAGATATAATGTTTAAATTAGGTCGGCATATTTTTATACCCGCCTACCCAAAGGGTAGAAGTGTATTATAACTTTGTGCCGACCGAAATGTATGTAACAGGCAGAAGGAAGCATCTCCGACCCCATAAAGTATATATATTCTTGATCAGCGTCAGCAGCCGAGACGATATAGCCATGTTCGTCTGTTCGTCTGTGGTATGAACACCTAGATTTCAGAGACTATAAGAGATAAAGCAACAAATTTTTCGGGACAGTATGCTTTATTGTTATACGCAGATAAAGTTTATTTTAGATTTGTGCCCCCTTCCGCCTCCGTAAATCGAAAAAAACGAATTTCAAGCGTCGTTTTAAACCTAGAACGTTCAATTCTGGCCCATAATACTAATCATCATTTTAATGAAAAATTCTCTGAAAATTTGGTTACAATCGGATAAAAAACACAGAAGTTATTAAGAAATTACTTTTATAAGGCGAAGTCACGTGCAGCTGCACCTAGTTAGTTGCTATGACACTCCGTGACATAATAATGGTGTTCAATAAACCAACTAAAGTGCCGCCAAGCTAATAACTTCGAACAAAAAAAATGTTGCAATATATTATTTTGGTATATTTTTATTATATTTTTTTAGTATATTTTTCAGTATATTTTTAAAAATATAATAATTCCATTGTAAAATCTGGTGGGTATCTCACAGTCGAGCAAACTCGACTGTATCTTTCTTACTTGTTTGTTACTAGCAATGCTGGAAACAATAAAAAATTGTTATTCTGTCCCACTGTTTATGTTGTAAGCCTCAGTCTCTGACACTTCGAACTTCTTTAGCAGAATGCAGAAGGAAGTATTTGTACACCACCTGCATTACAAACTATTTGGGGTAAATTTTTGTGAGGAAATGGGGTCACCGGTCAGGGTACTCAATCAGATGTGATATGCTAGACACCTCGGCCAGATAATTCAATGGACACTGATTGTCGTTACGTTGTTACAAAAACAATTGCAGACTGTTACTGTAGCAGTGGGCGGACTTCTCTTTGGCATCGTTTTATTTCTTCGTCGTTTATCATATGGCCAACGGGGCCAAAACGTTGTTTTTGGCCAACCCGTCGACTAAGTGACAGGCAAAACCGCGAATTGACCAGAGCAAGTCCATCTCCTTACACGCGTGCACACACAGGACACAGGACTCAGGATCCACAGCTGCACGCTTTTAAACGCACATACACAAGCACACACATGCACTCTTATGCAAATGCAGGCAGTTAGGCCGTGTGCTGCTGGACTATATTAATGCAGGCCACACAAGGAATGCTTAGCAGGACGAGGCTGGTGTGAGAACAATGACGTGTAAGTGGTAGGGACGAGAACGAGGATGAATCACAAAAGATGCGTGCCTAGCTTTCAGATTGCCCTTTCACCATAACCAATCCTACCACTTTTTCGGAGTTCTTCGGTTCGTGGTCCATCGTGCCTGGTGGTTGGCGCCTGATGCCAAGAGCAATGTTTTGGCACAAAGTTGACCGAAAACTTGGGATTGTTGGTTACTCGTTTTTGGTTTACTAGCCAGCCAGTTTGATAGTCGGGCACTCAAGCCGGAAGGATTGCATTGCGTCGTCCACAAATGATGCAAGTTGTTTTGTGCGGCAATTCGGCCGACTCCGATAGTCAATGTACAGAGTCGCAAAAGCAGAGAGAGAAGGAGAGGGATACAGAGACAGAATTCAGACACGCAGATTTCAGAAGGCAAAGTGACATGGGGGCGTGGCGTGACTATGAGGCGTGTTACTGTATCAATTTATGGTTGAATTTGGTGTCATCTCTCTGGCTGTTGATTTAAGCTCCGTCCTGCAGTATTACCCTCCTGTCATGCTTGTGAATCTCAGTGTATGTGTTGAAGCCTGGGAAATGTTCCTAGCATACCGGAAATAAGTTTGCTGCCTGTAAAGTCAGTTGATTTAGGCATTAAAGCGAATCCAAAGTTTCAGGCTTAAGCCTTTTTTCAGGCTCTAATTTTGGCTCTGGCAACGACTCCTGATACTTGAATCGTTTGACTCCAGATTAGTTCAGGCACACTTGAGCATTTTTAAACATTGTGTGGCTTAATTTGCTGCTAGTTAGTAGCAATTGTTGTTAATTTAAAGGCCAAAAACACCAGACAACGTTTAACAACAATTGGTAAAGATAGTTATGTATATGCCATTTACAATAGATTATATTTTATGTCACTAAAATCCGTAATGATATATGCTTAAAAAGCATGTCAATTAAAAATTCCTATGAAAATTCATTAACCTTTTTTAATAAGCAACGTGTACTCATTGATTTCAATTTTAGTCATGTGTTAACGTAATACGAAAAATTTTAAATGCCATTGTAAGTTCCAACCTACACATACGCGTAAATGGACGGGGAATAAAAACCCAAAGTCCAATTAAAATTTAACTACATCAAAGTAGCACCAGCGTTAGTAGCTGTTTTAGATGAGATATCGTCAACACCCAAGGACACACTCGTGTACTCTATATACATATCTATATATACATATATATATAGCCGTAACATTTAGCAAGTTTAGATTTTGGGTTCGAGTTCAGGCTCGGGTTGGGATCGAGTGTACTGTGGGAGTACAACAGCTGGACACAGAATATGGACATACCAACTATGCATAAAAAAGAACACAATGGCAAAAAAATATATGCACACACACACTCGGGGTATCCATGGCATGTCGAAAATTGCGCAGCTTTACGGCAAATGCCGCAAATTGAAACAATTTACATGTTGTAGATGTGTGTGGGGCCATCAAAAGGTTGAACTTGAATGTAAACTGTCGACTCACGTTCACGTGTGTCCGCTAGTCTGTCTTTGTGAGTGAGTGTGTGTGTTGGCATGCTATTGATGCCTTCGCGCGATTGACCAGTGCCGCTGTCGTCCCTGAATAAAAACCATGATTTAGCCTGAGACAAAACTTTTTCCCTTTGTAAAAGGCAAAAAAATAAAAAAAGTAAAGAGAAGAAAACAACTGTTAAAAGGAAATGGCAACAATCACTACAATAGCAACAACAAAATGGTGATAAACCGCGCGTGACCCGTTGTCCAGCTTCCGCCAAGTCGGAAGGCGACGAGATGCGTCGTTGACGGTTACGGCAAGCACGGATTATGGCGCGTTTGTCCACGACTTTCAGTTGACCATGTTTTTATACCCTTTGACTATTTTATAATAGATAACAAAATTTTGAACGTAGCTTTGTAACAGGCAGAAGGAGTCAAATGCAGATAACGTAAGCAACTATTAACGTAACGTACTATGATTATCATGATGAGCTCTATACTTTTAATATACCCAGTGAATTTCATGTTGATCAGATATAATACACAAACACATACTTAACTTTTAATATAGCATACCTCATTATGTACATATATTTACATATGTACTTATTATAACATTTAGTAAGCTCAAAAGATATCCACATGCAGTTATGCTCAGAGGTAAGTGTGCTGTGCGGGTCATTAGATTCTGGATCACAAGAGTCATCTGTTGCTGTGATCTCTTTCGTTCTTTGTATTTATGTTTCTTTTCCATGAGCTGTGTCTCTCTACCTCTCGTTGTCTTTACATGGCTCGGTAATAACCTTTATAAAGCAAATTTACAATAAAAGGTAGATGGTGCACGGAGAATGGCAAATGTTGAATGTCGTATGTTACACCGTGGACAGTCAAATGGCGTTGTCCAGCCCCCCAGCTTGTCCATTTTGTGCAAAGTTTGCAGTAGTCCGTTGTTTGGCTTCCGTTGGATTTTTGCACCGATTTCCTTTCGCATTCTTCCCCTAAGCCCCGCCGATTCCCATTCCACACTACACTTGACACATGGCCTTTTTTTTTTTTTTTTGGCTTGTTGGTCAAAAGTCAACCCATGAGCTGCGGCATTTTTAAGTAATTTTTATCGGTCAACTGAAGTCTGGGAAATTGGGGAAAACTCGGCGGCAACTGAACAACTGTTTGTGGCATTTGTGAAGTTGAAGATGGGTGCGGGAATGGTAGTTGACTCGATGTGAGGATTTGGATATTGTAAGTAATATGTGGGGGCTTGAATCATATAAAGAAATCTTAATATAGAAATTTTAAAGTTGTTACATGAGCAAAAACAATAACATCATCGTCGACAAGGTCAGTGGATACGGTCCGCATACGTCCTTCTAACATCCGGATTTCTGAATCCTGATACTGGCTTCCAGTGTGCATGTTTCTCTTTCTAACTGAAGACGAAAGAGGGCATGGATCAAACTGTCACTGACATATGATGATAGCGATTGCGATGGGGTTGGTGATGGCAATAATGGTGAAATGGGTGTGATGCTCTATGATGAGAAGTGATGGCCTGTGATGGGTTACCACGCGCGATGACAAGCGACAAAATATGCAAGGATCCAACCACATATTCTCACCCGTGACTCCACGTTTGACGTTACATCGAAGGGGAATGCACGTCCATGTGGATGAGAGCTAGATTTGCGTATGGATAGTTGCATGCCACAGCTAGCCACATATCCTGCTTGGCTAGCCAGTTCCTGTCGCAATCGCAGGCGCCATTCTCCATTCGCATCCCTGATGTTCTCCTTTACTATCCCGTTGCAGGAAATTGAAAAGTGCAACTCAAATCGCGTTCCGCTGAAGGTTCCAAATGTCCAAAGCTTCATGTTCAATACCAAACGCTCAACATGGCGTCCTCATGGATGCGTCGAGTGGTTGACAATTGATTTGTGTTTATTTGTGCTGTTCGGTTTATTTACTTATATGCCGACCAGCCAGACCAAGAACTCTGCACGTGAAAATGTAGACCACAGTTATGTAAAATTCAGTTTGACTGTGATTTAAAGACATTAGCTCTTTAATTCGTGTCCACCTTAACTTCAAATTTAAGTCAATTACCTTCAGGAAATAGTATTTTATTACGCAGTCGATGAACATATCTTAAAGTGATAAAGCAGTTATTAAGCCGACAATCTTATTTATTACAAGAGATTTGTCCTAGATAATGACATTTTTATTCATTTTATTTAAAAAATTTCAGTTTAATATTTATCATGATAAAATCATTTACTTTTTAAAGTCTACTCTTCACTTATAGGGTAATATTTTTCGACGTAAAGTGGTTTTTATGCAGCGATCAGCAGAAGGCTAACAGATTGTAGTTGTGAATTCATATTTGGTATTTTTAAGTATTTTAGCATTTTAGCACAAAAATTTTGAAATTTTAGCACAGAACTTGTTTTCGTACTTTATATGGTCAAGTTTACACTTAAATTGCACAAATTAACATACACTAGTGGGCATATTCTGGCGAAATTCTCTGTTTCATTTAAACCTAGCTTGCGCTTGATACGGCTTACCTATTGCATTCTTTTTCAACTGATAAGAATGCATGCAGACAACTAATTTTTGTTTGCCACACATATTTTGACAAACTCATTAAGTATTTTGGTAAAAAACAAAAAAGATATGTTTGCTTATTAGATCATTAATGGTAGCATAGTTTAACGTTGGAATTAAAGTTAACAAGTAGGAACGGCTACAGTCAAGCTTTGACTGTACGAGGTCATGGATTTTAAGCGTACATGCGTAAGTTTGAGCATAAAAGAAGATATTCTTGAGAGGCAGTGTTTAATAATGTTATAAAATTATGATAACCCACAGAGTTGTAATATAATAGTATTTTATCAAAAATATTACACATTAGACACTGATATATGATTTAAATTCATTTTCTGCTTTCCAAAATATATAAACAAATTAAAAAAGCTTTGAATGAACAAAAATTGCAATAATTATTGGGTAAAAGAAAATTAACCTTCTCCACACCGCCCGGGAATTGAACCCATGGTCTACCGAACAGAGGATGGCACAACTCCTCTCTGAACCACTCAAACATCTTGATCAACGACCGCACAAATTGTGTTATTAAGTCAAATTGTCATATTCCAATGAAAAAACATAAAACATTTAAATGTTATGTTATTCTGTGTTGTATAACAACACACTTTTAATAATGTTTATTTATGGACATTATAAATATTTGGAGCAAATAAAAAAATTTCGAATTTTTTATTTGACCGAGCGGGATTCGAGCTGCCAATATTCGATCAACGCTCCGCTACTCAACCACCATCTCATTTTGATGAACGTGGGTAAAAATGTAGTATGACACAATTCTAATCCGAGAAATAATTAATAACATTAAAATAATAATAATAATAATAATGTGACAAAAAAAGTCTGAGCTAAACTGTCTGGTATTTGAAGTCGGGACCCTTGGGCTAGTGTATAACTATTTCTTACGGTATTACTACTTCTATATCTTCAATGTTTATCGTCCGATCTTAATGAAATTTTCAGCAAACTTCCGCGCAAGAATTGGGTCGTACAACAAACGCTGTATGTCAATAATTATGGCTGTGAATGTGTTTGTTTTGTGATTTACATAGGCGGGAAGGGGCGTGGCCAACATCTAAAATAAACTTCATCTGCCTACGGAGTTTTTACATGTTGTCTCCAAATTTGGTAGCTTGCTTTATAGCTCTTATGGTCTCTGAGATCTCGATATTAAAACAGACAGACGGACATAGCTATATCGACTCGGCTGTTAATGCTGATCAAGAATATATAAGCTTATCTAATAACTCCTTTCCGCTTTTTTGCTCTTTATTCAATGCTGCATTAAAAGTGTTACAGTGGTCCGATTTAGTTCAAATACACGCCATTTTGTTCGATGATCTGTCTCCATCTAGACGGCAACTTTATAATTCCCCGTCCATAGAAATCCTTCTCCCTATTCTCGAAGAACTCGGACAACCAGTTTTCGCAAGCCTCTATTGAATCCAATTTTACACCACCAAGGGCGATCGCTATGGACAGGAAAAGGTGGTAACCACTTGGCGCAATATCCGGGCTATATGGTGGATGCAATAGAACCTCCCATTCGAGCTCCCGGAGTTTCTGACACGTCATCAAAAAGTGTGTGGTCTGGCATTGTCTTAGTGAAACACTACACCCTTCCTATTGGCCACTTCTGGACGCTTCTGGTCGATCGCCTGCATCAAACGGTCCAGTTGTTCACAGTAGATGGTAGAAATAAGCGTCCTGCCATATGGGAGCAGCTCGTAGTGGATAATTCCCTCCCAATCGCACCAAACACACAGCAAAACCTTCCTGGCTGTCAATTCCGCCTTAGTCACTGCTTGGGGCGATTCACCGGCCTTCGACCGTTTTCGCTGGATATTGTCGTAAGTGATCCACTTTTCGTCCACTTTTCGTCCGCCTCAAAAATGGGTCGAGTTCGTTTCGTTTGAGTAGCATATAGCAGGCATTGATTCGGTCCAGTAGGTTTTTTTGTGTCAAATCATGCGGCCCAGCCTTCTGCAAATGGTTTAAAATGGTTTGGAGATTAACTCCCAACTCCAGGCCATGTCACGAGATGCCACATGCCGGTTTAACTCGATGCATTCCATAATTTTATCGGTATTCGTCGTCACAGGCCTGCCGCCGGCTGGCTTATCCTAGGTGTCGTTTTCTCCGGCTCTGAACCGTCAAAACTATTCATCCGCGGTTCGAATTGATAGAGTACCATCCCCCAAATCACCATTGATCTCGCGGAACGTTTCTCTAGCGGATTTGCCTTTTACGAAGAAAAACTTTAAAATAGCTCGAATTTCGGCGTTTGTGAACTTCACGTTTACAAGTCGATAACTTTTGAACGCAATATTCAAACTAACCATGCGTAGCGCCATTTTGTTAAGGTCAAGACCTTTCAAATGATATATAATATTGCCCCATACGAGCTCTGTAGCGCTTTGTACATAGCCGCAATCAATAAAAAATCGATACTACAAAATTTAATCTAACACTGAAGTTTATTTTCAATTTTGATTGTCATGCTCTTTTGTCCACAAATCATGAAATATCGCAACTAATCAAATTTTTAAAACACACTGTGTGTAATTTGAGTAACTATTGACGCCAAAGATACTGATCAGGAAAATACATACATATACCTATGGGATCGTAGATGTCTCTGTCTGACTGTTACACATTATAAATGTTTATTATTAGGTCTATTAGGACTATTTTTATTACATAACTTTAGTTGCTCCGATTATATAGGGTACAATTGTTATGCTATTACTATGTGGTACACAAAAATGTGTGAATTTTTTATTTTATTTTATTCATATGTATTGTAACTTCATAGTTGCATTATAAAGTTACACTCATATTTAATTTATGATCTTTATTTCTGTCTCTCTTTATTTATAGCTGGCCAAAAAAAGTTTTATTAGTTGATCCGCGTTTGGATAAAATAAGACAAAATTGTGCGTCTAAAAAAGGTACAGGCTCACGCTCAAGGACATCTGGAGCAGTTTGAGCAGTTGCCGCACGAGCAGACACAACACTATACGCACCACCACCAGCAACACTCACAGCAGCTGCTACATCAACAACAACTTCATCACCAGCACCACTACACCAATCACGACAACTCATCGCACCAGCACAACAACTACAGCCACAAAATGCATTTGACAACCACAAGCAGCCACTCAACGGCATCAAATGGCAATAACAACAATAACAATAATAATAATAACAACAACACGACAAACAACAACAACAATAACAACAATTCAAGCAGCAGCAACAACAACAACACCACAAATAACTCAAATGGCGCGATCAACAATAATAATTCGAGCAGCAATAGCAACAACAACAGCACCGAACAGAATACACCCCCCACACCTGCACAGCTCTTGAACGAGGCCTATACGAAGATGACCTCTGACATATTGGCCGAACGAACGCTGGGCGACTTCCTCACCGAACATCCTGGCGAGCTAATTAGGACCAGCAGCCCACTCTTTGTTTGTACCGTATTGCCGCCCCATTGGCGTTCCAACAAGACGCTGCCCGTGGCCTTCAAGGTAGTCTCACTGGGCGACATCATGGATGGCACTATGGTCACCGTACGGGCGGGCAATGATGAGAACTACTGTGCCGAGCTGCGTAACTGTACTGCCGTCATGAAGAATCAAGTGGCCAAGTTCAATGATCTACGATTTGTCGGACGTAGCGGCAGAGGTAAGTGAAGGGCAGTAAACACTGAAGAAAGAATATGTGTAGCAAAATTAAAATTATTTAATTGAGATAAAAAATTCAACTGAAATGGTAACATATTTGAATACACATCCTATAAGCCCTGATTTTGATCAAATCGCTGCTATCAACTATCGATATAATAATCCGATTCGGCTGATTATATGAATAACACTATACAGACGTTCTAATGCGAATCTATTACCTTTCCGACTATTCTTTTTATAGCTATACTTCATATGTAGTCTGACAAGGGCTATATTTTGAGTAACGCTTTTATGTTAAACATTTTTAGACCCTATGAAAACGATACACGAACTATGGAAAGAATCTTTAACTGATTTTCACAAATTTAATTTACTATACACCCTTTGGGTGAAAATAGGAAAATATCTTCTATATTGAATATTGTTGTCGACAAACGGTAATAGTTGTCATCAATGGAATTCCTCAAAAAATTAAACCTGTCTTTGTTTTTTTTTTTGCCGCTCAACTTCTGTTTAACGTTATCGCTGTATTCAGGGAATGCTCTATATAGGAAATTCAACATTTCGTGTTCAAAAAGTTTCTGAAGTGTTTCTCATGTTGTCTGTGGCTATTGTTGTTGTTCGTTCTTTCCTTTGTGGCCGAAATGCACTCGAAACAATTTGTTCAATTATCGCCATTGCCATCCCCCCATTCATCAGTCTCCGCATTCTCGATGAGTGGCAGAACTTTTAAATCCGAGTGTCCTTGTATTTATACCCTCCTACCCAAAGGGCAGAAGGGAATTATAACTTTGCGCACTTCCGACCCCACAAAATATACATAATCGAAATCAGCGTAAACAGTCGAGACAATATAGCAATGTCCGTCTGTCCGTCGGTCCGTACCGCCTAGATCTTAGAGATCTAAAAGCTAAGGCAACCAAATTTTCGGAATACTATGTCTTATTATGGCCGCAGATTAAGTTTGTTTATGATTTTGGCCAAGTCCCTTCCCGCCCCGCAAATCGTTAAAAATCATTTTAAACCTTAAAGGTTAGATTTGTTCACATAATTGTAATCAGTGTCTTAATGATTTCTTGGTTACAATCGGACAATAAACACAGAAGCTAATCGAGAACTACTTTTATGGGACGAAATCATTCGCAGTTTCAAATGTTCAGTTGCTATGTCACTCAGTCACATAATAATGCTGTTCAATAATAAAGAGCTACCAAGTTAATAATTTTGGTAATTTAGGTATATTTATGGTATATATTTAAAAAAAAACAAGTAGGAAAGCTACAGTCGAGTTTGCTCGACTGTGAGATACCCGCCACCCAATTTTACCATCAAAATATTATAGTTTTCAAAAATATACTGAAAAAATACTTTACAAAATATACTAAAAAATACCAAAATAATAAATCAAAATTTTCATAGTTCGAAATTATTAGCTTGCCAGCACTTTAGTTGGTTTATTGAACACCATTATTATATCGCGGAGTGTCATAGCAACTACGCCTTATAAAAGTAATTTCTTAATAACTTCTGTGTTTTTTATCCGATTGTAACCAAATTTTCAGAGATCATTGAAATGGTGATTAGTATTGTGCGTACCAAAATTGAACGTTTTAGGTTTAAAATTACGCTTGAAATTTGTTTTTTTTGATTTACGTGGGCGGAAGAGGGCGTGGCAAAAATCTAAAACAAACTTGATCTGCGTGCAACAATAAGACATACTGTCCCGAAAAATCTGTTGCTCTATCTCTTATAGTCTCTGAGATCTAGGTGTTCATACGGACAGACAGACGGACAGACGGACATGGCTATATCGTCTCGGCTATTGACGCTGATCAAGAATATATATACTTTATGGGGTCGGAGATGCTTCCTTCTGCCTGTTACATACATTTTCGGTCGGCACAAAGCCATAATACCCTTCTACCCTTTGGGTAGGCGGGTATAAAAAACGAATTGCAAGAGTCATTTTAAACGTTCAGTTTTGGCACGCACAATACTAATCATGATCTTAATGATCTCTGATTTGGTTACAATCGGATAAAAAACACAAAAGTTATTAAAGAATTACTTTTATAAGGCGTAATCAGGTGCAGCTGCACCTAGTTGCTATGTCACTCCGTGATATAATAATGGTGTTCAATAAACCAACTAAAGTGCCGCCAAGCTAATAATTTCGGAGAAAGAAAATTTTGGTATATGATATTTTTTGGTATATTTTTAGTATATTTTTTAGTATATTTTTGATAAATATAATATTTCGTTGGTAACATTGGGTGGCGGGTATCTCACAGTTGAGCACACGTTCAATACTAATCATAATTTTAATAATCTGTGAAAATTTGCTTACAATCGGATAAAAAATACAGAAGTTATCAAGGAATTACTTTTATTAGGCGTAATCAGGTGCAGCTGCTCCTGGCTAGTTGTTATGTCACTCCATGACATAATAATGGTGTTCAATAATCTAACTAAAATGACGCCAAGCTATTAAATTCGAGGAAAAAAATTGTTGGTATAAAAAATATAACATTTCGATGGTAAAATTGGGTATCTCACAGTCGAGCAAGCTCGACAGTAGCTGTCCTACTTGTTTTTTTTTTTGTACGTGTATAATTCAGGGAGTCTTTGTATTGTCATTGCCATTTTCTCGTTCTTGCACTGTTATCCTTTTGTATTATTTGGTAACCGCTTGTAAACTGTTGCCCAAAATTGTCAGCAGTTCATTAGCAGACACAGTAGTGTGGGAGACAATTTTCCAATCCACCAGTCATAGCCTGCTCCGGCTCAATCTTAAAGTGTTAAATAAGCTGTTAATACAAATAGACTTGAATCCGATGTATACTTTAATTAGAGAATACCTTATGAAAATTTTCACATTCACATATTAACATTTTCTGTCGAATATGTAGCTAGACTAAATGAGTGTAACATTAATTCAACGCAAGTAATTGGCAGATTGAGGGGAACGTATGCACTACAGTGAAACCGCAAAATCCAAATCCTTAACTGCGGCGATTGTAAGAGGGCAGCGTCAGCAGGATCCACAGGTCCCACACCGATGCCCAACTGTCGGCCCGATTACAGCAGGATTCATGCATTGTCATTTAATGGGCATGTCAATAGACTCGCTCTCATCTTTCCATTTGTCACACTCGTATTCAAATTCGCATTCGGATTTGCATTGAGGCGTTTAATTGTAAATTTCCCATTCATTTAGGCTGTCTGGCAAGTCGAGAGCAACTTGATGGCAAACAACCCGTCGCGGACATAGAGTCCGCCAACTCTCTCTATTGAGCTCTGCCACGTGCAATAACCGGATCCAGCAGATCTGCACATTCGCGTCTCGTTGTGACACATAGCTGAAAAAAGCAAAGAATAAAATAAATTTGAATGTTTCTCGTTATTTGCATTATCTTATTCATTTTGTTCGGTTTTTATACCCGCCAACCCAAAGGGTAGAAGGGTATTATGTCTTTGTGCCGACCGAAAATGTATGTAACAGGCAGAAGGAAGCATCTCCGACGCCATAAAGTATATATATTCTTGATCAGCGTCAACAGCCGAGACGATATAGCCATGTCCGTCTGTCCGTCTGTTCGAATGAACACCTAGATCTCAGAGACTATAAGAGATAGAGCAACAAATTTTTCACGACTGTATGTCTTATTGTTGCACGCAGATCAAGTTTGTTTTTGATTTTGGCCACGCCCGTTCTGCCCATGCAAATTGAAAAAAACTGAATTGCAAGCGTCATTTTAAACCTAGAACGTTCAAGTTTAGTTACAATCGGATAAAAAACAATTACTTTTATAAGGCGTTACCACGTGCAGCTGCACCTAGTTAATTGCTATGACACTCCGTGACATAATAATGGTGTTAAACAAACCAATCAAAGTGCCGCCAAGCTTATAATTTCGAACAAAGAAAATTTTGGTATATTATTTTGGTATAATTTTAGTATATTTTTTTTTGAGTATTTTTTCAGTATATTTTTGAGAAATATAATATTTTGATGGTAAAATCTGGCGGCGGGTATCTCATAGTCGACCAAACTCGATAGTAGCTTTCTTATTGGTTTTTTCTATTGCTTTATTCGCTGCTGAGTCAGTTCTTTTGGCTTCTCAATTGCCTGAACTATTTTTAAGATAAAAACCGCATTGGATTCCAGTAAACGATTATTTTTTTGAGGTAACAAGTCGGTCCACTGGATGCGATTGTTTTTCTCGTTCTGGCCAATGCGTGGTATGCGTGATTTATGGTCTGGCGTTAATCGATATGTATGGCTTGGCTTGGCCGCCGCCATTTTGTATTAGCTTCTGTTTCTGTCGTCTGATAATTACAATAGCAAAATAGCAAATGCAATGCACAGCTCATAGAGCCTACACCACTATACTTTCCTTCCTTTTTGTTCCGTCGTCAGTTGCCTGACCCCTTGATTTCGTGTGCGCGCGTCATGCAATTTAATTACCCAGTCATCGATTTATTTGGTCCCTGCACCTTGCACTGTGCTGCACTTTTAATTAGCAAAGTGCCATGCACATGCACGTACACACGTATTCACTTGTATGTGTATGTCGACAACATACAAAAGAAGAAAAAAAGTAATTGTCGGTGCTAGTTGGCGATTGTTACGAGAGTATTTTCAACGTCATGTTGATAAATCCGCCATCGCATCATAACAGAAAAATCACAGAGAACCATATTGGATCAACATTATCGGAATAAAATGTAAAGCCAAACTTGTGGAGCTCTTGCTTTGCGATTTTAATAACGCAACTTTCTCGGAGAATTTAAGACAGCCGCAAAATCAACTGAACTTCAAACTCGAAGTAGACCCAGACCCAGATTCAGAACCAAAACTAGAGCCCGATTCCTAAGCCCAAGCCAAGCCAACAACAATCGAAAGTTAAAAGCGTTGCTGACACATTCCACCTCCTTCATACCAAAAATATAAATAAATATGAGGTGGAAAGCTTTGGGCTGAAGGCCAAAAGTCGAAACGTACTCTGGCGTTCTAACAGGAGGCATTAAATAGGCAAGAAAAAAATACATAAGAGTCAAATAAACAAGTAAGAAAGCTACTGTCGAGTGTGCTCGGCTGTGAGATACCCGCTAACCAATTTAACCATCGAAATATTATATTTTTCAAGAATATACTGAAAAATATACTGAAAAAATATACTAAAAATATACCAACGTTTTCTTTGGTCGAAATTATTAGCTTTGCGGCACTTTAGTAGGTTTATTGAACACCATTAGTATGTCACGGAGTGTCATAGCAATTAACCAGGTGCAGCTGCACGTGATTACTCCTTATAAAAGTAATTTCTTAATAACTTCTGTGTTTTTTATCCGATTATTACCAAATTTTCAGAGATCATTAAGATGATGATAAGTATTGTGAGTGCCAAAACTGAACGTTCTAGGTTCGAAATGACGCTTGAAATTTCTTTTTTTTTCGATTTACGGGGGCTAAAGGGGGCTTGGCAAAAATCTAAAACAAAAACAAACTAAACAAAATCTGTGTGCAACAATAGGACACACTGTCCCAACAAATTTGTTGCTCTATCTCTTATAGTCTCTGAGATCTAGGTGTTCATACGGACGGATAGACAAACATGGCTATATCGTCTCGGCTGTTGACGCTGATCAAGAATATATATACTTTATGGGGTCGGAGATGCTTCCTTCTGCTTGTTACATACATTTTCGGTCGGCACAAAGTTATAATACCCTTCTACCCTTTGGGTAGGTGGGTATAAAAAGTTCTATAAACAGACACCTTGTCTAAACATGCGGGTCTCTTGCGCTTTCTCTCTTGCTCTGTGTTCGTAAAAAATTATGCCTCGAAGGTAGTAAAATCGTGAAAGGAAAAGGAAAGAAATATATGAGTTTTTTTTTTCAGTTTGGGTAAACATTTGAGTCTTGGAGCGCAATCAACAGGCATTTGTGTCATTTGCAATTATTACAAGGTTTTTGAGATATAGATAGTGGCAACTCTTAAAAGATGTTAAATATTTTGAACTTCTTACAACCCTTCATTGAAGCGCACTTTAAGGAGAAGCTTAAGAATGTTTAATTTGTCAATGGAAATTTGGATAGAGGGAGTACAAAGATGTCGTGTATTAAAATCAAAGCTGTTGACAAATAATTGAAATCCTTCTAGCAAATCCTTGACAATTTACAGAACAAGCATCATAAATCAATTGGGTAATGAAAGGCATACACGTGTCAATTGAGGCGATTTAAAGCAAAGCAGACAGGAGAAAGGAGGCAGTCGGCAATGTGGGGATCAAATGGAGTAGGCCAAATTCACAAACGTATGTCTTTGACTGTCTGTCAATACTTGGGGTAGAGTAAAAAACCCAAGTTAGACACATATGCATACTCACACACACAATAATATGCAGAAAGACAACTTAGGTACATAATCGTTTTGGTTGCGTACAAATTTTGTAGAATATTTGCAATTACATTTTAACCTATTTCAGGTAAGTTTAGGTATGTTTCAAGTTAATTTTTGCACAGTTTGTCATATATTTAGGTCATGGATTTTAAAAAAATCATGACCTTTTGCGTTTGTCCGAATGTGCGTAATAGGCAAATGGAGGCGTCTGCGACCCCATAATATATATATTCTTGATCAGCGTCAACAGCTGAGACGATATAGCCATGTCCGTCTGTCGTATGAACACCTAGATCTCAGAGACTATAAGAGCTAGAGCAACCAATTTTTCGGGATAGTGTCTCTTATTGTTGCACGCAGACCGAAAATGTATGTAACAGGGAGAAGGAAGCATCTCCGACCCCATAAAGTATATATATTCATGATCAGCGTCAACAGCCAATACGATATAGGCATGTCCGTCTGTCCGTCCGTATGAACACCTAGATCTCAGAGACTATATTTGTTTTTGATGTTGGCCACGCCCCCTTCCGCCCCCGTAAATCTAATAAAACTGAATTACAGGCGTCATTTAATCCTACCATAATGCATACCAAAATTTAACGCTCTGAGTTTAAAATGACAAATTTTTTTTTTTTTTGATTTGCGTTGGCTGAATGGGGCGTGGCCAAAATCTAAATCAAACTTGATTTGAGCGCACCAATAAGATACACTATCCCGAAAAATTTTTTGTTGTTGAGATAGAGATCTCTTATAGTCTCTGAGATCTAGGTGTTCATACGGACAGACGGACATGGCTATATCGTATTGGCTGTTGACGCTGACCAAGAATATATATACTTTATGGCGTCGGAGATACTTCCTTCTGCCTGTTACAGACATTTTCGGTTGGCACCAAGTTATAATACCCTTCTACCCTTTGGGTAAGTAAGGTAAATATATTTTTTGGTCACACGTAATGAATAATAATTAATAATAAATAAGTGATATATTTTAGTATATTTATAAGAATTTTACATTAATCAACTTTTGTGCACGATGGATTTTTTTCATTGTAAGTTAGACGGATATCCTTATATATAATCAAAACTGGACTGTAACCATTTCTACTTATTTAATTCGATCTTTTATTCTGCTTATCAATTGATTTTCATTTTGACATAAAAACTGCCAAACTCTTTCTCGGAATGCCGTATTAATTGCGGTTTTAAAATATCGTATTAGACGTCAAATTTTAAATCGAAAATTAAAGAGAATGGAAAGATAAATTGCGAAATGATTAACTATACTTAAGTGCAATAAGGGTGTCACTTTATAATGTAGAAAAGCTTTTTGTCGAAGAAACAGGAAAAGCAACTAAAGCAGTAAAAGTAGCAATTTGGTTGGCACTTAGATGGGCAAAGGAAAAGAGATGAAGACTAAATGCCACTTGAACTAACTGCTAACAGCCTTAAGACGAAGTTCATTTTTTTTAACAATTTGGAGACTGAGAACCGTGGACTGGCAAGCGAGGATTAAAAGAAGACATTGATGGGAATTCGGGGTGGTGCATAGCGCCGCTGTAAGCAGAGCCCAGTGGAGTGTGGCAGCAACATGTGTAAGCCCCTCAGTCTCCGTGTGCGTGTGCGTATGCATGCCGGCGGTTTATTGTTCTGTATGCCGAAATGATTTACGCTTTGTTTGTCAACTTAAAAAGCAAACGGCAGCAACTGGCAAAACACTTGAAGACTTTGCACATATGCTGAGTTGTCATAGACAGACAAAAAAACACTACGGCTACGGATAAAGCAGTGGGTTGAGGCAAGATGCCAGTTTATGCTATTGCTTGCCGACAGGAGTTGGCTGAAATGCTTTTAATTGAATTCAGCAAACTCATAGTGGGCCTGCTTGGCAACACTTGACAATAACAAAAAAGAAATCATCTCTAAGACATGACGCGGTGTATACGAAACAAGTTAATTAAAAACAAGTAAGAAAGCTACTGTCGAGCTTGCTTGACTCTGAGATACCCGCCACCCAGTTTTACCATCGAAATATTATATTTCTAAAAAATATACTGAAAAATATCCTAAAATATATACCAAAATAATATACCAAAATTGTATTTGTTCGAAATTATTAGCTTGGCAGCTCTTAGGTAGGTTTATGGAACACCATTATTATGTCACGGAGTGACATAGCAACTAACTATGTGCAGCTGCACGTTATAACGCCTTATAAAAGTAATTCTTTAATAACTTCTGTGTTTTTTATCCGATTGTAACCAAATTTTCAGAGATCATTAAGATCGTTATTAGTATTATGCGACTTGAAATTAGTTTTCTTCGATTTACGGGGGCGGAAGGGAGCGTAGCCAAAATCCAAAACAAACTTGATCTGCGTGCAACAATAAGACACACTGTCCCGGACGGACAGACGGACATGGCTATATCATCTCGGCTATTGACGCTGATCAAGAATATATACACTTTATGAGGTCGGAGATGCTTCCTTCTGCCTGTTACATACATCTTCGATCGGCACAATGTTATAATACCCATCTACCCTTTGGGTAGGCGGGTATAAAAACTGTGTGGCTCACATGAAATAAATCTAGGCTTTTAAACAACGAATGGGTCTACGTGCATTCGTTTATGTATGTGTGTGACTCATGTGTTGAATAAAATGAGATTTAATTGTAATTAAATCTTTAGATGGCGGTTGGGAGCAACAAATTAGACTATGATTAATAAGTTGAGTATCGATTAGGAATTCTTAAATATTCATGAACATGTTTTTAATTGGGATATTTTAGGTATAGTGTCAATATCTGTCACATTTGTTGACATTTTTTTATATAATAGAAAGTAAAAACTACCATGGGTTAAGTATGTTCCAAACTTAAGTACTGTAAACTGATGTTCGAAATTGTTAGAAGTTTGTTAGTTTGCAGCAATCTTCTTAAAACTGGGTTGATATTAAAGCAAGGCACGATTTAAGCTCGAAAACATAAATTCGTTTTGCACGGCTCAAATTATTAATGAATAATGTCATATCATTAATATTTACATTTTACGTCTTTCATTTCGATATACTCTGACATATTACGTTAATGTTTTTGTTTTGTATATTTCTGTTTCACACATTTTAGTTGTAGATATTTTTGTATTACATATGCTTTTGAAAAAAGGAGTTTGTCAAGATTTGCGCTCTCACGACGAGTTAGGAAGCATCCTGCCGTGAATATAAATAGTTCACTTATTACTGAGCTTGCAGGAAAAGCACAATCGATCATTTTGGAAACTTTGTGTATACATATTATATATTGTGCCTACCATGCCTTTTATACATAAGCATCGGCAAGCGCAAAGACGGCATATGAAGCACGGAATTTTCGGTCGAAGCATGCGTGACACGAAACACAGCGAGGCCCGTTTAGATCCACAATTAATTAGTAGTAGTTTACATGTCTGTTTAAACAATATTGTCAGATAATCAGAAATCCCGGTTTATTATACGAGAAATCAACTTCTTAAAGCATATGTTTCTACAAGAATATTTATTCATCGGTCAACTATCTAGTTTAGGATCTTTTTCTCCTCCATTTCATAAAACGGGTACTGGATATTTATCATACGCTTTTGTCCGATTTCCTACTGAAAGCATTTTTACCAATTTTTATCTACCCAAAGGGTAGAAGGGTATTATGGCTTTGTGCCGACCGAAAATGTATGTAACAGGCAGAAGGAAGCATCTCCGACCCCATAAAGTATATATATTCTTGATCAGCGTCAACAGCCGAGACGATATAGCCATGTCCATCTGTCCGTCTGTCCGTCCGTATGAACACCTAGATCTCAGAGACTATAAGAGATAGAGCAACAAATTTTTCGCGACAGTATGTCTTATTGTTGCACGCAGATCAAGTTTGTTTTTGATTTTGGCCACGCCCCCTCCCGCCCCCGTAAATCGAATAAAACCGAATTGCAGGCGTCATTTAATCCTACCATAATGCATACCAAAATTTAACGCTCTGAGTTTAAAATGACAAATTTTTTTTTTTTTTGATTTGCGTTGGCTGAATGGGGCGTGGCCAAAATCTAAATCAAACTTGATTTGAGCGCACCAATAAGATACACTATCCCGAAAAATTTTTTGTTGTTGAGATAGAGATCTCTTATAGTCTCTGAGATCTAGGTGTTCATACGGACAGACGGACATGGCTATATCGTATTGGCTGTTGACGCTGACCAAGAATATATATACTTTATGGCGTCGGAGATACTTCCTTCTGCCTGTTACAGACATTTTCGGTTGGCACCAAGTTATAATACCCTTCTACCCTTTGGGTAAGTAAGGTAAATATATTTTTTGGTCACACGTAATGAATAATAATTAATAATAAATAAGTGATATATTTTAGTATATTTATAAGAATTTTACATTAATCAACTTTTGTGCACGATGGATTTTTTTCATTGTAAGTTAGACGGGTATCCTTATATATAATCAAAACTGGACTGTAACCATTTCTACTTATTTAATTCGATCTTTTCGTTTTAAACCTAGAACGTTCAATTTTGGTACGGACAATACTAATCACCATCTTAATGATCTCTGCGAATTTGGTTACAATCGGATAAAAAACACAGAAGTTATTAAGATATTACTTTTATAAGGCGTTACCACGTGCAACTGCTAGTACTGCCTAGTTAGTTGCTATGACACTCCGCGACATAATAATGGTGTTCAATAAACCAACTAAAGTGCCGCCAAGCTAATAATTTCGATTTATTTTTTAGTATATTTTTTTAAAGTATTTTTTCAGTATATTTTGAAAAATATAATATTTGGATGGTAAAATTGGGTGGCGGGTATCTCACAGTCGAGCAAACTCGACTGTAGCTTTCTTACTTGTTATATTTTTGAGTCATCAAATTTGCAAAGGTTTTTACTATATGACAATCGACCGATTTGTTGGAGTCGTAAATGTAACACGCGTGTTTAGTAAACATCAACTTTTTAAATGTTTGGGTTACAACTTGTGGGCTGCTTTGCAGAACATGTCATAAATTTGTACAATTATACTGTATTTCTATTTGCCTGTTTTGTCAATATTATTTTCTTTTTGGGATTGTTATAGGGAAGAGCTTTACATTAACTATCACCGTGTCAACGAATCCACCACACATAGCCACCTACAATAAGGCGATCAAAGTGACTGTCGATGGACCACGTGAACCACGCTCTAAAACCAGTAAGTATACAAACTGAATTCGCAAATTGTCAATTGGTCAGTGGTTAATGACCAATGAACACTTCTCACTTCAAAACACAAAAGCAACCAAAGGCAAATAGTTTTACTTCAGGACCAATATTATATGTATAACATAATAATTTCAGCAGCAGTAATTACAACAACTGCGACGTTATTAAAGCTCGAACCTCACATTCACACTTCGTGTTTCTCTGTGTTTTACTCTTTCAGGCACATGGTGTCTCTTTCACTTTCTGTCTGTCTATCTCTCACTCTGCATGTGCTTGCAGAATATTCAATATGAAGTCGGCACTTAGTTTAGCATCTTCAAATACATATTTATAAGCATGCAAATATTTTACTTTGTATATGTTAAGACATTGGAGGTCAGACCAGGGATTGGGATAAAATACTGACAACACTTGCCTAAGCTGCCGCTGCTGTTATTGCAGTTGCTATTGCTATTGTTGGCAGTGTAATCTACTGAGTCCGAGAGCAACAATTCAATCCATGGCATAATTTATATCATCAGATTTCAGAGTGCTTTTCTGGCTGGGTAAAGTAGACAGCGTAGTTTTCTGCGGTAGAAATATATATACACACATATACAAGTATTCGTAAATGGTCCCAATTGCCGCCGCCCGTATCAGACAAAAGGTTATTATTTTATAATGAATACTATGTTGCGTAAAACTGCAACTGGTTAAAGGGAGGCAACGATTGAGGTGGAGCTACAAATACGAAAAGAAATAAGAGAGAGAAAAAGAGATGAAAGCACAATTTAGAGCTTATTTAAATATATATGCAAAATTCAAGAAGTTTTCATATTTTAAATTGAAGTAAGGGATGGTATCATCGCTAGATAAAAACACTGGATTATTTCACACTTTGAGCATACAAAATCACACAACTATAAAAACAACTAGTTAAGGACAGATAATAAAAACTGAAAAAAACTTAGTGTTATCCCTTTTAGGGCAGCAACAACAATTCCACTTCGCCTTTGGCCAGCGACCATTTCATTTTTCCACGGATCCTCTCTCCGGCTTCCGTATGCCACCCATTGGAAACTGCCAGAGTAAGTACCAAATATATGTACATCTTGCATACTAATATATCGATTGATCAACTTCATAAGTATATTTTTAAACCGTTACGAATCTGTTAAATTGCACTCGTTTTAGTGAAGCTTTTGCATTTTGTGCTTTTTGTTTAATACTTGAGTAACGGCATGCAACAAAAGTTTTTGGGCTCGAGTTTCAAGCTGGCAGCATGGGTTTGAGATTTTCGTTCTTCTGTAGTTATTAAAGACCTGCTAACTTGCGTGCTAATAGTAGCATGTATTAAACTGCGGTTAGACAACAGCAAAATACATTTCTCCTTTTTAGATCATGGATTTTAAAAAATGTATGAACTTTTGCGTTTGTCCGAATGTTCGTAATATGTAGAAGGAAACGTCTGCGACCCTGTTTGTCTGTATGTGTGTCTGTCTGAATGAACATCGAGATCTCAGAGACTATATAAGCTACAGTTACCAAATTTGGAGACAACATGTAACACGCGTTTGTTTTCCGATCCACATATGAAGAAGCCTAGCGCGAACGTTTGGTAAAAATTTCATTAAGATCAGACGATAAACAAGGAAGATATTGAAGTAGGAAGGGTCAATAGAAGAGTCCCGAGTTCAAATACCGGACAGTTCAGCTCAGAATTTTTTTTTTTCACAAATATTATTTGAATGTTATATATTATTTCTTGTAATTAAAATTGTGTCATAATGCATTTTTACCCACGTTCATCGAAATGAGATGGTTGCATGATTGGTTGAGTACCGGAGTGTTCATCAACTATTGGCAGCTCGAACCCCGCTCGGTGAAATTTAAGACTCGAAATTTTTTTAATTGCTCCAAATATTTATAATGTTTATAAATATACATTTCTAAAAGTGTGTTGTTGTACAACACATAATAACATAACATTTAAATGTTTTATGTTTTTTCATACGAATATGACAATTTGAATTAATAACACAGTTTTTGCGGTCATTGATCAATATGTTTGAGTGGTTCAGAGAGGATGTGTGCCATTCGCTGTTCGTTTCCCGGACTGTGCGGTGTCAAAAGTTAAGTTAAAGTTTTCACCCAATAATAATTATAATTTTGTTAATTTAATAGCTTATTTTATGATTTATCTTACGCATGTACACTTAAAACCCATGTCTCCTTACAGTCAAAACTAGACTGTAGCCGTTCCTACTTGTTTTACTATTTACTAAATGATGCCTTACTTTGCTTCGAGTTCATGCTTATTGTTGTTGTTGCGATACTATTAAATTGATGATCACTTTATTAAGCCGAATTTTACTGTACCAACAAATAGGAACGGTTACGACCAGGATTTGACAATATGAGGTCATGACATATAACTCATGATTTACTACAAAATCAAGTAAGAAAGATACTGTCGAGTTTGCTCGCCTTACCCGCCACCCAATTTTACTGATGGATAATTAAATAAGAGCGACCATTGAAATATTTCATTTTTCAAAGATGTACTGGAAAATATATTAAAAACAAGTAAGAAAGCTACTGTCGAGTTTCCTCGACTGTGAGATTCCTGCCGCCCACTTTTTACCACCAAAATACTAAAAAAATACTAAAATTATACCAAAATAATATACCAAAATTTCCTTTGTTCGAAATTATTATCTTGGCGGCACTTTAGTTGGTTTATTGAACACCATTATTATGTCACGGAGTGTCATAGCAATTAACTAGGTGCAGCTGCACGTGGTAACGCCTTATAAAAGTAATTCTTTAATAACTTCTGTGTTTTTTATCCGATTGTAACCAAATTTTTAGAGATCATTAAAATGGTGATAAGTATTGTGCGTACTAAAATTGAAGATTCTAGGATTAAAATGCCTGTAATTCGGGTTTTTTAGATTTACGCGGGCGGAAGGGGGCGTGGCCAAAATCAAATACAAACTTGATCTGCGATAAATAATTACACACACTATTCCGAAAATTTGGTTTCTCTATCTCTAATAGTTTTTGAGATCTAGGTGTTCATACGGACGGGCGGACAGACGGACATGGCTATATCGTCTCGGCTGTTGACGAAATATATATACTTTATGGGGTCGGAGATGCTTCCTTCTGCCTGTTACATACATTTTCGGTCGGCACAAAGTTATAATACCCTTCTACCCTTTGGGTAGGTGGGTATAAAAAGTTCTATAAACAGACACCTTGTCTGAACATGCGGGTCTTGCGCTTTCTCTCTTGCTCTGTGTTCGTAAAAAATTATGCCTCAAAGGTAGTAAAATCGTGAAAGGAAAAGGAAAGAAATATATGAGTTTTTTTTTCAGTTTGGGTAAGCATTTGAGTCTTGGAGCGCAATCAACAGGCATTTGTGTCATTTGCAATTATTACAAGGTTTTTGAGATATAGATAGTGGCAACTCTTAAAAGATGTTAAATATTTTGAACTTCTTACAACCCTTCATTGAAGCGCACTTTAAGGAGAAGCTTGAGAATGTTTAATTTGTCAATGGAAATTTGGATAGAGGGAGTACAAAGATGTCGTGTATTAAAATCAAAGCTGTTGACAAATAATTGAAATCCTTCTAGCAAATCCTTGACAATTTACAGAACAAGCATCATAAATCAATTGGGTAATGAAAGGCAGTCGGCACTGTGGGGATCAAATGGAGTAGGCCAAATTGACTGTCTGTCAATACTTGGGGTAGAGTAAAAAACCCAAGTTAGACACATATGCATACTCACACACACAATAATATGCAGAAAGACAACTTAGGTACATAATCGTTTTGGTTGCGTACAAATTTTGTAGAATATTTGCAATTACATTTTAACCTATTTCAGGTAAGTTTAGGTATGTTTCAAGTTAATTTTTGCACAGTTTGTCATATATTTAGGTCATGGATTTTAAAAAAATCATGACCTTTTGCGTTTGTCCGAATGTGCGTAATAGGCAAATGGAGGCGTCTGCGACCCCATAATATATATATTCTTGATCAGCGTCAACAGCTGAGACGATATAGCCATGTCCGTCTGTCGTATGAACACCTAGATCTCAGAGACTATAAGAGCTAGAGCAACCAATTTTTCGGGATAGTGTCTCTTATTGTTGCACGCAGATCAAGTTTGTTTTACATTTTGACCACGCCCCTTTCCGTCCCCGTAAATAAAAAACGAGTTTCAAGCGTCGTTTTAAGCCTAGAACGTTCAATTTTGGCGCGCTCAATACTTATCATCATCTTATTGATCTCTGAAAATTGAATCGGATAAAAAACCCAGAAGTTATTAAACAATTACTTTTATAAAGCGTAATCAGGTGCAGCTGCACCTGGTTACTTGTTGTCACTCCGTGATATAATAATTTCGAACAAAGAAAGTTGTAGTATATTATTTTGGTATTTTTTTTGTATTTTTTTTAGTATATTTTTCAATACATTTTTTAAAAATATAATATTTCGATGGTAAAATTTGGTGGCGGGTATCTTACGGTCGAGTAAACTCGACAGTAGCATTCTTACTTGTTTAAAAATCCATTATCTGCAAATTAATCTTCACTAATTTTTATTTATTTTTTGTTAATTCAATAGTTTATTATAACGCAGACTAGAGAACAAGGTTTAACATAAACAGTGAGGCTTACTTATATGAACCCTAAGTAGTATGGGTATATAAATATTAAATTTACATAGAGTTATTACTTGAGCAAATCAAATATCCTTCCAGATTAAGTTGTAAAATACTCAGTTTGCTGGCCAAATAATATATGAGTTTAATGTGAACCATATTTGGTCAAAGCGCAAATAATAATATCAATTACATATTTTACTTGTGTGAGATATAGTAAACTAATCGGAACAATTTCAACATGGCAACTGTTGCAGTCAACGGACTGATATAATAGATTGCATAGAAATCTGACTCCAGAATAAGAAACGATTATAAACACTACTGTATTAATGCGTTAGACGCTCCTAACATTTCAATATTTTTATCTTTAACATACTCGTAATATAATATCCATAAGGTACATTTAAGGGTTTTTACTGCACTACGAGGTAGGAGCACCTTTTATCGTAGCCTCATTCTGGTTAGGAAAATTTTCTAATTTAATTCGATTTCATGCCCATACTGTATTGGAACTTGGCACGACCTTAAATGTACCACATGGTCTCATGGTAGGAGCGTGGCAGCACTTCAGTAACGGTGTTTTAGCCATTAGATATATGGATAAACGAATATTATCTCTTTCTGACAACAGAAAATTAATGCAACAGATCGAAACATTTTCGACCCAACAAAGCTAATATATTCCTGATAAACTATAAGAGATAGAGCAATCAATTTTCGAAATAGTGTGGCTTATTGTTGCACGCAGATCAAGTTTGTTTAAGGTTCTGGCCACGCCCCCTTCCGCCCCCGTAAATCGAAAAAAAAACGAATTTCAAGCATCATTTTAAACCTAGAACGTTCAATTTTGGCGCGCACAATACTAATCACAATCTTAATGATCTCTGAAAATTTAATTACAATCGGAAAAAACACAGAAGTTACTAAAGAATTACTTTTAGAAGGCGAAAATCAGCTGGTTTGTCACTCAGTCACATAAAATTGGTGTTCAATAAACAATTTAAAATGCTACCAAACTAATTATTTTGAACAAAGTTAAATCATACGGACAGACGGACATGGCAATATCGTCTCGGCTTTTGGCGCTGATCAAGAACATAAATACTTTATGGGGGCGGAGATACTTTCTTCTGCCTGTTACAAACATTTTCGGTTGGGACAAAATCATAATATCCTTCTACCCATTGGGTAGTCGGGTATAAAAATTCTGTTGGTGTACAACACAAAATAGTATTTTGTTGTAAATTACATAATAAATAGAACTGATGTTCTATTGGTTATATTATGGTTATATTTTTTTGTCGTACGAAAATAACAATTCGACTTAATAGTTCAATTAATCGGTCCTCGGTTAAAGTGATTCAGTAGGTCAGTGTGGAGCTTTTAGTCTGTCGTACCGTAGATAATGGGTTCACTTCTTGGACGATGTCAGACATTTTTTTCTCATTTAATTTTGAGAGAATTATAATTCTCTTTTTAGGACATGGATTTAAAAAAATGCATGACCTTTTGTATTTGTCCGAATGTGCGTAACATCGACCCCATATAGTATATATATATTCTTGATCAGCATCAACAGCTAAGACGATATAGACCGGTCTGTCTGTCTGTTCATCTGTCTGTATGTACATCGAGATCTCAAAAACATGAAAGCTAGAGCTACCAAATTCTTTCTGCCTCTGTAAACAAAACACAATCACAATTATAGACATACAACATTTGTTTACGACCCACATGTGAAGAATCCTAGCGCGGACGTTTGGTGAAAATTCCATTAAGATCGAATGATAAACATGGAAGATATTGAAGTAAGAAGGGTCAGTAGAAGGGTCCCGAGTTCAACTACCGGAAAGTTCAGCTCAGACTTTTTTTTACAATTATTAATGTTATATATTATTTCTCGCATTTTTACCCACGTTCATCAAAATGACATGGTGATGGAGTAGCGAAGAGTTGGCGGTGTGATTGGTTGAAAACCCATGTCCATAAATAAACATTACTAAAAGTGTGTTGTTGTACAACACATAATAATATAACATTTAAATGTTATATGTATTTTTATACGTATATAACAATTTGACTTAAAAACACAATTTGTGCGGTCATTGATTAAGGTGTTTGAGTGGTTTAGCCAGGAGATGAGCCATCCGCTGCTCGGTAGACCACGGGTTCGATTCCCAGACGGTGCGGTGTCAAAAGTTAGTTTTTTTTTAAAATGATAAGTCTTTAATTGAAATTGTGGGCACCTTTTTTGCTCGTCTGCTTTGTAGTTTAATTAAATCAAATTATACATTTCATGTTTCAACTTAAATTGACAATTCATTTCATTACAACAAAGCATTTATCAGCTTCGAATCATTAGTCAAACATAACTTTTTGAGATACTATATTATTTTACTGTAACTTAACAATGTTAAGATGCATTGGATATAAAAGTAATTATTTAAATTTTATAGCAAGCACTTATGAAAACATACATAGACATAAACATACATAAATATTTAAATACATGCAAGAAAAGGGTTGAAGTTATGATTACACACTCATCTATGTTTCAATTATTTAAATAGAAACTCTTTTTATGTGATCCACATGAAACTTACAAGGTATATTAAGACTAAACATGTAAGAGAGCTACTCTCGAGTTTGCCCGACTGTAAGATACCCGCCACCCAATTTTACCATCGAAATATTAAATTTTTCATAAATGTACTAAAAAAATACTGAAAATATACCAAAATTACCAAAATTGAACGTTCTAGGTTTAAAATGATTCTTGCATTTCGCTTTTTTTTTATTAACGTGGGCGAAAGGCAGGAAGGAAACAAACTTGATCGGCGTGCAACAATAAGACATACTATCCCGAAAAATTGGTTGCTCTAGCTCTTATAGTCTCTGACAAACAAACATTGCTATATCGTCTCGGCTGTTGACGCTGACCAAGAATATACACTTTATGGTGTCAGAGATGCTTCCTTCTGCCTGTTACATACATTTTCGATTGGCACAAAGCCATAATATCCTTCTACCCTTTGGGTAGGCGGCTATAATAAAACATAAACTATAACTTCTAATTTTCCACGCATCATGTTAAAGCTAGAACGTTCAGTGTTGGCACACAAAATTGAGTGACGGGTATCTCACAGTCGATCAAACTCGACAATAGCTTTCTTACTTGTTTTACCCAATAATTATTATAATTTTCATAATTTTATAACATTATTAGTGCGCATGTACACTAAAAATCCATGACCTCGTACAGTCAAAGCTTGACTGTAGCCGTTCCTACTTGTTTTTTTTATATATTTTTTAGTATATTGTCACTAAACACTATATTTCGGAGCTCGCTTATAATGATTGTTGCATTCAGTAAAATGAGGGGCGGGTATCGGACAGTCGAGCAAACTCTACTGTAGTTTTCTTACTGGTTACAATTAATGAGCGACGGGGGCATACAGTTCACTACATTTAATTTGTATATTAAATGTAGGAGCATACATATGTACTAAATTTAAAGTATCTATCGGACAGACAGACACGGCCAGACAGAAAAGAACAAACAAACAGACATGGCTAAATCGTCTCAGCTCTTGATGCTGATCAAGAATATATACTCTTTCCTAGACATTTTTAGTGCCAGATATAAAAATAAAATAAACGCAATTTTGTTGATTTACTTGTATTGCTTTTAAAGTATAGTTATATGAAATACAATTAAATTATCATACAAATTGGCAGCCCATTTGGAGTGCACAAATCAAAATTCAAATTGTGCGATTGACTGGCTTTCTCTTGCTATACTGGGTATCATTCTATAACGGATTCTTACACAAGTATATACACAAATGCAAATCATTAAAAATGTTAAATGTTATATGCATGTATACATGTTTATGAGTATATAAAAACATGCACTCAAATATGTGTGTAAATAATGATTACTTGAAGCGTCTGATGTCACTAATTACCCATAATTTAATTGTAAATATGCAAAAAGCAAAATAACCTGAATTATTTATTATCAAACTTATTGACGGTCTGTGTTTGACTTAATTACTGGCACGTATTTTATTAATTTCGATTAAATAACACACATAAATAAACAAGCAATTACATTACATTCGGGACTGATTGAAAGACATCCCTTTAACTCTGACCTAAACAAAATGAAACTTTTGAGCCCAAGTCTTTACAAGCATTTTAACGTCAATGATTTTTCGTTCCCATCCTGGTCAATAATTTTCAAATCGCAAATATATATTTAAAGTTGTAAATTATAACTTCGCCGCATGCAGTCATAATATGCAATAAGAAATCCTAGAATTTTTTATATGAAAGTCATTTATTTTATTTTAAAATTTTTATTTTCAATCCAAAACTATATAAACTATATTTTTCGTCTGTCCATTTGGAGCGTACACAAATAAAGAGTTTGGAATGCCAACTCTTGAACAGACCTTGTCGGGCCAAAAGAAGTCATTTGAAATGATCCATTGTATTTTTGAATATGAGACAAAAAATGTGTTGATGACATTCCAAAAATCAGCGAACGTAGTGGATCGGGTGGAGATTCAAATTGTGGCTATTTTACTTTGCCGTTAGCACAGCACATGCCATCTGTTTTATTTGGAAATTTGACTGCATCACAATGTGCACATCTCACCGTCATTCCACCAATACAGCCATATGCACCGTAATCAATCGCACTATCGTAATTAAAAGCAGCAAGGAGCGTTTGCTGCAAAACACGAACTCCCGCTCGCATTGGCTGATTTCGAGGTGAATTTCGATTTCGTGCATATCGATCTCTGTTATCGGCATTAATCTGTGCACGCTGTTCCTCACTTTGCAATCTTCTATTCGACGATAAAGAAGAAGCATTATTAGAACGTCTTAGTCGTGGCATTTTATTTTGCTATGCACGTGAACTGATTGATTAACGAATTCGAGAAGACGTATGAAGCACGATTGAAATCTCACAAAATCGTAGAATTCAATAAAGCACGTGTGTAGCAAATCCGTAATACGATTTCCAAATAAAATATCCAGGCTTGCTTGTCGTTCGAAAGTCCGTAATACGATTTCCAAATAAAATAAAAATATCCAGGCTTGCTTGTCGTTCGAAAATCCGTAATACGAAAATAATATTCCAAAATAAAATTTCCAAATAAAATTTGTCAATTTTTTTCCAAATAAAATTCGTCAATTTTTATATATATAGAAGTACGATTGAACTCTCACAAAATCTTAGAATTCAATGAACCAAGTGTGTTGCAAATCCGTTATACGATTTCCAAATAAAATATCCAGGCTTGCTTTACGTTCGACTTTTTTGCTGCCCTAAATTGTTCTTTGGGTAGGCAACACTTTTTTTGTATGGGAAAAGGGCTGTTTTTAGGGTTTTCGCGGAAATTATTCGATCTTTTCTCACCACTTAAACCTTCCCTAGACCACCACGAACATTTCAAGACTAAGATAAGATAAATCCGTTCGGCCGTTCTCGAGTTATAAATTTCCAAAACTTGTATTAACTTGTATTCAATTTTTATATATATATATACATAGATTAGCGAAAGAAAGTTCTTCGGCATTTCATATAGAGAAATCCTCCATATATGAAATTAAATTAAATTAAATACCTCCTTTTCAGGTGATTGAGATAGGTTCAATGTGTATGAAACCACTTATATATACCGATAACGAACACACTCACATTGTAAGATAGAAAATGTTTGTGAAATAAATTTTGTAATAGGTTGATTTTCGCAAAATAATATTATAAAACAGGGAATATTAAACTACAAAAATTATGACAACTAAAAAGGAAACTAATATACATACATATATGGTTGCGATTCACTAAGAAAAGTAGAAAATTATTATAATCTGTAAAGACTTTAAATTTAAAGATGAATTTCATAAAATAGTATATTTTCAAAATAGAAATTGATAATAAATATTGAATTAAAAACAAGTAACAAAGCTGTTGTTGAGAGCGTCCGAAAACGAGATACCCTGTGCTAGATCTACCATCCTTCTACTACTTTTGAGAATTATAACTTTGTGACTATTGACAGATGCTATATCGTTTGCACTCAAACGCCTTCAAAAGTCTAAAAAAAAATTAATTTGATTCGTTAAAATCCTAAATACGAAATTTGGAACAGCAATAAAAGATGATAAATTTTTAATACTTACTAAGTTATATAAGATGATATTGTTAAGAAATACGAATATTAACAAGTAGGAACGACTACAGTCAAGCTTTGACTGTACAAGGTCATGGATTTTAAGTGTACATGCGTATTAGAAAATAAAAGAAGAAAATTGATTTTTGACATCGCACCGCTCAGAAATCGAACCTATGCTCTGCCGAACAGCGGATAGCACAACTTCTCTCTGAACCACTCAAATATCTTGATCAATTACCGCACAAACTGTGTTATTAAGTCAAATTATCATATTCTTATAAAAAAATATAAGTCATTTAAATGTTATGTTATTATGTGTTGAACAACAACACACTTTTAGAAATGTATATTTATAAAGATTATAAATATTTGGAGCAATTAAAACAAGTAAGAAAGCTACAGTCGAGTTTGCTCGACTGTGAGATACCCGCCACCCAATTTTACCATCAAAATATTATATTTATATAATAGTATAAAAATATACTAAAAAAAAATATACTAAAAATACCAAAATAATATATCAAAATTTTCTTTGTTCGAAGTTATTAGCTTGGCGGCACTTTAGTTGGTTTATTGAACACCATTATTATGTCGCGGAGTGTCATAGCAACTAGCTAGGCAGCACTAGCAGTTGCACGTGGTAACGCCTTATAAAAGTCATATCTTAATAACTTCTGTGTTTTTTATCCGATTGTAACCAAATTCGCAGAGATCATTAAGATGGTGATTAGTATTGTGCGTACCAAAATTGAACGTTCTAGGTTTAAAACGACGCTTGCAATTCGGTTTTATTCGATTTACGGGGGCGGGAGGGGGCGTGGCCAAATTCAAAAACAAACTTGATCTGCGTGCAACAATAAGACATACTGTCGCGAAAAATTTGTTGCTCTATCTCTTATAGTCTCTGAGATCTAGGTGTTCATACGGACAGACGGACAGACGGACAGACGGACATGGCTATATCGTCTCGGCTGTTGACGCTGATCAAGAATATATATACTTTATGGGGTCGGAGATGCTTCCTTCTGCCTGTTACATACATTTTCGGTCGGCACAAAGCCATAATACCCTTCTACCCTTTGGGTAGGCGGGTATAAAAATTTCGAGACTTCAATTTGACCGATCGGGGTTCGAACCGCCATTAGTTGATCAACACTCCGCTACTCAACCAATCACGCCGTCAACTCTTCGCTACTCATAAACCATCTCACATTGATGATCGTAGGTAAAAATGCGTTATGACACAATTCTAATTACGAGAAATAATATATAACTCGGGATCCGGATGTTGTATGTTTATAATTGTGGCTGTGTTTTTAGTTGTTTACAGAGGCGGAAAGAATTTAGTAGCTCTATCTTTTATGGTCTCTGAGACAGAAGGACATACGGACAACGGATAGACAGACAGGGCTATATCGATTCGGTTGTTGATGCTGATCAAGAATATATATACTTTATGGGGTCGCAGACGTCTCCTTCTGCCTGTTACGCACATTCAGACAAGCGCAAAAGGTCATGCATTTTTTAAAATCCATGACCTAAAAATAGAATTGAATATTCCAGTGTCTGATATACAGACGGCAAGGGCCAAAGCGACTCAGCTGTTGATGCTGATCAAGTATAGTACACAAATTCAGAAATGCCTCCTTCTGAATATTACATACGTGGGCAGAAAATGATTATGCCCTTTGTTGCACATTTTCAATGGGATAAGAGTAAAAAAAAAATTTGATATTATTTTAATGATTATGCTTATTCTGTGTCTCTTCTAAATTGTATTTAGTTTGCCAGAAGATTGAAAAAATGCCAGCAGTGGTTAGAGGTACAGAATCCGCAATTGGATTAGCTCTTTCGAGTGTATCAACATTTTGAGCTTTCAATTTCTTGTGAATAATTCAGTAACATGATATGCGCAGATAAAGTCAATTGGTGTGACAACAAATATCAGAAGGCAATCATGCCTCATTCCAACAGCAAACAAAGGTGCAACAACAACAATGCAAAAACAAGGGACATCAAAAAACAACAATGCTGTATACAAAAAAAGCAAAGTAATTAATGAAGGCATTTAAGCCAATAGCATTAATAAAGCCACCACAAAATCAATATCCGGATACGAAAATGCGCCCGTCGCCTATAAAAACTAATTAATAATTTCCGAATGGGCTATTAATTAAGCCTAATTATCTGTGCATGAGCCAGGACCCGCAACGTGGTCTGTACTTTATCCGAAACTGTTTCCCGGTCGGGTAGGACCGAGCCGTCACGGGTCTAACATTGGCATTTTTGGGCATCCACTTATGTATACATTGAACCATTTTTGGTTCACTGTTCACAGTCTGTCCGTTTGATTGTCTGTTCGTTCATCCGTCGCATCAGATTTGTTTATATATATTACAATAGACAGCTCCAGTGAAGTCCCGCATAATGACCATGATGAGGTTCAAATTAGCGGCCCACATGTACCATTGTCAGTCCGTCAGTCGTAGACATGTCATCAGACAACAGCCACAATCAGACAACAGCCATCTGTCTGTCTGTCTTTCCCTTGTCCGGCCGTATAAATACCTAGATCTAAGAGACTAAAAGAAAATACTGGTGTGTATACAAAGCTGATCAAGTAGGTTTTTGATTTTTTACACGCCCCTTTTACTCTTCTAATTCGAAAAAAGACAGTAACTTTAAGGATAGCGAATTTTCGTAGTCATTTTTATATTTTTTTATCACGATCGTGCTAAAATGGAAGGTATTCGAGAAACAATTTTATTGGACGAATATAACATAAGATGCAGGTCCTCAGGTTCAGTTGGTGTGGCAATATCGTGATCATAAATTATATAATAATGGTAAATTACTAATAAAATGCTACCAAGTTATTAACTTAATACTGTATATTTAAAAAAATTGTTGGTATATATTTTTAATGTTTTCTTTTTTTTTTGTAAGATAATAATTCTTGTTAAAGACAAAATTGTGATAAGAGTGTTTTTTTTTAGAGTTGTAACATGTATGTACATGCATATGTATACATATTAAAAATCAATAACCCCAAACATTCACAACTTTATTTAAGCCTTTTCTACGTGTCAAAACTTGACTGTACTGTTTTATTTGTTTTTGTTGTGGCACTTTAATCGATTTTTTTGTAATCTTTCACTATTATGTGTGGCACACATGTACAGTACATACATATGTATATTTGCTCTGCTACGTATTCTAGTTTTTATCACAGTGTTCTCTTCCATTATTTTCTCTTTAATTATTTTTTTCATCTCATCTTACCTCACTTACACACGCATTGTCACTTTAACCACAACCTATTAAACATAAACAATGAAATACCAACAACAAAGATGTGTCCCAATTTGGTTTAGGTGCCAGTAACACGCATTGGGGCTACGGTTCGGCAGCCTCTGCCTATTCACCGTATTTAGCCAGCAGCGGACTATCATCCTGCACCACGCCCACATCTGCACAGTTCAACAATCCAGCATTGGGATTTACCTGCTCTTCGAATGATCAGAGCAATAACCAGGACTTCGGTGGTGCCACCAACCGCGACTGTGTGCCAAGTAAGTACATTTTTATACCCGTCTACCCAATGGCCAAGATTGTTTTAGAATTTGGACACGCCCTTTCCTCCACCGCAAATCGATAAAAAAAAGTTTAAAGGTTTTTTTTTAGGCTAGCGTGTTAGTCTTTGGTACACACAATCGTAATCACCGTCTTAATAATTTCCATAAGTTTAGCGATTTCTCGAAATTTGCTTAGAACGCACAATATATTCAATACATTTTAAAGTTTGAAATCATTACGAGGTCATGGATTTTAAGTGTACATGCGGAAGTTAAGACAGCGTGTTAATAATATTATATTATGAAAATTATAATAATTATTGGGTAAAACAAGTAAGATTATAACCAAATTTTAAGAGATCATTAAAAATTATATTAATGAGCTCCAAGAAAAGAAATTTTTTTCAAAACAATATGTTGAGCTGACAGAGCGACGGTATACTTATAATTTTATTTTTGCATATCTGCAGTGCTGCCTGACTCTACGGCCAGCGACCTGGATCAGCATCTGAGCAGTCTTGTAGGCTCAACTAGTGGCCAGATGTCGCATCATAGTCTGCTGGGTACCAGTGGTCCAACGTCGATCACCTCGACAGTGAATGGAGCGAGCACCGGGAGCGGGGTAACTGCTGGGAGTGCATCGAGTGCTGCCAATGGTGCTGTAGCTAATTCGATTTTGGTGCCACGATACCATACCAATGCGAACAATGAGTACAACGTGCATTCTAGTCAAAACGGACCGCGCAGCCTCAGTGATAATAGTTCACAGGGAGAGTCACCGGTGCAGGAGGATCTGCTGTCGACCAATACACCAAATCTGGGCAGTGGCAATGGTGGCGGCGCGACCAATGTTGGTGCTGCCAATGGCGGTACGGGAAGCGCAGCAGGCAGTGGCAGCGTTGGCACTGCGGGAGCATCTGCTGGTACTGGCAATCCGACCATGTTGGGTGCAAACCAAAACTTTCCCGGCATTGTTAATCAGGCTCAACATACTTCCGCCGCGGCCTACGGTGGGGGAGTAGGCGTTGGCGTCGGTGGAGGGCATGGCAGCAGCGCAGGCGCCACGACCGCAGGCTGCAATAGTTCACTGTATCCCGTACTGCCGGCCAGTTTGCTGTACTCACAATTGTATACTGCTGCCAATCAGACGGCGCATGGTTTCCACTCGCACACCCTGCCGGCGCATGCCTCGCCCAACTCCTCGGTACATGGAGAGCTGCAGAGCGTGATGGATCACATTAGCAATGTGGGCGTAAGGCAGCAGCACAACATCATGTCCGGCGGTGGAGTAGCGCATCCGGGCGATCTAACATTGATTGGCAACTGCGGAGCGTCAGTGAGGAACATCGAGGATGGGAACACAAATCGTCAGGTGGCTGCGCTCGCGGCCCATCGCGGTCACCATAACCCAACTGATAACGGGGGCAGCGTCTGGAGGCCATATTGAGGTCAGGTTCTGTGGTGCGGCTCCGCAGTTCTTTAGTGCCATGAGCACGACGAGTGACGAGCATCGGAGAAGCAGCACGAACATCAACAAGGTATCCGGAAAAACACTGGGAATGAGAGCGCAAATGCAAATGCAGGATTGACTGCGGAAGACAGGGTGAGAAGCGATGGTTACTGAGTGTAGATTTGTGTATATAAGATTTTAGAGAAATAAGAATTTTTTTTTAATCATTATGACGATAAGCTTTTAGTAGAATTTGTTGGAGTTATTTAACTCAAAACTAAAGTATTTTATTAACCGAACGAGAATAGTCAAATGTTAAGCATGGAAAAAACTTTAAAAGCAGCTAAAAATAAGAGAGACCTAGCAAATTTATGGTGTTCTTGAATTTTTTTTCCCCGCGATATTAGAGTGTCGCAGTAGTTCTCGACTCCAAAACTCGCATCTCGTCCCAGGCCCGCGGTATCACCGCACCATAAATCTTCAGATGATTGCTATAAATTAAAAACGAAAAGAAACCATGAAAATTTTTGAAATTGTTCTTAATGTTTATAACTATTATAGAATTATTATAATGAACTATTGTTTATTTCCAGCGTTGTTTTTCAAGTGTAACATAGAAAGTTGGGAAAGGGGTAAGAAAAAAAAGCAATTATAAATAAGAGTGTGAATGGAAAGAACCGTTATATTATTTGAGTTCCTAAGGTAGTTGTTCGTGAATTTGTATACTGATAATTTTATGTGCTTAAATATGCATAAATGTAAAATGTGATGCAGTGCAAGCTACTTTTTCAATGTATGCATACTACGCACGCACATAATATGTACTTGCATCAACCACACTTATAAATATATTCAATATCTCATTTTTTTGTCTAGTACATACAATCTTAGCATTTAAGCGAATTCCATGTATTGGCTTAAAGTTTCTAATGATTATGATGACGTTAACTTCACCTCAACCGGAGAAGTTCATAAATCACTATATTTATGGGTCTTACAAGTCCGATGAGAATTATTGAAAGATCTTTAATGTGACTATCTATTTAATCCAGTAGAACATATTTTTTGAATAAAAGCATAATGTAAAACAAAAAGAAACCAAAACTGATCATAAAATAAAATTGATGTATAACTAATGAAACAAAAACCACAAACTATGTGTTTAAATAGAAAGTAAAATCTGCTTGAAGAATTTGAACTTTGCATACACATTAATATTTATATATATCTATATATGTTCTTCCTAAATATATATATAAATATATGATATAAATATCATAAATAGTCTAAACTAAATGAATTTCATGCAGTAACATTTCATTATAATAAATTGATATATGTAAGGCAAAATTTAAAACAAATTCCAAAATACAAAATGGAATCAAAAACAGATCAACTGAGTCACGACAATTGAATTAAAAACTATATAATAAAAATCATTATGAAAATTAATGTTTACAAACGTGTACTTTATTTTTAAATGAAATGGAGATGCTGCCATCCTGGTTTGTATTGTTATTGGTATTGCCATTAATTTTAAGATGGCCAATACAAATTGCTTTCCATACTTTACGATACAATCGGGACAGTTTGTAAAGGTTAAGCTATATCCAGAACATATAGCTGTGGCTTAGATTCTCGGAATACTTAATTTTCCACTCAATTTATTTCACATTGTGGTATCCAATTAACGTAGAAGCCAGTCATCTACCAGTAGCGAGCAGCACAATCAAGAGTAGGGCCAGCAGCAGTACAGCTGTAACCACCGAGGCGGACAATGGCATGTGGAATACGACTGCGATTGCGATGGGTTATCTATCTCATACCTTGTTTGCTATTATTAAGTCTATAAAAATGTGCTCCCTAACAAAGCAGAAGATAGGTCGCCGAGGGTGGTGAGCCGGTGGTCGGGTGGGGGGAATAACTAGAAGCGTAACAAATGAGTCGAAATGAAGCCAAATGGTAACACATAGTCGTACTTGTATACAGTTAGCTGGGCAATAACCACAAAAGGTTAGTTAGGAGAATGCTTCAGTTTCTGGATTAACCAGACTTGCCGAACAGAGAGAAATGAGAGAAAGACAGATATATTAAGCAAATGAAGGAGCAAGCTACCCTCATTGTATTATTTTAATCTGGTGAAACTTTTAATTATTTCACTTGTGTCTACTTATAAGAATTCTGAAGATGTTTTGCATGCCAAATTAGCTGTTAGCTTGCGCCCTGATGTATGCAACGGAAACATTTGAATTCCCTCCATTGCAATGCTATTTCTAAGCATGAGATAATATGTGAAGTGTATGTATATGTACGTGTGGGTGAATAATTAAAAATTTTACCCATTACTGGCGTTGCATGATAAAATTTCAAACAAACACTAAGGTGAACACACACACATCCATTTACAGACAATCACTTACATGAGATGCTCGAATACCATTTTAAGAAAATACTCAGGAGTAGCTAAGCTGAAAGGAGACTACGAAATCACTTGAGATGCTCTCAGCAAGTCCCCAGACAAGAATTATTCTCACTTTTACTTACTCACTATGCATCCTTCTCTAACACTCTTCACACCCCAGCACATTTTACTGTCTGTCTCTTTCGGGTCTGTCGTGCTTCGCATATGGACACTTTTCATATGAGAGACAACGAATCCATTGGAAACCACACTGTCTGATTGAGTGACTAACTGAACTAAACGGCATGCAAAGCCGAATGTTTGTATGCTGCTTGTTCATTGCCATACGGTAAGATTCATTAACATTCTATTTCGTGGACGAGCCACGGGTTTATATGAAAACAAGTAAGAAAGCTACTGTCGAGTTTGCACGGCCGTGAGATAGCCGCCACCCAATTTTACTGAATGGAAGAATAAATAAGAGCGATCATTGAAATATTATATTTTTTAAAAATATACTGGAAAATATACTAAAAATATAACAAACAAGTAAGAAAGCTACAGTCGAGTTTGCTCGACTGTGAGATACCCGCCACCCAATTTTACCATCAAAATATTATATTTATATAATAGTATAAAAATATACTAAAAAAAAATATACTAAAAATACCAAAATAATATATCAAAATTTTCTTTGTTCGAAGTTATTAGCTTGGCGGCACTTTAGTTGGTTTATTGAACACCATTATTATGTCGCGGAGCAACTAGCTAGGCAGCACTAGCAGTTGCACGTGGTAACGCCTTATAAAAGTCATATCTTAATAACTTCTGTGTTTTTTATCCGATTGTAACCAAATTCGCAGAGTTCATTAAGATGGTGATTAGTATTGTGCGTACCAAAATTGAACGTTCTAGGTTTAAAACGACGCTTGCAATTCGGTTTTATTCGATTTACGGGGGCGGGAGGGGGCGTGGCCAAATTCAAAAACAAACTTGATCTGCGTGCAACAATAAGACATACTGTCGCGAAAAATTTGTTGCTCTATCTCTTATAGTCTCTGAGATCTAGGTGTTCATACGGACAGACGGACAGACGGACAGACGGACAGACGGACATGGCTATATCGTCTCGGCTGTTGACGCTGATCAAGAATATATATACTTTATGGGGTCGGAGATGCTTCCTTCTGCCTGTTACATACATTTTCGGTCGGCACAAAGCCATAATACCCTTCTACCCTTTGGGTAGGCGGGTATAAAAATATACCGAAATTAACTTTTTTCAAAATGATTAGCTTCGTAGCACTTCATTATGTTTATTGAACACCATTATTATGGTGGTCAAAATTTAAAACAAACATGCTCTATTATAGTCTCTGAGATCTGTTCATACGGACGGACGTGGCTATATCGTCTCGGCTGTTGACGCTGATCAAGAATATATATACTTTATGGGGTCGGAAATGCTTCCTTCTGCCTGTTACATTCATTTTGGATTGGCACAAAGTTGTAATACCCTTCTACCCTTTGGGTAGGCGGGTATAAAAAGGGTATAATAGTTTTGTGACTATAAGTACAGGAGTAAGTAAATATGGGGATCATATGTGTATGTCTTATTTTTGAACGCAGATCATAGTTATTTTAGATTTTAACCACACCCCTTTCGTGTTCATACAGACGGACGACAAAAAGACAGTCGGACATGTTTATTTCATCTCGTCTGTTGGCCCTTTACTTTACTTTATGAAATCGGAGATGCCTCCTTCTGCCTGTTATATAAATTTTTGGATGGTACTACTCACAGATTTCCATAAGCAATATAATGTAAAAAAGAACAAAAGTATAAAAAAGAGCAGGCACCATATAAGAAGAAGACACGCATTAGCATTCACCCCTCGAGACCCTAGCTAACACACAAAACACAAAAAATTATTGTCTTTCTCAAGGGTCTGGCACCACAGTCTCGAGGCCCGCACTAACAAAACAAAACAAGTAAGAAAGCTACAGTCGAGTTTGCTCGACTGTGAGATACCCGCCACCCAATTTTACCATCAAAATATTATATTTATATAATAGTATAAAAATATACTAAAAAAAAATATACTAAAAATACCAAAATAATATATCAAAATTTTCTTTGTTCGAAGTTATTAGCTTGGCGGCACTTTAGTTGGTTTATTGAACACCATTATTATGTCGCGGAGTGTCATAGCAACTAGCTAGGCAGCACTAGCATTTGCACGTGGTAACGCCTTATAAAAGTAATATCTTAATAACTTCTGTGTTTTTTATTCGATTGTAACCAAATTTGCAGAGATCATTAACATGGTGATTAGTATTGTGCATACCAAAACTGAACGTTCTAGGTTTAAAACGACGCTTGCAATTCGGTTTTATTCGATTTACGGGGGCGGGAGGGGGCGTGGCCAAAATCAAAAACAAACTTGATCTGCGTGCAACAATAAGACATACTGTCGCGAAAAATTTGTTGCTCTATCTCTTATAGTCTCTGTGATCTAGGTGTTCATACGGACAGACGGACAGACGGACAGACGGACATGGCTATATCGTCTCGGCTGTTGACGCTGATCAAGAATATATATACTTTATGGGGTCGGAGAAGCTTCCTTCTGCCTGTTACATACATTTTCGGTCGGCACAAAGCCATAATACCCTTCTACCCTTTGGGTAGGCGGGTATAACAAGAACAACGATCCCACTGCACTTTAGGTCTCGAGCGACGATCACCGTGACGTGATTATTTGTCCTTATCTTGCTTATAACTCTGGATGCTCTGACTCATTTTTTCTCATAGTACCGTAATTTTATCTTACAAAAGTGAAACATTATTGTGTGGTGATGCATATTTTTTTGTTTGCTCTGAAGGTCAAATTTTGTGCCCATCGCTGGTATAAGACTGTACATCTATTATTCTGGATAAGTGTTTTTTGACAGATTAATATAGATTAATATTAATTGTAAATATATTTAAATCTAAATTCTATCACAACCTTACCAATATTTCTTCGAATAAATATGAAGTATATTAAGATTTCTTCCCGTAATGAAATTGTCAATTTTTAAAAATTTTATTGTAGAATAAAACTGAAGAACTGTTGTAGTCTATTACAGACATTTTGAGTTGCTTTAATCACTTATAAAAATATGCGAGGTTGAATCAGTTTCTTTAACTTTGTTCACTACATACATAAGTCTACTCTTAGAAGCAACCTTCGTTGCGCGTCATGACCGACAATCATATTTATTTGGGGACCATATGTCTTATTTTTACATGCAGATCAAGTTTATTTTTGTGATATTGACCACACTTCTGAAATAAGCGATGATCACTTTAGATTTAATTTATTCCATTCTTTATTACCATCCGCGTGAACTCTCTACACAGAAGTTAAAGAAAATTGCTTTTTACATGCAGTGTTACCACAATGGAATTTAATATATCGATTGATATTATTCTAACTTATTTTATAAAATTGAATGAAACACTATTAGTCAAGCCCCCTTCCGCCCTCGGAAATCGGGAAAAATAGAATCGCAAGTGTAATAGTAACCTTGTAATTGACTTCTGTAAATTTGGTTAAGTTCAGATAATAAACACAGATGTTATTCAAGAAATAATGTTAATATAGTAATAGTATTTAATAAACCTAATAAATATCGAATTGCAAGAGTTCAATTTTGGAACACAAAATTAATGATCTCTAAAAATTTGGAAAATTCGGAAAACACACACATAAGTTTTTCGATAAATACTTTTATAGGACGAAATCAGGAGCAGATACACCTGTTCAGTAGCTATGTTACTCAGCGACATAATAATGGTGTTCAATAAACCTAATTAAGTGCTACCAAGCTAATAATTTTGAACGCAGTTGATTTCGGTATATTTTTTAGTATATTTTCGAAAAATATAATATCTTAATGATCACTCTTAAGTTTTGTTCCATTCAGTAAAAATGGGTGGCGAGTATCTCAAAGTCGAGCAAACTAGATAGCTTTTTACTTGTTAAGTTGAATAATTCGATGGTCGCTCTTAATTTTTGTTACATTCTGTAAAAATGGGTGTCGACTAAGGTCGACTGTGGCATTCTTATGTTACTTGTTTTGAATTTTATGTTTTTATTTTCTTTGATCTCGACTAGAGCATTCTCATTTGTTTTGATTTGTATTGTAAGATAAGTGAAATTTTTCTCAATGAAATGTTTCTCAATTAGCCAGGTGTTGGGTTTGCCTCTTGTATGTGTATGCTTATAAATTTTGTTATAAAAAAATATCTCGCACCCTCTTAATAAGAAGCAGCCCCAACACGAAACTTTTTCATATTTGTTAAAGGAAGAAAAAAAACTTTTTAATTATGTATTAATATTATTTAACTTGTTTATGCTGAAACCAACAAGCCATCATCGCCATACTGCTATCAAATGTCTACCCTTTGCTCGTTGGTTCACTCAAGCTGACTAACTGCCACCAAACAACTACCATAAGGGGGGCGGTTAAAGAAAAGTAGTAGAACAGTAAAAAAAAAAGAATATCAACAACGGATGTCTACAAACAACAAACAGAAGCAGTAATAAGAACAATGTGAAAGAAAACTGCTCCCCAATTGACGCTGATGCATGTGAATGCCCAACAAATATTGCAGTGATTTTGGTCACGGCAGAAATTATGCGGTTCTCTTCCTCTCTTTCCATCTCATGCTTTTCCTCTCTGTCTCACACACATGCGATGTCTCTGCATATGGGAAACTGTTGCCGTTACTGTTACCGCGCAAATATTTAACGGCTGCTCCGTTTTTGCACCTGACCACACACTTGCATGTACACACATACAGACACTCCAAATGGTATGAAAACATTCTTCGCAGCGGTTTTCATTGTTTTTGCGTTGAATTTTTGACATTCGTACTTTGACTGCCAAAGCAGTTCGCGCGGCTCACTCCATGGTTACTGACAGGTGAAAGGATAAGAGAGAAGTGTGGTCAAAGTTCGAACCCTGCACATTATTTATAGCCTCAGTTTTGCTATTTTTGCTTTATATCCATTTTGTGACTTCATTCGGATCATTGTTTTTGGTTAGGCCTAACTACCAAAATGTAATGCATTCTTTCCCGTCCCTACCACTTCTTATAATAACCGGACAGCGCCCCTTAGGATATACATTTCAGAAACTGTACGTTTCTCGTTAATTTGAGAAAGACCAACGTTCAGGCAATAATCGGGGCCACTTTGTGTCTCATGTTCGTACTGCAATTTGGTCAGGCTGCTGATGGAATGAAAGGAGACCGCGGGTATGTCTACATAAAACTGTCAAACAATTCACACTAAGCCCTGATCGATTGGAGCACGTTTTATATATGGTTAGTGAGGCTACCATTGAGGCTGATGACTGTCAGCTGAGAGGTTGTGGGATGTTGGGATATTGGGTGTCACCTTTTTTAAAGGGCTCTGGTTCGGTTTTTGGTTGGTTTTTCGAGCATGGCTTGAATTGCCGAATATTGATTTGAATCAATTAATTTGTGCGGTTGCTGCTCGAATGGCTCCCTCGAATCTAATTAATTTTAATGCGCAACAAGCTCAAATCACACACATGAGTTCACAGGCACACATATGTACATATGCACAATCACTATGGATAGAATGTCCATTTTTATACCCGCCTACCCAAAGGGTAGAAGGGTATTATGGCTTTGTGCCGACCGAAAATGTATGTAACAGGCAGAAGGAAGCATCTCCGATCCCATAAAGTATATATATTCTTGATCAGCGTCAACAGCCGAGACGATATAGCCATGTCCGTCTGTCCGTCCGTATGAACACCTAGATCTCAGAGACTATAAGAGATAAAGTAACCAAATTTCCGGAATTGTGTGTGTAATTATTGCACGCAGATCAAGTTTGTTTTTTAATTTGGCCACGCCTCCTTCCGCCCCCGTAAATTTAATAAAACCAAATTACAGGCGTTATTTTAATCCTAGAATGTTCAATTTTGGTACGCACAATACTAATCACCATCTTAATGAACTCTGCGAATTTGGTTACAATCGGATAAAAAACACAGAAGTTATTAAGAGATTACTTTTATAGGTCGTTTCCACGTGCAGCTGCACCTAGTTAGTTGCTATGACACTCCGCGACATAATAATGGTGTTCAATAAATCAACTAAAGTGCCGCCAAGCTAATAATTTCGAACAAAGAAAATTTTGATATATTATTTTGGTATAATTTTAGTATATTTCTTTAAAGTATTTTTTCAGTATATTTTTGAAAAATATAATATTTTGATGGTAAAATTGGGCGGCGGGTATCTCACAGTCGAGCAAACTTGACAGTAGCTTTCTTACTTGTTATATTTCATAAACTACGCAAGGTATTTCAATGAGATTGTTTTATGTTATATTATATGTATATACATAACTAGAAAACTTTTGTCAAACTATGTGGGGCACTATCCCCATCTCCAACATTACAGTTTGAAATCTGCCTTTGCAAAAGGTATGTAACAGCGAGAAGGAAGCATCTCCATATAAATATTCTTGATCAGCGCCACAGCCGTGACAATATAGCCATGTCCGTCTGTCGTGTCTGTCTAACATTTCGTATAAACACCTAGACTTCAAAGACTATAAGAGCTAGAGTAAACAAATTTTCGAAATAGTCGGCCATTAAATTTGTTGATGTGGAAAATGCTAATAAACAAGTATTGAAATTTAGTTGGTTTTCTTCTTCATATATAATACTACTAATAAAAATGATCATTCTACCCAAAGTGCAGTGTAGACCATTTTGGAAACATTTTCGTAAGTTGCAGAACCCAAAAATTAATATTGAAGTCGAATTATACAAGTTGCTAATAAATGTATTGCATTTGAACAACTGCCTGTTTGCTTGACAAAAATAGATTTACTCTGAAAGAAAGAGATAGCATCGGTCTGCCCAATAGAGACAGAAGCAGTCACGAACTATTCGAGTATGATTAAATTCTCTTTGAATGCTTGCTCATTACTAACAAGTTTAGCATTTAGAAATGTTCTTAGATAATGAGGTGTGATACACAGTCTCTTAATCACCATAAATTTTTTGATTATCCTATCCTGATCAGTGTCAACAGCCGAGACGATATATCCATGTCCGTCTCTTTTTCTGTATTAACATCTAAACCTCAAAGACTATAAGAGCTAAGCTATCACATTTTATGACATTCATATCAAGTTTGTTTCGCACCATGTTACAAATTATATTATTAAAATATATTATTCTACCCTTTGGGCAGCGGATATAAAGTTATTTTAGTGCAAATAACATAGAAATCCAATATACTCGTATATCGAAAACAACACAAGATGGGGTGATATACGAGGTGTGCTCAAAAAATATCGCGAATTTTGAATTTTCGCGGGTTACGTATAATCGAATTTCGTTTTTTTTTTGTGGCGTTATGTTGGTACTCATGTCTGTCACTTATGCCGACAAGCTCGGCCATTTTAAATGTTCACTTAATTGTTGACATCTGCTTTGCTTGTACGTGTTTTGGATCGTTTTCGATTTTTACCTATTCAAAAAAATGGATCAAAGAACCTGTATCAAATTTTGTGTGAAAAACGAAATTAAGTGCGCGGATGCATTCCGAATGTTGACTGTGGCATACGGAGAAGCTACCTTGGACCGAAGAAACGTTTGTCGGTGGTACAAAATGTTTTCAGAAGGCCTAGAAGATGTGAAGATGAGAAGAAACCAAGACCGAAAAAAGCGCTCCAAGTTCGGTCGAATGTGAAAGTTTTGCTGATAGTTTTCTTCGATTGCAGGGGTGTGGTGCATCATGAGTTCTTGCCACAGGGTAGAACTGTCAATAAGGAATATTACCTGCAAGTTATGCGCAATTTGCGCGAAGCAATCCGCCAGAAACGTACGGATTTGTGGAAGAACAAAAATTGGCTTTTGCACCACGATAACGCCCCTGCTCACACATCGTTGCTTGTGCACGACTTTTTGGCCAAAAACAAAACACTAACAAGTAAGAAAGCTACAGTCGAGTTTGCTCGACTGTGAGATACCCGCCACCCAATTTTACCATCCAAATATTATATTTTCCAAAATATACTAAAAAATACTAAAAAATATACTAAAAAATACCAAAATAATATACCAACATTTTCTCTGTTCGAAATTATTAGCTTGGCGGCACTTTAGTTGGTTTATTGAACACCATTATTATGTCGCGGAGTGTCATAGCAACTAACTAGGTGCAGCTGCACGTGGAAACGACCTATAAAAGTAATCTCTTAATAACTTCTGTGTTTTTTATCCGATTGTAACCAAATTCAGAGTTCATTAAGATGGTGATTAGTATTGTGCGTACCAAAATTGAACGTTCTAGGTTTAAAACGACGCCTGTAATTCGGCTTTATTAGATTTACGGGGGCCGAAGGGGGGTTGGCCAAAATCAAAAACAAACTTGATCTGCGTGCAACAATAAGACATACTGTCGCGAAAAATTTGTTGCTCTATCTCTTATAGTCTCTGAGATCTAGGTGTTCATACGGACGGACGGACAGACGGACAGACGGACATGGCTATATCGTCTCGGCTGTTGACGCTGATCAAGAATATATATACTTTATGGGGTCGGAGATGCTTCCTTCTGCCTGTTACATACATTTTCGGTCGGCACAAAGCCATAATACCCTTCTACCCTTTGGGTAGGCGGGTATAATGATGGCGCAGCCACCGTATTCCCCAGATCTGGGCCCCTGTGACTTTTTCTTGTTCCCTAAACAGAAGAGGCCCATGAAAGGACGACGTTACGCTACGATTGACGAAATAAAGACGGCATCGAAGGAAAAGCTGAACAAGATAAAAAAAAAATGATTTTTTGAAGTGCTTCGAAGATTGGAAAAACCGTTGGCACAAGTGTATAATATCTCATGGGGGTTACTTTGAAGGGGACAAAATAGATATTCATGAATAAATAAATAATTTTTGAAAAAACACAAAATTTGCGATATTTTTTGAACACACCTCGTATAGTTAAGAGCAGTTTTGGTCACTACTAATTACTTGTTTTTTAATTGCCTCCTATTAATTGCCTTATTATTAAAATTATACGATTGCTCAGTTAAAAGTGGAAAATTTTAGATATTTAGAAAATCGAAGAACAGACGAGATTTTATTACTTTTTTATTATTATTTTGAATTAGCTGACATAAATTACATATTTAATATAATGCGTTGCGTGCGACATTACAATTACTATAGTCATTATATTTTTAATAAGCATTTCTACTATTTTAGGTCGAAAAGCATTCAAGCATTTACACATTCAAAGCGCTGACCACTCCAACCAAGCGCACATAAAGCGAAGCTCGTTTTATTTACCACACAAAAGGGAAACGCACATACACATATATATATGTTAATACAAACAAACTCATACACATAAATATACATATATATATATATATATATATATATATTGGGGCAAAACAAATATAGTATTGGCCATGTTTTTGGCAGCTGGCATCAAAAATTATTTTGATGTTTGGCAAATTCAAAATAAATGTGATCATTTTAAAACAAAATGGCAGCAACATTGTGTGTGAGTTTGCGTTGCATGCATATATATGTAAGTGTGAATGAGAAAAATTGTACATATGATATGACTTGAACGCATTTTGGGAATCCGGGCAGAATAATTTGAAATCGTTTTGTGGTTTTTACGAGTTGCAAATCATTTTAATTAAAATATCAAAATTAGAAAATGGAAAATGATTACATTATTCATTAGTTTTCATTACGTATGTTTATTTATTAGCAAACATTTGTGGCTCGTTGCACTTTTCGATGGACACAAAAAGGAAACTGCATACCTGGCGCCATCTAGCGTATAATGATATACAAATAGCTAAACAAAAAATCCAATTTAAATTTTTCAGCGAATTTTGCAAAAAATATCGTAAGCAGCCGCAGCGAAAGCTTCCAAAGTTTCCTTAACTTTGCTCTAAGAAAAATGCTTCTAAAGAAACCCTGACGAGCAACTTGGGGTTGCCAATTGGTGAGGTTAATATTAATGGGTGAGTGCGCGTGTGTATTGCATGCGTCTGCGCAGGAATATTAACTTAGACATTCACCCCCTTACACCCAGGGTCTCGACCCGTACGGAGTCTTAGTGCACCAAGTCCAAGACGTTGGGTAAGGCGAAAACTTTGCGACGTTTGGCGGATTTTTTTTCCCGCCTTTGCATTTGCTTTTTTTCTTAGGCTGCTGCCGCGGAAAGCCAATAGATGGCGCCAGCACAAAAGCTTTTCGCTAACGTTAATGTTCATTGTATATATGCATTATATATTATTTTCTTTGATTGAAATAAATAATAATTTGCCAATTGCTTGGCAATATCATACACTCTAACACGTAAACAGGAAGGCGGACACACATGCGTTCACACACCAAAACACATTTTAAGGGTAAGTCGCTCTCTTTTCGGTCGTAAGGCATTTCAACCAATTATAAGTTGTGGTTAACCGCAACATTTATTCAAGAAAATGTTTGGCATATGCCTTTTGCGTCGCAAGCATGTGTTTGAGCGAGCAAGCACTAGTAGTGTGTATGTGGGTTGGAAATGTGGATGTGAAACTGAAACAAGGCAATGCTATTGGAAGAATTTAAATCAAAACTCCATTGCAAACGATTTTTTAGGGATTTATGATTCAGGCTTTTGACTGCATATCTTCTTAAAACAATTTTTTTTAAGGTATATATTATTCGTTTATTATAATTCAAGTATAAACATGCTACATGCATACTCTTTTAGAGTTAAATGTTGTAGACAACAATAGAGATAGTTGTCCTCTTCCCGTCTTATCGTGCAGGGTTCAGCAGCTGAGTTAAGCTGGTGTTTGACTCGATTAATAGTTTGCCAAGCTAAAACGAATCGCCTTTCAAGTCGCTTACCGCCGACAATATGTCGGTCTGAAAGCAGACAAATACATAGTACATAACTTTGCCATATACCCAAGAAGGGCTTGGAACCCCAACCCGCTGCGTCCAAACCACGTAGCTGTGCTTTACTTCGGAGACGAAGCACCGATATTAGTTTAACGCCCAATCCATTAAAAATCCATACTAATGTATGTGGGCTACGGCAGGAAATGCCACAACGCATAATGAGTGACGGGTGGTGATAGTGGGTAGACTCGTATTGGGTGAGCATTTTCAGCTGACAGCTTAAAATAAGATACCACATACACTTTGTGAGCTGTCTTTTCATTCTTCTACTTTACCTTTTGGCTTAGGTGCGACGTAATTTTTCAAAGTGTCACAGAAGTGGGTGAGAGACCGAAGTGTGGCGGGTGGGTTAAATACTAATGGAACTACGAGATACGAGACAATAATGCCGAAAGCAGGTTAAAGTTCTGACAGAATGCCTCATTCACTGTCTCTCTCTCTATTTTTCTTTGTCTAACTTTCTCTCTTGATAAGTGGATTCTCCCCAAAATTCAGTTCTCCCCTGTCTTGCAGCCTCTGGCCAACTTCCAGCCAAATTTCATCCGTTGTTTTTTATATTGATTTTATAAATTTTTTATTAATAAATATTCCTAAAATATTTGAGTCCGGCAAATTGAAATACTCCGAAATTTTTAGTAAAAGCAAAGCCAAGAAAAAAAAACAAAAATATGCGTAAAATATGAAAATCAATTTGCAGAAAATCATCGAGAACTCAAATGGCAATTATGAGAATCATTCTAAAGATGTTTATAAAGATAGAAAAATAGAGCAAAAAGATGTGAAATGTGGCAGTAATTAGAAAGGCGCTTTCCTCGCCAACGGAAAGACTTCAAAAAATGCCAAAAAGTTGAAGTACTAATGAATTATCTTTTATTAGGATAATGTATGATGTGGTTCACAGTTTTACTCTTCACGCAGCATAACAACAACACACAGAATCGGTCTAAAGTTGAAAAAGGTTCAGTTCTGAGTTTTCACTTCCTTTCAATACACTAGCCTCAAAGGGTAGCAATATTTCATGAAGCGCTTAAGAACAAAGATATAAGCATCATTGTGTTCAACGAGCCAATCCATTGTATAGTCGCTATACCTGTAACTTGACTTACATATTCGTGCACATACATTGTAAGTGTGTTCAAATTTCGTTGTGCCATAAAGTGTCGACTTCTTAACTTGTTTTGTAATGAAGCTGGGTCTGCGGGCTTATCATGCTACCAGTTGACTGAAGGGACTTAAGAGCGGACTGGTGGCCAGGAGGACAAAATGAAAACTGTGGATGTTGTTGGCAATTTATGAAAAGAGCCAAATTAATCAGACTAATAACGAAAACACGCCGACGAAAAGCCGGCTAGGCAAAAAATAAATGGACAAAAGGGGGATAATAGCTGAACAGGATAGCGCTGGAGCATTAAGAGAAGCAGAGAGAGGTGGACGAGGCCTAATAAAACGGGTGGTAAGGCAGCAAACATGCTGCAAAAACTTATGCAAAGTTTTCTTAATGAAAAGATTTACGATGGCAATACTCAAAATTAGCAAAAACTGGTTGTGGTAAGCAATAGGCGCTGGACTGCCACTTGGCAATGTATAGCTGCAGTTTTCTCCAGCTTTGGATGGGATATCTATATACTGCTGCCGTTGCCATAGCCATCGGGGGTTAAAATAACAAAGTTTATAATAACATTTGGAGCGCTTGTTGCTGTGCCAGACAGTCACTAAGCCAGCAGAGCAGAGCTACATTCACTCATTTCTGCGGTTTCCTTTGGACGTTCAAAAGATCGCAAGAGCACTCTCTTAATTTCTCTCTAACCCAATTAGTAATCCTGCATTTTAATCTGTGGCTCTCTTCTAAAGTTCAGCCAAATGTAATATGTAGAAATTCGTACAATTCAAATTACTAAACTGCAAGCTCCCATGACGACTTAACTTTCAAATTTAACAACCAGAAACAACAATTCAACAATTCTACAAGCAAAAATACGGTGCCAAAAACTTAACAATAAGTATACAAACAGAGCATAGGAGACATTCCACACAATTGAACAATTGCAATGCATAGATTCATTATCCAGAAATACCACAGAATTAATTATTAAAATAATTTGCATGAGAAGCAGTCTCCAACAAATCTATGGATGGCAATCAACACAAACATGTATCAGTTTTAGACTTATGATTGTTAAAAAATGCTTTAGTATTGAGTCACTTTGTGTCAATTTTGATCAAAACTAAATAGCTGCCTAAAAAAAGTACGGTTGAGAAAACAACTAAGAAAGTTGCAGTCGAGTTTGCTCGACTTTGAGATATCAGCAACCCATTTTTACAATATACGATTTCATTAAAAACGAAATGTAGTATAAGTCAATGCCATATTTTTTTGCAGTAAAGTCAATAATTTTCGCACTGGGGCAAATTAAAGACTCGAAATTTTTTTAATTGCTCCAAATATTTATAATGTCCATAAATAAACATTACTAAAAGAGTGTTGTTAAAACATATGTATATTAACATACATATATGTTGTTGTAACATATATTAACATAACATCTTAATGTTTTATGTTTTTTCAAACGAATATGACAATTTGACTTAATAACACAATTTGTGCGGTCGTTGATCAAGATGTTTGAGTGGTTCAGAGAGGAGTTGTGCCGTCCGCTTTTCGGTTGACCACGGGTTCGATTCCCGGGCGGTGTGATGTCAAAAGTAAATTTGTTTTGACCAATAATTTTAATCATTTTTGTTAATTTAATATCTTCTTTTATTTGGACGTTGACTTACTAACGGCAGTACGATAAAGTGGCCCAAACACACCAAGCTCGGGCTTGTTAACTCGCGGACCCAAGGAGACGCAACCACCCGCCTATCTGACCAAGGGGCAACCGCATAAAGTGCAGGAGCGGAGGTCGCGAACAATTAAAACAGACAAAACAATAAAATAGTAATAATAATAATAATAAGAATAAAATAATAATACTTATAATAATAATAAGAACTATACTTAACTACGAGTTAAAGTTTGAAAAAGTTATATTTTAATTTGGAAGGTAGTGTTACTATTGCTAATAAAATTATAGAATTTATTATAATTTACACATAAAATACGAAAAGGATTGTGACTGGCTGGTTAGTAATACAACGGGAAAGAGAGAGGGGAAGAAAATTTCTAATCGTTCTGACCGGAACGGCAAAGCTAATCTGAACTGCAAGGAGTCAATTTCGCCAATAATTAGTCTATGTAGAAACACTACACCTAGCATAGTTCTAAGGTCAGAAAGAGAAGGTAGGTTTAGTAATAAAAGTCCACTACGATACGAAGGCAATCTAATAGTGGGATTCCAGATAAGACTACCAAGAGCAAAAATAAGAAATTGTTTCTGCGCTGATTCAAGCCTATATTGATGAACCCTATACTGGGGAAACCAGATATTAGATCCATACTCAAGAATAGGACGAACCAGTGAAATGTATAGATGTTTTGTTATGTAGAGATCGTTAAATTCCTTTGACTAACGTTTAATAAATCCAAGGACACCCATGGCTCTATTAGAAGCAGACAAAATATTCTTATCAAACATTAATTTTGAATCAAGAAGGATACCTAAATCAGTTACTGACTCTATTACCTCAAGTTGTGTATCAGAGTAGCAGAAAATTAATATATATAAGGAGCAGAAAACTTTGGTATTTTGTAGTATATTTTTAAAAAAATGAATCCCGGAGGAGGTTAAAGGTTAAAGGTTAAAGGTTAAAATGATTCCCGGAGGAGGAGGAGGAGGAGCAGAAAATTATTATATATAATAGATAGATAATAATTATTGGGCAACACAAGTAAGATGGCTACGGTCGAGTTTGCTCGACTGTGAGATACCCGTCATCCAATTTCACTGAATAGAAGAATAATAAAGAGCGACCATCAAAATATTATATTTTCCAAAAATATACTGGAAAATAAACTAAAACAAGTACGAGAGTTTGCTCGACTGTGAGATACCCGCCACCCAATTTTACCATCCAAATATTATATTTATAAAAAATATACTGAAAAATATACTAAAAATATACCAAAATTTTCTTTGCTCGAAATTATTAGTTTTGCGGCACTTAAGTAGGTTTATTGAACACCATTATTATGTCACGGAATGACGTAGCAACTAATCAGGTACAGCTGCACCTGATTACGCCTTATAAAAGTAATTCTTTAATAACTTCTGTAATTTTTATCCGATTGTAACCAAGTCTTCAGAGATCATTAAGATGATTATTAGTATTGTGTGTGCCAAAAAGTTATAACATTAACATGATGCTTGGAAATCATTTTCGATTTACAGGGACGGAAGGGGAAATTTGGTAGCTCTAGCTTTTATAGTCTATGAGATCTCGATGTTCATACAGACAGGCGGAAAGACTAAAAAAATACTAAAAAATAATTTTAAAAAAAAATATACTAAAATAATATATCAAAATTTTCTTCGTTCGAAATTATTAGCTTGGTGCCACTTTAGTTGGTTTATTGAACACCATTATTATGTCACGGAGTGTCATAGCAATTAGCTAGGTGCAGCTGCATGTGGTAACGCCTTATAAAAGTAATTTCTTAATAACTTCTGTGTTTTTTATCCGATTGTAACCAAGTTTTCAGAGATCATTAAGTTGGTGATTAGTATTGTGCGTATCAAAATTGAACGTTCTAGGTTTAAAACGACGCTTGCAATTCAGTTTTTTTCAATTTGCATGGGCGGAAGGGGGCGTGGCCAAAATCAAATACAAACTTGATCTGCGTGCAACAATAAGACATACTGTCCCGTAAATTTGGTTGCTCTATCTCTTATAGTCTCTGAGATCTAAGTGTTCATACGGACGGACAGACGGACAGAAGGACATGGCTATATCGTCTCGGCTGTGGACGCTGATCAAGAATATATATACTTTATGGGGTCGGGGATGCTTCCTTTCTCCTGTTACATACATTTTCGGTCGGCACAAAGCCATAATACCCTTCTACCCCTTGGGTAGGCGGGTATAAAAATCCACATTTATCTGTCGCTGAGTTGCTTGATGTTGCAATCCTTTCTGCCACAGTGGTGATATTTAACCCTATTCTTAGATTTTCCCTTCAATATTTTCTTTGGCTTTGTAACCCTATTTTTAAACGAGTAATTAGTATGGCTGTTGCCTTTCTTTTGCACAATCATGTTCATTACTTTTTTGCTTCCTGGTCCAATAGTAACATCTAACTCGATAGTTTAAAAGAAAACAACTTTTTGCGTACTTCAAACTGCGACGTCACTTGTTGGCATTTGCCAGGAAGATTAAGAGTTCTCTCTCTGCCTTCTTCCAATTTTCATTTACTTTATAAAGTATTACGTGCTCGCTGACTTAAAGCTCATCTAATTCGGTTAATAGGGCTCTTATTCTTAACTTCCAAATTCCAAACCTTTCACATCTGCTTAATAATTCGATTTGCCTGGTCAATTTCACCGCATATATGTATGTGGGACTTGGGTATAAACTGTTTGTTTAAAGTTCAAGTCACTGTTGTATAAAATACACGGATGTTTTTAATATTAAATTAAATGGTTTTATTTCGTTTTACTTCAATGTTTCTTAGAATTAGTTAGTTCTTTAGTTTAGTTAAGTAGTCATCGTCGTTAATCTTTTAATAAGTAATGTGATCGTCGTTTTTAATTGATTGAGCGTCAGCCTTTCTCTTTCACGTCTTTTCTCTTCGCGTCGTCAATGAACTCCTCGTTTTGTGTCTTAACTCTTTTGCGTCGTCACGAGAACTTCTTTCTTCATCTTCTATATCTACGTCGTTGCCAGTCCGTTAACTGCTACTTAGGGCATCTGACTCGGCGTTGCCAGACACAACTCGGCCATCCTACACTGCATTCGTCTCGAATGCGTCGTCGTCATATTCATCCAGGGCTTCATATATTCAGCACACGTCGTCGTCTTCCTTGGTACATCGCTAAATGATGCATCTTTAATTACGTCATAAGTGTTATTCATCTTAACGTTGATGATTGTATACGGGCCTAGGTATTTGGGCTTCAGCTTAAGTCCACCACCTAGTTGGGTACGCTTGATGGCGACCAGCACTCCTATACGTCGTAAATTATATGTACACTTGCCAGAAAAAGTCTGCTTACACACCCAATGCATAACTTCAATTGCAAAAAAAATATAGTTGTATTAAAGATATCGACTTAATTTTTTTTGTATGTTTTAAACACATTTTTCATTAACAATGTCCTAAGTTTTAATGGCCTTAAATATAGAACTTATTTTGTTAAAATTAAAAAACCAAAAATCCATACGATTTAGAACCAGAAAAAGTCTGCGTACAACCTTAAAACTTAATTGTTTAAAAGATTGGTATGCAGCTTTTGGTACCATAAGATCACAAATAATGGTGATAAAAGCACTAGAAACTTTATGCTGTTAGGTGTTTTAGCCAATTTCATCATTCTATTAAGAAAATCGCAATGGACAGGAAGAATAAAGAAATTGGCTCTGATTTGAGGCAAGGGATCATTAAACTCCGGAATGAGGGGAAATCTCTGAGGGGAATTGAAAAAACCGTGAGCAGAAGTCACTCCTCCATCCAAAGAGTGGTGTACAATTTCAATTTGCCCGGCTCGGTTAAATCAAAACCACATTCTGGAAGGCCGCCTAAACTGACTGATCGTGAAAAACGGCATGTTTTAAAGACTGTGGGGCTTCATCCTATATTAACATCTACTTACATTGGCCAGGATGTTAATTATAAGTATATAAAGGAGCTACATGATAATACCACTCGTAAAATTTTGTAAATAGAGGACCTACATGCCCGTACTGCACGGAGGAAAAACCTCATATTATATGAATAAAATGAAGCAATTAATTTTTGCCCAAAATTTCAACCAGGACCCGGCAGCTTTCTGGAACAAGGTTATTTTCAGTGATTAGAACAAATTCTGCATTTTGGGATAGAAGGACGAAAACTTGAGTGGCGTAAAAGCGGTACAGCCTTCGCATAGCAAAACCTTGATCCAACACTTAAACACGGTGGTGGCGGTGTGATGGCGTGGTATTATATGACGGTCAATGGAATTGGCAATCTCGTGTTTATTGATTCTATTGTGGATTACAAGGCTTATTTGGACATATTAAAGAAGAATTTATACCAAAGCGCGATAAAATTGGGCGTGGCTGATGACTTCTAGTTCCATCAAGACAATGATCTACTCCATACTGCCCATAATGTGAAGCTTTAGTTGCTGTTTAATACCAAAAACCAGTGAAACTCGCTACCACAGTCGCCGGATTAGATACCCATGGAGTCCCTATGGGATTTTCTGGAGCGTAGGATTCGCCTTCGAACTATTACTTCGAAGGACATGTTGAAGGGAGTAATAATGGAGGAATGGCATAAAATCTCCCTAGTTTCTACCCAAAAATTGGTGAAATCGAGCCAAAAAGTTTAGCATAAACAGTTAAAAGAAAGGGGTATCCAACTTCATATTAAATTTTGGTATTTTGTTTAACTAAGTTCCCTTTTTATACCCGCCTACCCAAAGGGTAGAAGGGTATTATGGCTTTGTGCCGACCGAAAATGTATGTAACAGGCAGAAGGAAGCATCGCCGACCCCATAAAGTATATACATATATTCTTAATCAGCGTCAACAACCGAGACGATATAGCCATGTCCGTCTGTCCGTCTGTCCGTATGAACACCTAGATCTCAGAGACTATAAGAGATAGAGCAACAAATTTTTCGCGACAGTATGTCTTATTGTTGCACGCAGATCAAGTTTGTTTTTGATTTTGGTCACGCCCCCTTCCGGCCATGCAAATTGAAAAAAACCGAATTGCAAGCGTCGTTAAAAACCTAGAACGTTCAATTTTGGTACGCAAAATACTAATCACCATCTTAATGATCTCTGCGAATTTGGTTACAATCGGATAAAAAACACAGAAGTTATTAAGATATTACTTTTATAAGACGTTACCACGTGCAACTGCTAGTGCTGCCTAGCTAGTTGCTATGACACTCCACGACATAATAATGGTGTTCAATAAACCAACTAAAGTGCCGCCAAGCTAATAACTTCGAACAAAGAAAATTTTGATGTATTATTTTGGTATTTTTAGTATATTTTTTGTAGTATTTTTTCAGTATATTTTTATACTATTATATAAATATAATATATATAATATATATAATATATAATATATATAATTATATAAATATAATATATAATATATATATAGCTTTCTTACTTGTTTTAATTTGTTTTACATGTGTACGCAGACTTTTTCTTGTTCTAAAACACATGAATTTTTGGTTTTCTAATTTTAACAAAATAAGTTTTATATTTAAGGCCATTAAAACTTAGGGACATTGTTAATGAATAATGTGTTTAAAACATAAAAAAAAATTAAGTCGATATCTTTAATACAACTAAATTTTTTTTGCAATCGAAGTTATGCATTGCGTGTGTACGCAGACTTTTTCTGGCAAGTGTATGTTTATTTTCATTCTGCATTTTGATAATTTGCTGTTTCGCTTGCCGTCGGGTTTTTTCTCGGATGACATTAAAAATTGTATGACATTAAAATTAAAACACACAATAAATGCACAAATCAAAATAAAGAATCCACAAACATCGCGCAAATCTCAATAACTTTCGTAACTGCCCTCGTACCCTTTTTAATGTGTACTTTCTGTTTTACATTTCAACTCATTCGAAGCTCCATTATTCGAAATTCGTATTCGAATTTAGTCTAGAGTATAGACTCTAGAGCATGTAAGCAGAAACATGTGAGATCATTTGGATATTGATTATATACCTATATACCTAACCATACCAACTCCAACGTAGCCTTAGCGAATCTCCGTTGAATGCCGAAATAGATTGACAAGTGCTGTGTGGTGTTTCAAGGTAAGACATATATAGTGCAAGTGGTGTGTTTTTTCTAATTAGTCATTTTCTATTGTGGTGCTAGGCAGTTCGTTAATATCCCATTTAGTGGATCACGTCACTAACAGTGCTTGTGGCACAGGCGGCCAATAGGCCAGCTAATGCTACGCCCGGGAAAAGATATTTTTATTGGCAGATTCATCATACCCAGATGAGACTTTGACCACCCGGAGCACCATAAGTGAGAAAGAAAACAAGTATGAAAGCTACTGAAGAGTGTGCTCGACTGAGAGATACCCGCCACCCAATTTTACAATCGAAATATATTTTTCATATTCTGCGTACCAAAATTAAACGTTTTAGGTTTAAAGTGATCGTCTCGGCTGTTGACGTTGACTGCGACTCCATAAACTATATATATTCTTGATCAGCATCAACAGGCAAGTCAATATAGCCCTGTCTGTCTGTCCGTCTGTCTGCCTACCTGTCTACCAAATTTGGAGACAACATGCAAAAACTCGGTAGGGAGATGAAGTTTATTTTAGATGTTAGCCACGCTCCCTTCCGCCCCCGTAAATCGAAAAAAACGACATCCAAGCACCATGTTAAAGCTAGAACATTCAGTTTCGGCACACACAATACTAATAATGTTAATTTTTTTTTTGTATACTTTGCTTTTATTTATTGAATCTTCTCATTTTCAATACTAACAATAAGTGTATCAAATCTTATACTATAACCTAACTAGCAGTCATGTAGACTGGAACAGTAGAAATGGCCCTGACAAATTATGGCTGGGTTGGAAGGTCGGTTCGTTGCAGGCGGGTTCGGTTGGAAACCCGAGTCAAGACCGTTGCGAGGGGATTTGGGTGGTCAGAGAGTTTTTCATTGTAGGACGCTTTTTGCTTGTCTATTTCATATTTTACTTCCGAGGTCCCTGTAGATGTTTTGGTTTCGAATATACCATAGTGCCCCAGCGATAGTTCGCAGGATCTTTGATTGAGCGCGCTGTATGATGTCTATGTTGGTTCTGCTCGCGTTCCCCCAAAGCTGGAAGCCATACGTCCAAATTGGCTTAAGAGTGGAGTTGTAGAGCAGGACCATGTATTCCAGACACAAGGGCGATCGGGCGTTTATAATCCAGTGGAGGCTGCTGGCTTTCAGTTTTAGGTATAGTTTCTTGCATTCGATATGTCTACGCCATGTTAGACGTCTGTCGAGATGGATGCCGAGATACGTTACTTCATTGACTTGGGGGTTCGGCGTTCTATTCAGGCAGAGCGGAGGGCAAGTTTGTCTGTAAACGTTGTGTTCACACTTTTGTTCGTTTATTTTAGTACATCAGTCAGATAGCCACTTCTCGACTACCATGAGGTGGTTGGCGAGTTGAGTTTTTGCACGGACTGAGCATCTTGAGCGGCTAAGGATCGCAGTGTCGTCAGCAAAGGTGGATGTTGTTAATCGGTCACTCGTAGGAATATCCGCAGTGTAAAGGACGAATAGAATTGGCCTAAGTGCGCTACCTTGTGGGACTCCAGCTTCGATAGTGTAGTTGTCGGATATTGTTGTGTTGCGCCTCACTGCGACGGCTCTGTTGTAGAGGTAAGATTCAAGGAGTTTATGAGTGTACACAGGCAACTGTGTTTTAATTTTATGCTTAAGACCTTTTAGCCAGACGCAGTCAAATGCTTGAGATACATCGAAGAATATCGCGCAGCAATATTCTCTAAGCTCGAAGGCTGTGCGAATCTCTGATGTTATTCTGTTAACTTGCTCGATAATTTCGTGTTTTTCTCTGAAGCCAAATTGATGGATACCATAATATATGATATTATGCACGTTAGAAGGCATTTTTCGAATAGTTTGGAGTGGCATGATAATAAACTTATTGGTCTGTAAGATGACGGAATCGTGTGATCTTTTCCAAATGTTTCTGCTCTGTCTTTGTCGCTGCTTGTCTGCTGGTTTGCAACACTCGTAGCAGACGCTTTTTTACTAGAACCAGCAATTGCAGGCTGGGTTTGAACATCTTAATTTCCACATCCTTCCGTTTTGGTTAAGATCCTGGCTGCTGTGACGAGTACCTCTTCCAGAGCGGCGGTAGAGCAGTCGATGTCCGCTTCGATATTTAGTTGAGTAGTTAGCTCAATGTGGGAACTCACATACTTTCTGTATTTCATATAGTTAGTGTTGTGCGACGTTAGCCTATAGGGGTGGTCCGTAATTTCTGGGCTTTGAAGAAGGGTTATCAACAAAGGCGAGTGGTCAGATGAGAGATCCGGTAGGGCCATGGCGCTTATTAGATCGCGTGGGATGTTTTTTGTCGCCGCGAAATCAATTAGATCTGGGATCTTTCTGGGGTCTGCAGGCCAATATGTGGGGCTACCAGGAGAGACGTAGTCCAATTTAATACTCACTTTTATAAGTGCGTTATACAGTTGCCTTCCGTTGGGGGTCACAAGGCGTGATCCCCAGTGCGTGTGTTTGGCATTGTTGTCTCCTGCAGCTATGAAGCGATCAACCAGTGTTTTGTAGAAGTCCGTGACTTGACCTTCAGAGACAGTAAATCGAGGTGGGCAGTAGACAGCGGCAATGCAAAGGTTGCCGTTTCCTGACTGCACATTTATGGACGTTGCTTGCAAGTAATTTGTTGCAAACCTTTGGTGAAAGTGGTATTTGATGCGTTCTCTGATTAAGATGCCGGTTCCGCCGTGGCCTTTACCATCCGGATGATCTGTGAGGTAGAAGGTATAGCCTCTCATATGGAAGTTATATCTCCCTGTGATGGGCGTTTCAACCAGCAGCATGGCGTCGATGTTATTTATATATAGGAATTGTGTTATTACCAGTTTATGCCGCGAAATGCCGTTGGCATTCCACATGGATATATGTAGGTTAGACATTTATTATTTGGACTGTTGTGCTACAAGCAACTGAATCACCATGTCTTCTTTGTTTGCGGGGCAGTTTACGAAGTTGTGGAAGTCTCCGCAGACTGACCGCAGAGTGCAGTATTTATTATTATTATTATTTGAAAAAGGGAGTCTCCCAACAGAGAAGGTGCGAGGCACTGCGACCATGGAGGTCTTTTGCGCCTATAGGCTCTCCCTAGCTAGACAAAAGTTGCTCTGCTTCCCTAATGAAGTAGAGCAGATCTTTTGCCGAGGAACGCACAATATGCTCGGGACCTGCGGTATCCACGTGCAGATGTTTCCTCCTAGTCCACACCAAGGCTGGACAGTCGCACAGAATGTGTTTGGTTGTCTCGTCGTCCTCTTTGCAAAGTCTGCACTCAGCATCAGAAGACAGACGCATTTTGGTGAGGTGATAGTTCACCGTATGATGGCCACTAAGAAAGCCAACGAGGAGGTGAAGATCCCTCCTGGAAAGTAAGCTGGTTTTCCGGTCGACCACGGGATTGATAAGCTCCTTGGGTTGCCGCATCCCTGGTTGGACCGACCAGTAGCGATCAGTCAACCTAACAGCCCAGGTTTTAACAATAGCTGAGATGGTTGACCAACCCATGCCACAGAAGGGCTCAGGGCCGGAAAAAGTAGCTGACAAACCGGCCCTAGCAAGTTCGTCCGCCAGCTCATTGCCCTGGATACCAGAGTGTCCAGGTACCCATAGAAGGGTGACGTTGCGAGTAAGAGACAGTCTCTGGAGGCAGTTCCAGCAATCGGCCACCAGTCGAGAGCTTACTCTTTTGGAGGAGAGGGCTAAGATGGCGGCTTGACTGTCAGAGAAGATGTTCGCTCCTCTAATCCCCTTCTCTAGGATCAGACGGCAGCAGAACTCGATGGCATGAACCTCAGTTTGGAAGACAGTGGGCCATTTGCCCATAGCGATTGAGGTTTTAGAGTTGGGTCCAAAGATCCCGTAGGGGTTACTGATGGGGTTGCCAGTGTCCCAGTCCTTCCGGTCCGGGATGAAGGTTCTGAATTTAGCTCCAAAGAAAAGTTCCTTAGTCATAGTATCTGATCTAGTGCAGATATCTATGCCAGGAATGTCTTTGATCAGGCTAGCATGTCCTGATTCGGTAGCTAGAAGCCCTGATTGTAGCTTGATTCTAAGAAGGCTCATAGCGGCGACTTCTTTAATTTGGATATGCAGCGGAGTCAGATTCAGTATCGATTCCATTGCTGCAGTGGGACAGGTACGAAGTGCACCTGTCAGTGAGAGGCACAGCAGCCTGTGCAATTTATTGCATTTGCTGATAGCAGTGACCTGCGTAACCTTTGGCCACCACACAATAGCAGCATAGGTGACGATCGGTCTGACCATCATGGCAAAAAGCCACCGGATGGTGCAGGATTTAAGACCCCAGATTCTACCAAAGAATCTGCTGCAGGCCCACATGGCATGGGTCGCCTTTGTGAGGGTGTTGCTGAGGTGGGAGTTACAATTTAGTCTTTTATTGAGGGTTACCCCTAGATATTTGACTTCGTTGGATAGCCCCACAGGGGAGCCGCTGATATAAAGTTGACCAATGTCAACGGAATAGCGCCTAGTGTAAGGAACTATAATAGCTTTTTGTGGATTGATGCTAAGACCAACATCTGCGCACCATCTACTTACCGTGTTCAGAGCTGATTGCATTAACTCTGTCACGGTGCTGGTATAGTTCCCGGTCACTATTAGAGCCAGGTCGTCAGCATAGCCGATAGCTTCAACGCCCTGCTCGGAGAGTAAGACTAGTAGTTCGTCAACTACTAGGACTAGGGTAAGGGGGGTAGAACCCCTCCCTGGGGACAGGCTTTGACTGCATTAATGCATGCAGTCATGGAGTCCAGGGTGGAAGTGATAATCCGGTGTTTGAGCATAGCTTCAATCCACCGGATCAATGGACGGGCAGTTCCTCTACGTTCTAGAGCAGTAGAGATTGACCCGTAGCCGGTATTATCAAAAGCACATTCTATATCCAGAAAAGAGCACAAAGCAATGTTCTTGGATACGAAGGCTCTTTCAATTTTTCCCACTAACCTGTGGTGAGCGACCTCCGTCGATCTGCCGGCTATGTACGCAAACTGCGTAGGATGCAGAGGTGTCGACGTCTGCAGAGAGCACCGAATGTGCATATCTATAAGCCTTTCCTCTGTTTTAAGCAGAAAGGAGGTAAGACTGATCGGCCGATAGGACTTAGATTGGTCAAGCGGACGATTCCCTTGCTTGGGGATGAATACCACATTTACTCTCCTCCAAGAGATGGGTATGTATCCCCAAGTAAAACTAGCTCTAAGAAGGCCGACCAGTGGATCAAGAATATGAGCCATGCTGTTTTGAATAAGGGCTGGGAAGATTTTGTCACCCCCTGAGGCTTTGAAAAGAGCGAAAGAATCTACAGCCCATTTGACCTTTGCGGGGTCGAAGATGGATCCAGATAGGCTGAATCCGCGTGAGTCCGGTGACAAAGTGGCGTCATCGCGACCGGAGAGATCTAGATTCGCCACAGAACCCGGAAAGTGGACTTGCAGTAGAAGCTCAAGTGTATCCCTGCAATCTTGAGTGAAAGAGCCATCTGCTCTTTTAAGAAGCCCTATTCCATTAGACGACCCTTTAGCCAATACTTTATGAAGCCTCACTGCCTCTGGCAACGATTCTAAGCTACGACAGTTGCTGCGCCATGTATCGCGTTTAGCTCGTCTAATGCTTTTGTTGTAGTTGGTAAGAGCGTCCCTATAGACGTCCCAACTAGCACGGTTAGATTTAGCCTTATTAAAAAGGCTTCTAACCCTCCTTCTAAGGACAGCTAGTTGACCCTTAGGGTCTTCTGGACTGAGCTGTCCTCGAAGGATGAGATAAGCACATCTTGGAGCAGATCGGCAGCAAGTTCTATCTCACTGATAGAGCTAGGATTGCTGACCAATAGGTCTGCTTTGAAAGCTACAGAGGCTTTAAAGAGCTCCCAATTTGTTTTTTTCGGCCATAAGGAGTTTTGGCAAATTTCGACTTGGCCAGGGAGGTCAAACCTGATGTGCTGATGGTCTGACAAAGTGGCTTCGTCTGTGACCCCCCATATAACAAGCGAACTCGTTATCGAGGTGCTGATTAGGGTGAGATCGAAAACCTCTTCCCTAATAGCATTGATAAAAGTGGGTTTGCACCCTATGTTAGCTACATCTAATTGACAACACAATAAGTAGTCTAAGAGGGACTCGCCACGTTTATTGATGTCGCTGCTCCCCCAGATCGTGTGATGTGCATTGGCATCACAGTCGATCACGAGCGGCTTGTTGTTGCGGCGACAGAATTCCACCAGCCGCTGGACCTCTGCGGGGGGTACATCATCCACATCGCCCGGGAAGTATGCGGAGGCGATCACAACTTCCCGGACACCGTCTGCAGTGGCTACCTCAATAGCCGTTGCTACCAGGTCTCTGTGGATGAAGTTAGTTAGTGGGAAATGTCTGACACTGTTATCCATAAGTATAGCAGTGTGCGGGGCACCTCCCATACGGTCATATAACAACTTACATGATCCACATGAAAGTCCACGTATTTGGCCACAGATCAACCATGGTTCTTGGACGAGAGCCAGGTTGATTTGATCTTCACAAACGACCCTGCACAGTGTGGTCGACGCTCCTCTAGCGTGGTGCAGGTTCGCCTGGAGCACTTTAAGCTTGCTCATCTTCCCTCCTGATGGCGGTTGAGACAAGGCCACTTGCCTTGCCCCTCCGAGAGTCGTTACCGCGACTGCCCTTCGGTGGTCGGGACGAGCCACTCGGGGGAGGTCGCCTTGCGACCCAGATCGCAGGAGGTGCCCTTGCGGGTGCGTTGCGGCCTGAGGTGCTGGCTGTGGGCCTGGCCGAGGCACCTCTGACGGTTGACGGACGGTGACCACTTGTCACACGTCTAGTTGAGCCCTTCGGGGCTGTGACCACAATGGCCGGTGGGGTGGAGGAAGGAACCTTGGGTACCAATCCGGCCGCAGCGCTCGTGGAGGCCACAGGGTCAGCCAATGGTGGAATCCCTGAGGGAACCACTGGCGCCGTTGCCGGAGCGGCACTGGCAGGGGAGGGAGCGGGTGAGGATGTGGATGGAGCAGGGGTGGCGGAGGAGGCTTTGGGAGCTGAATTCTTTAGGATCAGTTTGACCCTGCCAAAGCAGAATTTCACCTTCCCTTGGCACTCCGTCAGAGCCCTGTACGACTCCTCGTCAACCAACATTGCGAGGTGAGTCGTTGTGCCGTTAAGGCTGTGCTGCACCACCCGCCACAGCTTCGTGGAGAAGCTGCTGGCATTCTGGAGCCCAATAAATTCCAGGATGGTTGCAGGAGTATACTCAGCACTACTGGGAAAGTAACCTCTGATGAGGTGAGCCTTGGGGAACTCCGTTTCCTCCAGCAATTTCACGTCGAGGGCGCTGATGGACCTGATGTGTCCAACAGCTCCCCTGACCCAATTGGCAGTGCTGTTATCCTCGCACACCAAGAGCAGACACTCATTTCGGGGTATACAACCTTCGAAACCCGGACTAACCGTTGGTGAAGAGTGCAACAGCACCGCCTTTAGAATGCTGGATTTGAACGTAGCCAAATGCTCCGCTGAGAGGGGTTTGGTAGGATCAGCCGAAGTGAAGCCCAATTTCACGCTGCTAACCACTTGGCTGAAGAGTGGTTTCGTGGACTCCTTATGAGTCTTTTTGGACCTCTTTGAAGAGCTGGTGGGCTCGACGATGGTATCGTCAGCGCGCGTCCGTTTAGCCTTGGTGTTAACGGGGGCGCAGTGGCGATAGCCAGAGCCTCCTCTCTGTTAGAACCCTTTGCGAGTGCAGCTTTAAAAGCTTCTTCTCGCGGCTCTTCAATTTAATAAAGGCGTCCTTAGATTCCAGCCGCAGCAACTGGATCTGAGAGCCTGCTTCCGTAAGGCCTGACCTCTGAGAGGCCACGGAAGCGTCGTCAGCAAAGCTGATTCGGTCGCAGTTAGCTTCCTCGTCCGAGGACAATACCTTGACGGGTTGCTGACGGACTCAACCGCTACTGGACGGAAGTTCAGCACTAGCGAACCCTGTGTCCAAGGGAGTTCGTGGCCTATCCGGGTCCCCCTAGAATACTAGAGTCGAGACCCGTAGTATTGGGGGTGGAAGCCAGCAGCTCACTGGCTGCAGTGCTGGTGTAGGGGTCAGCCGTGAAGGCATCGCCCAGAGATGATACTTTTAAAGCCGTATCAGACTTTTCTATTTTTAAATTTTGATCTATTAATTAAGATCCCACGAGTAGACGGGAAGAGAAGGTCATCCACGGCATAGCCCGCATACCGTGGAAAGTCTAAATAAAACTGGAGGGCGACAGGTATCCAGAGTCCGCATACTAGAGACCGGGCTACCCCCCGTCCATAGGGGTGATTTATAGATTCACGATCTTCGCCCGACTACAATTAGTCAGCACCTCTAGTAGAGACATGACCGTGCTAGGGGTCTGCTTCCAGCCGCCGTCGCGTGGTGAGTATAGTCGCACTTCCGACAGTAAGAGCCAGGACGGCACGTGTCCCAGCCAATACTGGGATTATATGTTGGTCCCCTTGCTTCCTCTGACGGCTGACGGCCAAGAGTGCAGTATGTCTTGGTGTATACATACTCCTAGCAGTTTGTGCATTGTATACTCCGTTGCGATTGTGTGGTTCTTTCACGGTGATCCTTCGATGCAGTAAGAGCTGCAGCTTGTAGATAGGGTGCACTTCGTTTTTCTGAAAGGCTTTACTATCTGGTTCGAGCTCGACCTTGAAGAGTGGTTGAAGCTTTTTATACCCGCCTACCCAAAGGGTAGAAGGGTATTTTGGTTTTGTGCCGACCGAAAATGTATGTAACAGGCAGAAGGAAGCATCTCCGACCCCATAAAGTATATATATTCTTGATCAGCGTCAACAGCCGAGACGATATAGCTATGTCCGTCTGTCCGTCTGTTCAAATGAACACCTAGATCTCAGAGACTATAAGAGATAGAGCAACAAATTTTTCGCGACAGTATGTCTTATTGTTGCACGCAGATCAAGTTTGTTTTTGATTTTGGCCACGCCCCCTTCCGCCCATGCAAATTGAAAAAAACTGAATTGCAAGCGTCGTTTAAAACCTAGAATTTTAGTATGCACAATATTAATCACCATCTTAATGATCTCTGCGAATTTGGTTACAATCGGATAAAAAACACAGAAGTTATTAAGATATTACTTTTGTAAGGCGTTACCACGTGCAACTGCTAGTGCTGCCTCGCTAGTTGTTATGACACTCCGCGACATAATAATGGTGTTCAATAAACCAACTAAAATGCCGCCAAGCTAACAACTTCGAACAGAGAAAATTTTTATATATTATTTTGGTATTTTTAGTATATTTTTTTATAGTATTTTTTCAGTATATTTTTACACTATTATATAAATATGATATTTTGATGGTAAAATTGGGTGGCGGGTATCTCACAGTCGAGCAAACTCGACTGTAACTTTCTTACTTGTTATTTCTGTTGATAATGTTGTTAACATTTTTGGCACAGAAGCCCTTGGCTTTAAGGGATTCTTGAATCTCAGAGGGGGCGACGTCGGGTTCGATTCCTTTTAGAACAACTTGCAGTCCCTTGCTGCTTTTTAGTTGGTAGGTGTAGAAGTTATTTTTTGTTTCCTCCAGGTACTTAGACACAGCTCGGAAGTGTTCTTCGGACTTCGTTTGAACTTTGGTTTCGTGGATGTTCCCTTTAATAAGCGGAACAACATGGAAATTATTGTCCCCGACCAGCGCAACAATTTTGTTGACCAGGGCGTTAGAGTTTTTTTCTCTTATACAAATAGGTGGGGGCTTTGGTTTCTTTTGGGTCTCCTGCCCCAGCTCTGCTTGGTTGTTCTCCGCCTCTGCTAAGATGGAAAAACGGTTATCATTAGAACTTCTAGTTTGATCGTTGCTTTTATTGGTACGGTTGATCTTTGGTTTATTACTAACCGTGTTTAGTGGACTAAGCTTACGCATAATCTGGATGTAGTAGCGATCCATACCAGTCTGTATAGCCGCGGCCGCTTCACAGTGGTCGGGCTTGTATGGAGAGGGCGGCCAAAAATACTTCTAGTGGAGATAAAAATCTAAAAATTTTTCCGAAATTCTATAAAAATATAAATAAAATAAACTGTTGCCGAAATCTAGCTGCATTTCGAGCATCGCTGACGGTGAGAGCAGCTTAAGTCGCTGAATTAACGCTGAATAAGCTCTCTCTCTCTCAATAACCTTATCTTTAAGTCCTAACTGTTAATTGGAAAAAGCTCTAAGCCTCCACGCGACAAAATGTGTAAAATGTTAAATAAAACAATTCACTTGGATTAAGATCGTTGCGAGGCTAGGGTAAGTTAGCGGAAAATTATCATTGTAAATACTAATCACGTGTAATTTGCAGAATTTTAAAGTCCATCCATTCCATTAAAAATCAATTATATTAAAATTGGGCTAAAAAACTACCACTCGTTTGTGTCGCAGCGAGAAATCTTCTTCCAACATAAACTAAAGAATGATGTTGTTTGTAATTTAATTACGTTCTTAGAAAATTATTGTTTACAATTGTTCTAAGAGATCATAAACATATTTATTTAAGACAGACTTCTTTTTGGGTGGTAACTTTCGTTGTCATGTTATAAATGGATCCGATGAAAGGAGTAGACGATTGATGAGGTCTTCATTTGTCGCTAATCGAGAAATTTTCCTTGTATGCTGCAGCCGATAATTTTTTATATCCTTGTTTTTTGACGCAGCAGCTTCCTCCGACAATTCTACAATCGACACAAGAACGTTCTCTATTTTGGATGGTCCATGAATTAAAATTTTATGGACGGTAGCCGGAAGGTAATACCATGAATATGTATTTGAAAGATCAATGGCTAGTTGGAGTGCAAATGTCTTAAATTTGTCAATATTGATTTTATATCCTGAACAGAGTGCTTGCAATATTGTTGCACATCGTTCAATAACGTCTTTATCTAGGCCTGTAATATCTGAAGATAAGCAAAGATTATTGAAAACATGTCTGGCAGAGTTTGCCATAATTCGATGTTCCACATCCACCAACCTTCGACTTATCAACGATCAAACCCATTTTTTAACGAAATTCTGTTTTGATTTTTCTTTTTCTTTTAATGACTTTATTCTTTTCCTTCAACTCTTCGAACTTGCCAAACTTGTACATCAATTCTGTATGACAAATGAATAAAATATTCGAAAAATATACGCGTGAAGTGGAGATAATCCGAATTGAAATCGATCCTCATTAACTTCCCGTTCTAAATTTTTCTCAATATTGTTCATCTATGTGGGCCTCGCGTTGCATATATAGCATTTTGAGGATGATGTTTGCGTTAAAGCATTACAAATTTTGCCATCAACCATAGTAAGTTGCAAAATATGCTGAACATATATGGTTTTATCACCAAGAGTTATCTTTGTCGGAACAAGATTCTTAATTTTATCTTGAAAGTATTTTTCCTCCTTGATATTCAATTCAGTGGATTCCTTTATAAATGGAAATCGCACAGGTCGACAATATCGTGTGGATGCTGGTCGTGGGTTTTTCCATATGTTTTTTTAAACATCTTCAGTTGCTTATAAGGCACGTGGAACATATGACGTTATAATCAAGTGACTGTCTTCCAAATTCTCCAATTCCAAAGCACTCCAATTCTCTTGCAGCAGTAACTAACTCTTTTTTCTAATTGGTCTAAATATTCAGCTCCCAGTATGACTGATGGCTACAGTCTCAATTTTCTATTTCATAAATTGGATAATATTTTGAATTTTGACTGGATTTGACCCTATCTCGGAACACCACTTTTTATACCCGCCTACCCAAAAGGGTAGAAGTGTATTATAAGGCAGAAGGAAGCATCTCCGACCCCATAAAGTATATATATTCCTGATCAGCATCAACAGCCGCGACGATATAGCATGACCGTCTGTCCTTCGTTTTTTTTTCGTCTTTGTTTTTGTTTTTTGATGTGTTGTTTTGTGTTTTTCCTTTCAGTTAATTTGTAAAAATAATTTTTTTAAGTTGCATTGCTCAACTGTGAGATACCCGCCGCTCCATTTTACCATCGAAATATTATATTTTTCAAAAATATACTGAAAAAATACTAAAAAAAATTTACTAAAAATATACCAAAAATAATATACTAGTATTTTCTTTATTCGTAATTATTAGCTTGGCGGTATTTTAGTTGGTTTATTGAACAACATTATGTCACGGAGTGTCATAGTAACTAACTATGTGCAGCTGAATGTGGTAACGCCTAATAAAAGTAATTTCTTAATAACTTCTGTGTTTTTTATCCGATTGTAACCAAAAATCAGAGATCATTGGGATGGTGATTGGTATTGTGCGTGCCAAAATTGAAAATTCTAGGTTTAAATTGACGCCTGCAATTCGGTTTCGATTCGTTAATAACTTCTGTGTTTTTTGTTCGATTGTAACCAATTTTTCAGAGATAATTAATATATTGATTGGTATTGTATGTGCCAAAACTGAACGTTCTACCTTTAACATGATACGTGGAAATCGTTCGATTTACGTTTCGATATAAGGGGCGGAAGGGGGCGTGGCCAACATCTAAAATAAACTTCATCTCCATACCGAGTTTTTACATGTTGTCTCCAAATTTGGTAGCTCTAGCTCTTATAGTCTCTGAGATCTAGATGCATACAGACAGACGGACAAACAGACAGGACCATATCGACTCGGCTGTTGATGCTGATCAAGAATATATATAGTTTATGGGGTCGCAGAGGCCTCCTTGTGCCTGTTCCGTACATTCGGACAAACCCAAAAGGTCATGATTTTTATACCCGCCTACCCAAAGGGTAGAAGGGTATTATGGCTTTGTGCCGACCAAAAATGTATATAACAGGCAGAAGGAAGCATCTCTGACCCCATAAAGTATATATATTCTTGATCAGCGTCAACAGCCGAGACGATATGGCCATGTCCGTCTGTCCGTCTGTCTGTCTGTATGAACACCTAGATCTCAAAGACTATAAGAGATAGAGCAAACAAATTTTCGGAATAGTGTGTGTAATTATGGAACGCAGATCAGGTTCGTTTTTTTGTTTTGGCCACCCCCCCTTCGGCCCCCGTAAATCTAATAAAACCGAATTACAGGCGTCATTTTAATCATAGAATGTTTAATTTTGGTACGCACAATACTAATCACCGTCTTAATGATCTCTGCGAATTTGGTTACAATCGGATAAAAGACACAGAAGTTGTTAAGAAATTACTTTTATAAGGCGTTACCACGTGCAGCTGCACCTAGTTAATTGCTATGACACTCCGTGACATAATAATGGTGTTCAATAAACCAACTAAAGTGCCGCCAAGCTAATAATTTCGAACAAAGAAAATGTTGATATATTATTTTGGTATTTTTTAGTATATTTTTTAAAAGTATTTTTTCAGTATATTTTTGAAAAATAAAATATTTTTTGATGGTAAAATTGGGTGGCGGGTATCTCACAGTCGAGCAAACTCGACAGTAGCTTTCTTACTTATCTTTATAATGGATATGCTGTTGGCAAGAGAGCTAGGAATACTGGAAATTAGTTACATCTGTCGATATAAGGAAATGACCGAAACAACAAATTTCAAATTTAATAGTAAATTCGTAAACGTTTGGCTAATCAAGGATCTTACATCGCAAAACATCGGTTACAGCAAGATGGGCGGAACTCTACAAATCAAGAACCACTACTTCGACGATTACTTGCATTAATAAATAACATAATAGAAAAACTCGTATTGAAACGCAGGATTTAAATTACGTCATGTTATATTCAACAGCCCTTAGGTAATTCCCGAATTCTTAGAATCAAAAATACAGTCGCAATGATTGGGAGCAAAGAAGATGTACGTCACAAGATTATCAGAATGTTGACTTCTTCAAGTATTTGACTAATCATATCTTGAGTATACACGTAAATACAACGGTAGTAAACGTTCTTTATGATCCATTGGATCTTATTACATCAATTTCAATCAAAGGTCGAATTCTCATGCGAGATATCTGGAAATCTGGATTCGAGAACGGTGTTGCGCTAATAGCAGCAGAAGCCGGAGTGTCACCGCTGAGGTAAGTTACTATCGCAAAGCTAAAAACAATTGAAGCCATTTTTGGCTATACTAATATTGCCACCAAATTTGGTTGCTCTAGCTCTTGTAGTCTCTGAAATCCAGATACTCATTCAGACAGACAGATGAACATGGCAATATCGTCTCTGCTATTGACGCTGATCAAGAATATTATGGTATGCACAATATTCTTAAATACACACTGCACTTAGTGTAACAATATAAAGAATAATTTTTGCAATAATTAGTCAACCGAAAAGTTCATTAACCATTCCTTTATTTATGTGTAATGGTCACGTGGAAAAAAATAATTTGGTGTTAGATTAGACACATACCCTTTGATACGAAATGCATAAAAACAGCTCTTCAAACGCTACTTTACCTCTGTGGTGTATTCTATCATCGTAATTGATAATACCAGAAGAACCTACATATTGTTTCCACTAGAAGCGAGTTTCTTTCCAAATCTGACGAGCATGCCGTATAGAATCCCTATTTGGGAGCCGTCATAAATAACATGTCAGATATTCTAACCTGAAAAACTTAATCCGGCATAACTTTCCATCCCTTGCCACAAATGTTTTTGTAAAGCAACAATATTGAATAGATTACAATTAATTATTTAGAAGGGAAATATTTCCAGCATTATAAAACTTTTCCGACTTTTAGATAACATACTTTTTCTTTAGTTCTCAATCTCCGCATGGTAATCGTAAAGTAATTACTCTCAATAGTCAGCCGAATAGATTGACAGAGGCACCACATTAAGTCTTATTTCTTCTTGTGCCAACTGCGGCTAGTCGGATATTTCTTCTGATTGAAGAGCCTGATGACAAGCGGCAGCCAAATCAAAGCCGCAGTACCTCTCAAGCCTCAGCACATGCGCAATTCGTTTGGAATCGAGACTTCAATGCAGACTACTTCATTCACATGGACGCAAGCGCAGCTCGCTTCGTATCGCACTTTAGTACCGGCATAGCCCGCTTGCCAATCACTTTTAGTGAGTGCTAAGCCCCTGCAAAAGCCCAGTTAACTAAGTATTGGCAAAACAGCTGAGCGCCAGATTAGCCTCGACGACAGCAGTTTTACCATCAAAAAATATTTTATTTTTCAAAAAATATACTGAAAAAACACTAAAAAAAAATACAAAAATTATACCAAAATTTTCTTTGTTCGAAATTATTAGCTTGGCGGCACTTTACTTGGTTTATTGAACACCATTATTATGTCACGGAGTGTCATAGCAATTAACTAGGTGCAGCTGCACGTGAACATTCTAGGATTAAAATGACGCCTGTAATTCGGTTTTATTAAATTTACGGGGGCGGAAGAAGGCGTGGCCAAAATCAAAAACAAACTTGATCTGCGTGCAATAATTACACACACTATTCCGAAAATTTGCTCTATCTCTTATAGTCTCTGAGATATAGGTGTTCATACGGACGGACAGACGGACAGACGGACATGGCTATATCGTCTCGGCTGTTGACGCTGATCAAGAATATATATACTTTATGGGGTCGGAGATGCTTCCTTCTGCATGTTACATACATTTTCGGTCGGCACAAAGCCATAATACCACACATACTACAAGACACCCGCTATCCATTTTTACTGAGCTTCTGTTGTGTTTGCTTGACTGTGAGATACCCGCACCCCAATTTTACTAAATAGAAGAAAAAAGAAGAGTAATCCTCAAAATATTATATTTTTCAAAAATATACGGGAAAATATACACAAAAAAATATACTAAATATATACAAACAAAATTATAAGGCTTATTGAACACAATTATTGTGTTACTTAGTACAATAGCTACTGAACAGGTGCATCTGCACACGATTTTGCCCTATTAAATTAATTCTTAAACAACTTAATTTTTTAGTTTTTCCAAATTCTGCATTTTACTAGGCTTATTAAATAACTTCATTACATCACAGGGTGACAAAGCAGCTGAAGAGATGCAGCTGCAACTGATTTCGTCATATAAAAGTGATTCTTGAAAGTTCTATAGTAGCTTTATTGCAAGTGGGTTGGAATTCGGTTTTTTTTCGATTTGCGGGGTCGGAAGGGGGCGTGGTCAAAATCTCAAAAAAAAACTTGATCTGTGCGGGAAATTTTTACATGTCTCCAAATTTGAAAGCTCTAACTCTTATAAGATCTATGTGTTCATATAGACAGACGGGGATAGAGACAGGGCTATATCGACTCGGCTGTTGATGCGGATCAAATATATTTATACTTTATGTAGTGGCAGATGTCTACTTCTGCCTGTTAAAGATCATACACTTTTTTAAAAATCTATGATCTAAAAATGAGAAAAAAAAAACAAGTAAGAAAGCTACTGTCGAGTTTGCTCGGCTGTGAGATACCCGCCACCCAATTTTATCATGAAAATATTATATTTTTGAAAAATATACTAAAAAAAATATACTAAAAATAATATATCAAAATTTTTTTTGTTCGAAATTATTAACTTGGCGGCACTTTAGTTGGTTTATTGAACACCATTATTATTTCACGGAGTGTCATAGCAACTAAGTAGATGCAGCTGCATGTGGGAACGCCTTACAAAAGTAATTTCTTAATAACTTCTGTGTTTTTGCCAACCGAAAATATATGCAACAGGCAGAAGGAAGCATCTCCGACCCCATAAAGTATATATATTCTTGGTCAGCGTCAACAGCCGAGACGATATAGGCATGTCCGTCTGTCCGTCTGTCCGTATGAACAACTAGATCTCAGAGATTATAAGAACTAGAGCAAGTAATTTCTTAATAACTTCTGTGGTTTTTATCCAATTGTAACTAAATTTTCAGAGATCATTCAAATGGTGATTAGTATTGTGCATACCAAAATTAAACGTTATAGGCTTAAAACGACGCTTGCAATTCAGTTTTTTTCAAATTGCATGGGCGGAAGGGGGCGTGGCCAAAATCAAAAACAAATTTGATCTGCGTGCAATAATAAGACACACTATTCCGAAAATTTGGTTGCTCTATCTCTTATAGTCTCTGAGATCTAGGTGTTCATACGGACAGACGGACAGACGGACGGACGGACAGACGGACATAACTATATCGTCTCGGCTATTGACGCTGATCAAGAATATATATACTTTGTGCGGTCGGAGATGCTTCCTTCTCCCTGTTACATACATTTTCGGTCGGCACAAAGCCATAATACCCTTCTACCCTTTGGGTAGGCGGGTATAAAAAATCGAATTGCAAGCGTCATTTTAAACCTACTAATCATCATTTTAATGATCTCTGATAATTTGTTTACAATCGGATAAAAAACACAGAAGTTATTAAAGAATTACTTTTATAAGGCGTAATCAGGTGCAGCTGCTCCTGGTTAGCTATGCCACTCCGAGAATAATGGTGTTCAATAGACCAACGAAACTGCAGCCAATTTCTCCGAAATCATTAAGATGATGATTACGATTGTGTGTATCAAAAAATAACATTCACGCTATAAATTTGCTTTTATCGATTTGCGGTGGTCGAAAAGAGTGTGGCCAAATTCTAAAACAAACTTGATACAATGCTTATAATACCACATATTGTGACCAAATTTGTTTGCTCTAGCTCTTATAGTCTCTGAAACCCCGGTTTTCGTACAGACAGACACGCGTACTGACGGACATGGCTTTATCGTCTCGGCTGTTGACGCCGATCAGAAAGCAAAGAAGCCTCCTTCTGCCTGATACACACATTTTCGGTTGGACCAAAGTTATAATACCTTTCTACCTTTTAGGTAGGCGGGTTCAAAAAGTGGCTACCTGCACCCTAATTTTTCTTATTAAAATCTTATTTTGGCGAAAGATAATTAACTTTTAATTAGAAAATATATAATCAACAGCAACCATCATCAACTTTAGGAAAAGTGAAGATAAGTCGTCGAAGACTTAACGATACATGATACATTTCGATTTGCAAAAATGAATTGGACATGTGGTTGAATTATTTCACATATTGTTTAAAAACAAAAATTATAATACGTTTAGAAAAACGTAAAACAGAATATGACAGAGCATTAAATGACATAGAACTAGAGATATTGACTTTTTAGAAATGAAACAGCGAATAAGCTAGAAAGTAAATATTTACATATGTCCCAATAAAGTAATAGGTATAGAATATAGAAATAGGTATTAAAATATAATACACACTGTACTTAGTGTAACAAAATGAATATTATAATATCCAGCAAATTGCAATACTTTTTGCAATAATTGGGTCAAAGTTAATTAACCATTGTAGCGTTTATGCCAACCAAAAAGTTTATTAACGACTTCGAGTGCAATTGCAATAGGATCGGACAAGACGGCAAGCACTGGTTGCTCTTCGATTTCTAGAAGCAAATATAAAGTAGTCAAGAGCAAGCATGACCATAATCAAGAGCAGTGAACGTATAAGAAGACATGCATAGGAAAACACTGCTCGAGCTTCGAACTAACACACAAATCCCAAATATCCATTGTCTTTTGTGCTTGTCTTTCATACGTCTTTTTGCACGATTTTAGTTTTACGCACGATAGTCTGCCTTAGGGTCCAACACTTCGGTCTCGAGGCTCGCGCTAACACACAAAACATGAGCGGTCTCGGCCGACGATCGCCGCGATATCCTTTTTGGCCTTGTCTTGCTAATTCTCCTCTGCTCAGATCAGACATCGCAGATGTCTGCTTCTGCCTAATATAACAAGTAAGAAAGCTACAGTCGAGTTTGCTCGACTGTGAGATACCCGCCACCCAATTTTACCATCAAAATATTATATTTATATAATAGTATAAAAATATACTAAAAAAAAATATACTAAAAATACCAAAATAATATATCAAAATTTTCTTTGTTCGAAGTTATTAGCTTGGCGGCACTTTAGTTGGTTTATTGAACACCATTATTATGTCGCGGAGTGTCATAGCAACTAGCTAGGCAGCACTAGCAGTTGCACGTGGTAACGCCTTATAAAAGTCATATCTTAATAACTTCTGTGTTTTTTATCCGATTGTAACCAAATTCGCAGAGATCATTAAGATGGTGATTAGTATTGTGCGTACCAAAATTGAACGTTCTAGGTTTAAAACGACGCTTGCAATTCGGTTTTATTCGATTTACGGGGGCGGGAGGGGGCGTGGCCAAAATCAAAAACAAACTTGATCTGCGTGCAACAATAAGACATACTGTCGCGAAATATTTGTTGCTCTATCTCTTATAGTCTCTGAGATCTAGGTGTTCATACGGACAGACGGACAGACGGACAGACGGACATGGCTATATCGTCTCGGCTGTTGACGCTGATCAAGAATATATATACTTTATGGGGTCGGAGATGCTTCCTTCTGCCTGTTACATACATTTTCGGTCGGCACAAAGCCATAATACCCTTCTACCCTTTGGGTAGGCGGGTATAAAAATAATAAAAATAATCCAACATTAAGACTAAACTGATCCAACATTTGATGAAAGAATTTGGGAAAACCCAGAACCCAATCAGAATACTGTGTTAGTATTAATTACTACTACTTGTTAGAAGGTATGAAATTAGTTTCTAAATTATAAATAAAGAAGACTAGGTAGCGAATACACGTAAAGTTCTAATGTATTCGGCAAACAGAACACGAACACGGCAATGCACCAAATTGTTATCACATATTATCGAGGTAAAATTACGAGTACTAAAATCAAAGAATCTATAATTTGTTTTGCATCAACACTACACCCAAAATTTTTTGACGATTAGATAGTTATGAATGATTAATCTAAAAAAGTCTACTAGAGTAAGAAGGTAACTCAATTTCAGAAATCTAGCTTAAGCAAAGAAGAGCTAAAAGTAAAAACTTCTTCTGCACTGATAAAATTTTGTCCAGCTGAACAGAATATTGTGGGGACCAGCCACAAGAATCATAGTCAAAAATGGACTGTACAAGATAAGCTTTTTTTATACCCACCTACCCAAAGGGTAGAAGGGTATTATGGCTTTGTGCCGACCGAAAATGTATGTAACAGGCAGAAGGAAGCATCTCCGACCCCATAAAGTATATATATTCTTGATCAGCGTCAACAGCCGAACGGACTTTGTTTTCTAAAGTGGTTGCAGATTTTCGGCCAAGCAACCAGGTAATTTTCAAAGTTTTAAAGTTCAGTTGCTGACGCTTTGGCTTAATATGATTTTTGCCCATTAGTCTGCGATCGAGATGCAAGCCAAGGTACTTTACAGTTAGTTTGTGGGAATGCTGATTCATTAAATAAAACTTCTGGGCAGTCACCTCTTCTTAATGTGAAAGTTATTTGTGCAGATTTTAGGGCATTGACTTTTATTTTTCAGAGAAAGAATCAGCTCTTAATAAGGCGGAGCTCTGATTGCAGTAGTTTGTGAGGCTTCCTTTTTAGATGAGCTAGTAGCTAAGATAGCTGTATCATCACCGTATGTTGCCACAGTTCAGTTATATGTTACTGGCATATCGGCCGTGTACAAGATATATAAAACAGGTCACAAGACGCTTCCCTCCAGCCTTTATAATGAACAATGGCGAGGACTCATTTTTGTGTTGCAAGTTAAAGTGGCTATTAGTTAGGTATGAGTAATAATAAAAAATATGGTGCCGGTAGCTACTTTTTAAATTTGTATAACAATCCGTTGTGCCAAATTCGATCAAACGCATGTTGAACATCAAGAAATGTTGGAGTGCAGTATTTTTATACCCGCCTACCCAAAGGGTAGAAGGGTATTATGGCTTTGTGCCGACCGAAAATGTATGTAACAGGCAGAAGGAAGCATCTCCGACCCCATAAAGTATATATATTCTTGATCAGCGTCAACAGCCGAGACGATATAGCCATGTCCGTCTGTCCGTCCGTCCGTCTGTCCGTCTGTCCGTCTGTCCGTCCGTCCGTATGAACACCTAGATCTCAGAGACTATAAGAGATAGAGCAACAAATTTTTCGCGACAATATGTCTTATTGTTGCACGCAGATCAAGTTTGTTTTTGATTTTGGCCACGCCCCCTCCCGCCCCCGTAAATCGAATAAAACCGAATTGCAAGCGTCGTTTTAAACCTAGAACGTCCAATTTTGGTATGCACAATATTAATCACCATGTTAATGATCTCTACGAATTTGGTTACAATCGGATAGAAAACACAGAAGTTATTAAGATATTAGTTTTATAAGGCGTTACCACGTGCAACTGCTAGTGCTGCCTAGCTAGTTGCTATGACACTCCGCGACATAATAATGGTGTTCAATAAACCAACTAAAGTGCCGCCAAGCTAATAACTTCGAACAAAGAAAATTTTGATATATTATTTTGGTATTTTTTAGTATATTTTTTTTTAGTATTTTTTCAGTATATTTTGAAAAATATAATATTTGGATGGTAAAATTGGGTGGCGGGTATCTCACAGTCGAGCAAACTCGACTGTAGCTTTCTTACTTGTTTGTTTTCAAATGCCGATAAAATATCATTTACAACCCTGCAACGTTGCTTAGGGCTTCCGTGGCCTCTTCTAAATCCAAACTTGTGTTCGGATATAATAGCGAATTCGTCCAAGATTGGCAACATTCTCTTTCAAATACTTTAGAGAATATTGACATCTGCCTTGTTTGGTCATCATGATCTCTGCACATTTGCATTGGTTTTGGAAGTAATTAACTCTTAGAATCGCATTAAATATAAGCGTAAGAAAAATTGTGCACTTTGGTGGAAGATTTTTCAAAGTTATGCCATCATTTTTGTCCGAACCTGCAGCTTCTTTATTATTGAACCATTTAATTTCTGATGCAACTTTATCAATACTGATTTTACGAATGGGTTCATTTGACAAGGTGACTCAAGAAAGTTTTCTACTTCTCTTTCTGTTTGTGGGTTATCAAAATCATTTGGCTGAAATACAGAGTGTTGTGCAAATGCTTTAGCTTGCTCATCATCAGACCTACACCATTCGCCATTACTTTTTTGGACTATTGTGCTTCGTTTTGCAGGTCGCTTAAGATATTTGGTTGCTCTCCATAAATTATGTTCTAAGTTACAAGAACGTGGATCTAGGTTTCTGAAATATTCAGCGAGAGATTCGTTTCTTAAAGTTGACAGCAGTTTTTTGAGATCAGATGCAGCCTTGTTATACAAACTTTTGTCTGCAGGGTATACAGAGTTTCTTGCCACCTTTAAGGCAAATTTATCTTGTTTTGTTTTCGGATTTCAGCAGAGAGATAGAGCTGATTTGATTGTGGGTTTCTGGCTGAATTCTTCGTATATGTATAACTTGCTATGTGGATCTTATTTGTAAGATGCTCTACAGCATGGTCTATCTCCTCTCCTGATATATCCAGGCTGATAGCTGTTTCCAGATAGCTTTTAAAAGCATTGATGTCAGTATTTGCGGAAATAACTTTATATGGTTTTGTTAATATATGAGCTACTGTACGGTATGTCACTATTATTGGAGAATGGTCTGAGCTTAGATCAAATCTTTCCATTATACGCATTTGTGATTGTTGAATTCCATAGTATGTTACAAAGTCTATTAAGTCTGGCATATTTATATTGTTAGTTGGCCAGTATCTAGGCTCATGTAGGTATATATGTTGTTATTTAAAATGCATTGGTACAATTCTCTTCCCTTCAAATTTGTCAATCTGGAGCTCCACCAAGGGTGCTTACCATTGAAGTCGCCTCCTACTATAAACTGTGTTCCAAGTTTTTGAAAAAAGTTCTATCTTGACCGTGGCACCATGAATAGAGTTTTCTCTAAAGTTTTCCATTATTTGAAATTTTTGGCGTTTTTTGATTAAAAGAGCTGCGCCACCATGAGCACTGCCCGACGGATGATCAGCTCTGATTTATCATATCCAGCAACTCTGTGATATATGATTTGCTGAAGTGAAGTGAATTTCTGAAAGTAACATAATGTCAATTTCATTCGTTTTTATAAAGATGGATACTTAATTTTCATGGTTGAAAAGCCAATTGGCATTCCATATTCTTAGGTTAAGATTTACTTGCATAATTTGTTTACAAGTAACATAATCATGTTAAGTAAATTATTAGTAAGGTCAGACTGTTTTTCTAAAAGTTGCTCAATTCTTTCCAGTGAAGTATTTGTTTTGCAACTCCCAGCAGCAAGTTTGGTATAAGATTGATGGTCGTTACTTTGTTGGGTATATGGTGGATTGTTAGGCGGAGCAAAAGAGTTTTCTAAATGATTTTTACTCTGGTTTCAATTGCTATTCAGAAAATTTTGATCTGTTACTGATTTTTTTGACAAGAGTTACTGATAAGTTTTACACTCTTTGTAGCTGGCGGCATGTTCTTCGTTGCAGTTGGCACATTTTGCAGGTTGATCAATATATTTCTACCAGATGTTGCTTGGATGTCAGAGAGAGCATTTTACACATCGAAACTTTTAGGCACAATACGATTGGTGTTGACAGGGCTATATCGACTCGGCTGTTGATGCTGATCAAGAATATATATACATAGTTTATGGGGTCGCAGAGGCCTCCTTCTGCCTGTTACGCACATTCGGACAAACGCAAAAGGTCATGATTTTTTTAAAATCCATGACCTAAAAATCAAGGCGAGGGCAAAAAAGAAGTGACGACGACGCTGTAGCAATTGGTAGACGACGGCGAGCAAACGGTGTTGGCGTCGCCGTGTACGTCCAAGTCTTCAGACGACGGTGGCCAAAAGGTGTTGGAAACTTCGTACCTATAGCTTGAAGAAAGCATGACAACGGTGACCAAAAGTTGAAGACCACGGCGTAGAAATTGCAAGCGGATCATCCAGACAGAGGAGGAACAGCAAAAACGACAATTGCGCCGCAGCAGAAGTAGAAGTAGGTGAAATAGGTGAAAAGGCAGTGACGTCGCATCAGTGGCGGAAGGAAAACGGCGAAAAATACAAATACGCTGCCGCAGAAGTTGAAGAAAAATGGCGCATATACATATACGAATTCGATAGAGCGGTGGCAGTTACGAGAGAGAGGCGAAGACAGCGAAGATGCAACAACGACGCTGCACGTTGTGTAATTGAAGTTAACAGATGTTTAACAGAGCTGGTAAAGTAGTGTTGAAAACTTTAAAGGTATTTTGCAAGTGAATGTTAAGGAGTTTTGCAACTTGATGCACATGAAATATAATTGAATTATTTTGTATTGAACATTGTGTATTGACACATTTTATATTATTTAGATTGGATCGTATTGAAGTTCTTGCGCTGCGCTTTGATGACCTGCGAAATAAGTTGTCTGAGTTGAATTTATAGACAAGTGGCACTAAAAACACGCTGCAGCAGCGACTCCTTACTCACTTCGGATTAAACAATGCAGAACAAAAAATTTCGGACGGTGAGTCAGTAGCAACTGCACCAATGATGACGAATGAAAACAATAGATCATGGTTTACTTTAAAAGACGTCGAGGGTAGCATTTCAGAGTTTTCAGGTACTAGAGGTAGTGTTGATGTTGATCAGTGGATAAATAAGGTAGAAGAATGTGGGTATACAGTTCAGTGGAACCAACTGCAAATGTTTGTCTATGCGAAGCAGCTTTTACGAGGTGCTGCTAGATCGTTTGTTAAAAGTCAACAAAACATTCGAAGTTGGAACGCATTGAAAACTGAATTGCAAGATGAATTTAAAGTTAATGTGTCATCAGCAGAAATTCATCGCAGATTAAATAGGCGACAGTAGAAACAAGTAAGAAAGCTACAGTCGAGTTTGCTCGACTGTGAGATACCCGCCACCCAATTTTACCATCCAAATATTATATTTTCCAAAATATACTGAAAAAATACCTAAAAAATTTTCTAAAAAAATATATTAAAAAATACCAAAATAATATATAAACATTTTCTTTGTTCGAAATTATTAGCTTGGCGGCACTTTAGTTTATTGAACACCATTATTATGTCGCGGAGTGTCATAGCAACTAACTAGGCAGCACTAGCAGTTGCACGTGGTAACGCCTTATAAAAGTAATATCTTAATAACTTCTGTGTTTTTTATCCGATTGTAACCAAATTCGCAGAATTACCAAAATTGAACGTTCTAGGTTTAAAACGACGCTTGCAATTCGGTTTTATTCGATTTACGGGGGCGGGAGGGGGCGTGGCCAAAATCAAATACAAACTTGATCTGCGTGCAACAATAAGACATACTGTCCCGTAAATTTGGTTGCTCTATCTCTTATAGTCTCTGAGATCTAAGTGTTCATACGGACGGACAGACGGACAGAAGGACATGGCTATATCGTCTCGGCTGTTGACGTTGATCAAGAATATATATACTTTATGGGGTCGGAGATGCTTGCTTCTGTCTGCTACATACATTTTCGGTTGGCAGAAAGTTATAATACCCTTCTACCCTTTGAGTGGTCGGCTATAAATATAGCGAAACTAACTGTGTCTGTTCCATGGTCTGGATCGTTGATTGTATCTTTAAATAACAATGTGGGGCACTGAAGCCCTTCCTAGTATGTCTTATAAACTTTTCAATATCCGCTTCAGTCTCGCGACAAGACAAACAGCTCCTTCTGAAGCCGGGCTTGTTGTGTATAACCTGTACATTTCATGAGCAACATATTCGCACAAACAAAGGTCAATATATTCAGCCAGTGCAAGTGGGAGTCAATTCGTTTTGTTCGATTTTTGGAGGCTGAAGGGGGCGTGGGCAAATGCTAAAACAAATTTGTCTCCAAATTTGGCAGCTTTAGCTTTTATAGTCTCTGGGATCAAGGTATTCATGCCATTACATGAAAAGAGCAAAAGCTAAGTTTTTGGAAGTCATTAAGATTGTGATTATTATTGTATTTACCATAAACTTATGCTTCAGCTCAACTAGGAACGGTCGGGTTCAAAACACAAAATCGAAGTATTGTCGCCAAATTTTTTGCTTTGGCTCTTGTAGTCTCTGAGACGTGGAGCTTATTCGGACGGACAGGCATTCAGACATGGCTATATATTTTCAGCTGTTAATACCGATCAAGAATATATAATATGTTATAATACCCTTCTGGGTAGGCGGGTATTAAAATAAAAAACATATTATCAGAAAACCATTTGATGCTTCAGTAAGGATTCGTTACCACAAAATTAATCTCTTATTATCATTCTCAAATTCGATTAAATGTTAATATTAAATGAAATTAAATAAGCATAATAACCTATAAACCTGAATATTGTAGATTTTAAAATAGCTAACCCACTTAGAGTTTTTTACAATGTGCACAAGTGAAATTGTTTTTGCATTTTGAGTGTGTGTTCGACGAAGGGTTGTGGTAGCGCTGGGCGATTATGAGGGAATATGGTGTTCTTGTGTGTAAAAACGAAAAAGAGCAGCTAGATGCGAGTTGGTGCGACCCTCATGGCCGAATTGCTGGAACTTTAAGCGTGCCTATGGTGTTCTTAGGCATAAGACCTAATTGGTGAAAAAATACCTAAGAAAAAAGGGTCAAACGGCAATAGTTGGCTGTATTTTGAGTTTTAGCTGGGGTCTCGAAATTGAGTAGTCACTGCTAGTGTGTGTCTTCATCTTATACCGCTATAAAGAGCAGGTATGTACATTCCCTTTAATACTTTTCAACAGTCTAAAAGAGTATTTTGAGCATAGTGAGCATGAGTTAAGTCATAAGATAAATTATGAAACTTACAGTTGTGAAAGTTTTTTCATAATTTCTCAACTGAAAATGTAATTGTTTATTTTCTATAATCAATACTTTGCAATGTGACAAGCGACACTTACTCTCTCCATGATATGCGCCAGCAGCAGTGAAAATACATATATGTTTATACAGAAAAAGGGTTAAGACAATGGAAAATATTGTCTTTATTCTTGTTGAATATTGGGTATGCTTTTTGTGGCCCTTTCAGCTGTTGTACAACTACATTCAAACTTACATCCATACATTTGTATTGGTATATGTCGCGGCAAACCTTTCACACCCGGCCACCAAGCGATAAGAGGACCCAACTCGATGTTATTCCATCCACACTGAGCCGTCGCTTGTTTCCAGTTATTGTATAAGCCAAATCATTATTACAACAAAAATGAGAACTAAGCGCACTTGCTCCGGTTCTGTTTCTACTTCTATTTTGGCTTGTGCTTCTGTTTCAGGTTCTGCCTTTGGCAGTATTAGTTGCTGTAGCTGTTACATTGCCGTAAGCCGTCCGCCCCATTTGCTCGATATTTTTCAAACGAAGCCAACCACCGGATTTGCAGCCGGAGTCAGTAGGAACATCAAATCCTTTCGTTCATAAATCAAGTCTTTGGTTTAATTAAATCTTGCGATGACCGTAAAAAAGCAAAAAAAAAAGGGAAGCAACAACAAACCAAACCTCTCTAAAATACTTGTCGTAACTTACAAATACCCTTTAAGCAAACATAACTGTGACAATGCTTATAAAATGATAATATAAAGCAAATGTATTATTTACAAAATATTCTGAACTTTTTACATAAAAATAATATACCAGCTACGGCAAGGACTACAGTGTATTAAAAGAAAATCGCCTCCGATATGTTGACTAATTCTTGCTCAAGTCGAAATCAAGTAAGTAGGAGTAACATCAGCGAACTGGGAATCAAATATTATGCATAACTGCAGGCATATTTGCCGGGAAAAAACAAAACAAGGTGGAAGAGAGAAAAATTGTGTGTGAGAGAACGAGAGAGAGAGCGAAAGAGAGAAAGAAAAAATGAAAGCACGCAGATTAAGTTTGTTTTAGATTTTCATTAGATCAAAGCTAACTTCGGCATATTTTTTTGGTATATTTTTACTATACATTTTTCATTACATTTTCCAGTATATTTTTGAAAAATTTTTCTTCCATTCAGTAAAATTGCGTGGCTGGTATCTTACAGTCGGACAAACTCGACAGTAGATTTCTTACTTGTTTTTATTCTCATTTTCATCGCTGGTTTGTTGGCAGTGGTTTGTCCTTCTTGGTCCAGCAAATGATCACAGCTACATATGTAAATAACACTTTAGGTTCTCATTGCATTATCTTGGCACTGTAGTATGAATTAACGTCTAATTTCAACATGAAAACTAAAGAAGCATTAAAGAGTACAATAAGTATTTTTCGACCATGTTATCTTACGGACTCGACGTGGAAAACCCAAATAAAAATACAAAGTACAACACGTGCGAAGAGAGAGGAGTTGACTGCAGAACACGTTGCAGGATTTATCACCAGGAAGAAACCGCCAAATGCAGACTAATAAACGTGAGGACTAAAAATGAAAAACAAAAGAAGCAAAAGGCCAAGACTCAGCAGAAGAGTAGCTATGAGAATTATTGAAAATGCCCACAGCGTTCATACCAAATTCTACGTGCAGCAATGTTTTTATTGAAAAGTGAGCTAGCTGACTTCAGTTCTGACCTTAGGTCTAGTGGTTGTTTTGATGACGAGTCGGCCGTGCGACTAAGGATAAATGAAATGAAATGATATGAAAACGAAATGAAATAAATAAAATCCTTTGCTGTAAGAATTTTTTGCACGTCAACACGTGCTGACTACGACAGCAGTGATGACAGCACTCTACCACCCAATCGCCCACATCCAGATGTGAATTTGAATCCGAGTTCGTTTTTTGCCTTAGAAAGTTGTATCAATTTCTAATTCATATGTTGCCCTGCCAGCCCTATAAAGGCAGCTTAGCTTAGCACCAAAGTGTTTGCCCTGACCCAATGATTTATGGTGGACGCACGCGAATACGGAATAAAAGGCAAGATAGTGGAGGACAGGGACAAGGAGTAGAGGCTGGCTCATCCCGACTTGATTTCCAGTCTCCATGCTCAAGTCCCTGTCTGGCCGTTTAATCATTCAATAGGCAATTTGTTTCTCCTCCTGCAACGCATCGAAATTAAATGAAATGTTTCACACATTACAGTCGGAGTCGGCCGAACAGCAGCAAGAACTTGGATTCTGGGGTAAACCATTCTGGGTCCAGCCTTGGTCTTAACTCTCCAGTTACCTTATTTAATATCATTTATCTTCCTTACGCTCCATTGTGCGGTTTTAAAGACCCAAAAGCCGTGCCATCTCAACAATGTATGACCCCGACACACCAACACTCTCGCCACCATACATACTTCATATGTGCGGCCGAGCACAGGCCATGTGATTTATGAATATCAAAGTGTTTGTTACCTTTATGTCCAAAATATTTGGTCGCATATAAATCATTTTGCTGCTGCACCTAGGCGATTTGATTAATTTCTTCAATTGCTGATGCGATTGGCGCCTGTGATTGGCGACCAATCTTATTTCTCTCCAGCCACACGTATCACCCGTCCACTACTCCCTTGCATCTACATATGCCAAAGCATTAAGTCAATATAAAACTTGCAAATGTCTCACACAAATTGAATAAGTATTCGTATTGAAATTAATCATTCAGGATATTGACCATCATGCTTAAGCCCACAAAGCGAATCATAACCAATATTTATTTAATATAGAAACATTCAGATTTCTATAAATTTTATATAATATATAATTCTATATCGTGTTTAGCTGGTTAGGGCACGTATGAGTAGGTAGCAATCAATTAAAAGAAAATATGTCAAATTGTATCGCTATACACTTGGCACTAAATGCCGATTCTCCATATCAAGAATATTTCTTATCTGCATATTATAAATTACTTAAATGTTTTGGAATGTATTAAGCCTATAGGGAAGAGTAACCACAGTCGAGTGAATTACCCGTCAAGTATTTTAACTAAATGCAATAAACAAGCTCCGAATAAATATAATTTTTTGAGAATATACTAAACAATATACCAAAAAATACACTGCAATATACAACAGTCAAAATTACTGGCCTGGCTGTATTTTACTAGGCTTATTGAATATCTTTATTATATCACAGAGTGATACTGAAAAAGTGCGGGTGCACCTGATTTCACCCATTGAATATATTTTTCAACTAACAACTGTGTTTTTTATACGATCGTAACTAAACTTACAGAAATTATTAAAATAGTGATTAAGATTATGACTTGAAAAACACGCCTTAAATTCGTTTTTATCGATTTGCGGGGGCGCAAAGGGGCGTGTGCAAATTCTTATAGAAATCTGATACAGTGGCTATATTACTACATATTGTTACCAAATTCGGTTGGACCAACTTGACCTGACATCTAGGTGTGAATTTACACAGGCAGACAGAGGTGCATAAGTAGAGTGGGAGGTGACGCCTTCTCCCTGTGACATGTATTTTCCTACCCTACGGCAAGCGATATTTTGCATGTTGATATAGAATGAATATATAATTCCTAATCTTCAAGATTGTTTTTTATACCCGCCTACCCAAAGGGTAGAAGGTTTTGGTATATTTTAGTATATATTTTAGTATATTTCTCAGTATATTTTTGAAAAATATGATATTTCGATGGTAAAATTGGGTGTCGGGTATCTCACAGTCGAGCATACTCGACTGTAGCTTTCATACTTGTTATACCCGCCTACCCAAAGGGTAGAAGGGTATTATGGCTTTGCGTCGACCGAAAATGTATGTAACAGGCAGAAGGAAGCATCTCCGACCCCATAAAGTATATTCTTAATCAGCGACAACAGCCGAGACGATATAGCCATGTCCGTCTGTCCGTCTGTCCGTCCGTATGAACACCTAGATCTCAGAGACTATAAGAGATAGAGCAACAAATTTTTCGGGACAGTATGTCTTATTGTTGCACGCAGATCAAGTTTGTTTTTAATTTTTGCCACGCCCCCTCCCGCCCCCGTAAATCGAATAAAACCGAATTGCAAGCGTCGTTTTAAACCTAGAACGTTCAATTTTGGTACGCACAATACTAATCACCATTTTAATGAGCTCTGCGAATTACAAGTCGGATAAAAAACACAGAAGTTATTAAGATATTACTTTTATAAGACATGTGCAACTGCTAGTGCTGCCTAGTTAGTTGCTATGACACTCCGCGACATAATAATGGTGTTCAATAAACCAACTAAAGTGCCGCCAAACTAATAATTTCGAACAAAGAAAATGTTGATATATTATTTTGGTATTTTTCAGTATATTTTTTTTAGTATATTTTCAGTATATTTTGAAAAATATAATATTTGGATGGTAAAATTGGGTGGCGGGTATCTCACAGTCGAACAAACTCGACTGTAGCTTTCTTACTTGTTTTTGTTTTAAATATGGCCTATTTACTACGTAGGTCAATAAATACCTTTTTGCTATTCTAATTTCGAATTGCTTTAGCTGATGAAATAAATGCATATATGAGCAACAAAATAAAACTATATAAAAATTAAAATAATAGTAAAAAGCTCCAAATTAATAAATTGTTTTGAAATTAATATGTAAAGCTACCGACGCTCCTCGCATACATACTTGATAGTGAATTATATATTTTGATTTATTTGAGGACAAGTAAAACTAATGACCCAACAGTCGACGATGTCGTTACCTTTAAAAAAAATTGCATTAAAAGAAGGTCAACAAAAAAAAAACAGAAAATCAAAAACGAAGAGGATAACATCAAAACGAAAGTAGCGTAAATAAATAAACAGCAAAACACAAAGCATATTAGGCTAAGCTACTTGCGATTTCCGTTACACGCCTGCCAGGCTATAAAAATACGGAAGCTGATTAGCAACCCCTCTCCTCGTCTGCCGCACATCACCACTATATCGTAGAATGAACTGCGGCACATCCTAGTGAGGAGGGTTGAGTTTTATGAGGCACAAAAATTAACAACGCCTTGGGGGTTGTCTTGAGGCGGGCCAATGACGACGAAAAAGAAGTTTCCAAAACTCATAATCGAAAACGGTCACAAGTGACCCCTAGCGGATGACCAATTGTTTTGCACTCCCATTCAATATTGTGATCATAGCTTGCAACTTGGTTTACTGAAATTAGATGTGCCGGCCAGCAGATAATACCCATTTAAGGCATGTTTAGTTAAGTTGAGTTTGTTTTGGGGGATTTCCCCATTCTCATCATTCCCATTCCATATCATGCTTATAAATAAATAATAAAAGGAATCGTGATTATTTTATAATTTAAAGTGAATCAATATAAAATAAAAAATCGTAACAAAATGATTCGTTTTATAATGAACTTATAAATTATTTTCGTAGCTTTGTGTGAATACAGAAATACATATAATATCTAAGTCTAAATCTAAGTTTTTCTATTGTATATATTTCTTTTTAATTTTCTAAACTGTAGACAAGTTATAAAAAAACAAGTAAGAAAGCTACTGTCGAGTGTGCTCGACAGTGAGATACCCGCCACCCAATTTCACCATCGAAATATTATATTTTTCAAAAATATATTGCAAAATATACTGAAAAATTATACTAAAAATTTACCAAAATTTTCTTTCTTCGAAATTTTTAGCTTTGCGGCACTTTAGTAGGTTTATTGAACACCATTATTATCTTGCGGAGTGTCATAGCAACTAACTAGGTGCAGCTGCACGTGGTAACGCCTTATAAAAATATTTTCTTAATAACTTCTATGTTGGTTATCCGATTTTTGATTTTGACCACGCCCCCTCCCGCCACCGTAAATCGAATAAAACCGAATTGCAAGCGTCGTTTTAAACCTAGAACGTTCAATTTTGGTACGCACAATATTAAACACCATCTTAATGATCTCTGCGAATTTGGTTACAATCGGATAAAAAACACAGAAGTTATTAAGATATTACTTTTATAAGGCGTTACCACGTGCAGATGCCCCTAGTTAGTTGCTATGACACTCCGTGACATAGTTAATTGCTATGACACTCCGTGACATAGTTAATTGCTATGACACTCCGTGACATAATAATTGTGTTCAATAAACCAACTAAAGTGCCGCCAAGCTAATAATTTCGAACAAAGAACATTTTGGTATAATTTTAGTATATTTTTTTTGTAGTATTTTTTCAGTATATTTTTGAAAAGTATAATATTTTGATGGTAAAATTGGGCGGCGGGTATCTCACGGTCGAGCACACTCGACAGTAGCTTTCATACTTGTTTTAGTATATTTTCAGAATATTTTTGAAAATTATAATATTTTGATGGTAAATTGGGCGGCGAGCAAACTCGACAGTAGCTTTCTTACTTGTTTTATCCTATTGTAGCCAAATGTTCAGAGATCATTAAGATGATGATTAGTATTGTACGTGCCAAAATTGAACGTTCTAGGATTAAAATGACGCTTGCAATTCAATTTTTTCGATTTACGGGGGCGGAAGAGGGTGTGGCAAAAACCCAAAGCACACTTGATCTGCGTGCAACAATAAGACACACTGACCCATAAAATTTGTTGCTCTATCTCTTATAGTCTCTGAGATCTAGCTGTTCATACGGCTATATCGTCTCGGCTGTTGACGCTGATCAAAAATATATCTCTATTATATATAAATGTTTTCTGCTCCTCCTCTTCCTCCGGGAATCATTTGAAAATATACTAAAAAATACCAAAGAGGTGAACGAGCGAAGCGAGCGTCCTCTTCCGGGCATCATTTTAAAATATACTAAAAAATACCAAAGAGGCGAGCGAGTGAAGCGAGCGTTCTAGAACGCAGCGCATCGTAGCGGAACGAAGTGGAGGACACCTCGTATTATAATATATTAGCTTTGTTCGAACTTATTAGCTTGGCAGCACTTTAATAGGTTTATTGAACGCCATTATTATGTTACTGAGTGACATATCAACTGAACAAGTGCAGCTGCATCTGATTTGGCCTTATAAAAGTAATTTTGAGACTATTAAGTAGTACCAAAATTGAACGTTCTGGGTTTAAAATTACGCTTGAAACTTAGACTGAAAAGTATTATATATATGTACGTACCATTCGCTTAAATAATAAGCATTTTACTAAAAAAAATTTTAATTGTTTAAATTTTTAATCATATTTGGTCGAAGGTTGTGTATCATCCAAAAATGAAAATATACGTGTACTGTGTGTTGGATGTAAGTACGGACCAAACATATGTATTATATATGCAAAACTTAGAGTGCAAATCTCTTATATCAAGAATCTAAGCACTCACACAAACAGAGAGACGATAGGGCTCTATCGATTGGGCTATTAATTTTGAATATCGAATATATATTATACATATGTACTTCATTGAATGGGAGATTCTTTATTCTGCCAATTACATTGCTTTTCACTATTATTGCCGTTTTGTTAATATTTCAATGGGTATATGGTATCACAAAAAAAAAACAAGTAGGAATGGCTACAGTCAAGTTTTGACTGTATGAGGTCATGGATTTTTAGTGTACATACGCAGCGTTTAATAATGTTATAAAATTATGAAAATTATAAAATTTATTGGGTAAAACAAGTAAGAAAGCTACTGGCGAGTTTGCTCGACCGTGAGATACCCGTCACTCAATTTTACTGAATGAAATAATAATAACGAGCGAACATCGAAATATTATATTTTGCAAAAATATACTGGAAAATATACTAAAAAATATACTAAAAATATACCGAAAGTAATTTTGTTCTAAATGATTAGCTTGGTAGCACTTCATTATGTTTATTGAACACCATTATTATGGCCCTGAGTGACAACTAGCTGAACAGGTGCAGCTGCACCCGATTTCGCCTTATAAAAGTAATTCGTTAATAACTTCTGTATTTTTTGTCCAATTGTAACCAAATTTTCAGAGATCATTAAAATGATGATTAGTATTGTGTGTGCCAAAACTGAATATATAGATTTGACATGATGCTTGGAAATGGTTTTTTTCGATTTACAGGGGCGAAATGGGCGTGGCCAACATCTAAAAAAAACTTTATCGTCTATGACTACGCCTACCGAGTTTTTACTTGTCGTCTAAAATTTGTAGCTCTAGCTTTTATAGTCTCTGAGATCTCGATGTTCAAACAGACAGACGGACAGACAGACAGGGCTATATCGACTCGGCTGTTGATGCTGATCAAGAATATATAAAGTTTATAGGGTCGCAGACAAAAGTAAAAGGTCATGATTTTTTTAAAATAAAAAGGTTTTCGGGGCTATAGTCACGTGTCGATACTATTTCGCACATATTTATACCCGCCTACCCAAAGGGTAGAAGGGTATTATGGCTTTGTGCCGATCGAAAATGTATGTAACAGGCAGAAGGAAGCATCTCCGACCCCATAAAGTATATATATTCTTGATCAGCCTCAACAGCCGAGACGATATAGCTATGTCCGTCTGTCCGTCCGTCCGTCTGTCCGTCTGTCTGTCCGTATGAACACCTAGATCTCAGAGACTATAAGAGATAGAGCAAAAAATTTTTCGGGACAGTATGTCTTATTGTCGCACGCAGATCAAGTTTGTTTTTGATTTTGGCCACGCCCCTTTCCGCCCATGCAAATTGTAAAAAACTGAATTGCAAGCGTCGTTTTAAACTTAGAACTTTAAATTTTGGTGTGCACAATACTAATCACCATCTTAATGATCTCTGCCAAGTTGGTTACAATCGGTTCAAAAACACAGAAGTTATTAAGAGATTACTTTTATAAGGCGTTACCACGTGCAGCTGCACCTAGTTAGTTGCTATAACACTCCGCGAGATAATAATGGTGTTCAATAAACCAACTAAAGCGGCCACCAAGCTAATAATTTCGAACATAGAAAATGTTGGTATATAATTTTGGTATTTCTTAGTATATTTTTTTTTAGTATTTTTTCAGTATATTTTGAAAAATATAATATTTTGATGGTAAAATTGGGTGGCGGGTATCTCTCAGTCGAGCAAACTTGACTGTAGCTTTCTTACTTGTTTCATTTTACTTTGAGTTAAAAATTTTATTTTTAATCTTTGAAATATCAATAAAATGCCTTTTAAAACAAGTAAGAAAGCTACAGTCGAGCATGATTAGTATTGTGAGTACCAAAATTGAACGTTCTAGGTTGAAAACGACGCTTGCAATTCAGTTTTTATCAATTTGCATGGGCGGAAGGGGGCGTGGTAAAAATCTAAAACAAACTTGATCTGCGTGCAACAATAAGACACACTGTCCCGAAAAATTTGTTGCTCTATCTCTTATAGTCTCTGAGATCTAGGTGTTCATACGGACGAACAGACGGACAGACGGACATGGCTATATCGTCTCGGCTGTTGACGCTGATCAAGAATATATATACTTCATGGGGTCGGAGATGCTTCCTTCTGCCTGTTACATACATTTTCGGTCGGCACAAAGCCATAATACCCTTCTACCCTTTGGGTAGGCGGGTATAAAAACTATCTGTAGATACAAACATCAAATATATGTATACAATTAAACGTTAATTTTTTGGTAATTTTTAATGGGTTCAATGGTGGATGAAACCAAAAACTCGAGCCCTGAGGACACACAACTGACGCTGACATTAAACGGACCAAATATGACAGACTGAATACGGCATGACAGCGAGCTTGGCATACGTCCAAGTTTAAATGTTTGAACAAAGCAGCTGAACGACAACAGTCATTAATTTTCTTCAACATCCAAGATTGTGGCCATTCTTTAGGGCTTTGTCATTCCTTCGACTGTCTACTTTTCTGACATTTGCATGTTGTGATAAAAAGCTTAATGGGATGACTAAGCCACGGGTCAAACATAACCATAACGGTACCAAGAAAGAACGTTTTAACGAATTAGGTAAACGATTCGAGTTGAGAGAAGAAGGTTTATATTTTCGTCTAAGGAAAGAAATATATTTTTTTTTGTAAAATATGAAATGGTCGTCAAGAAATGGCGAAAAAATGTACGATTTTGCTATCGAGCTATCGACCAAGAAGACAGGAATGATAATATTTTATTTTAAAAAGTAATTTGGTTTTTTATACCCGAGGCCCATTAAAAATGCGAAAACAGGTTTTTATAGTTTTGAGTCGACGTTATGAGTAGTCATTCGCAGAAGGAGCATTATTTGTAGTTGCAATCAAAACGACATCCAAATTTCCTAAATTGGTTACCGTATGAACACCTAGATCTCAGAGACTATAAGAGATAGAGCAACAGATTTTTCGGGACAGTGTGTCTTATTGTTGCACGCAGATCAAGTTTGTTTTAGATTTTTTCCACGCCCCCTTCCGCCCACGTAAATCAAAATAAACAAATTTCAAGTGTAATTTTACACCTAGAACGTTCAATTTTGCGCACAATACTAATCACCATCTTAATGATCTCTGAAAATTTGGATACAATCGGATAAAAAACACAGAAGTTATTAAGAAATTACTTTTATAAGGCGTTACCACGTGCAACTGCTAGTGCTGCCTAGTTAGTTGCTATGACACTCCGCGATATAATAATGGTGTTCAATAAACCAAATAAAGTGCCGGCAAGCTAATAATTTCGAACAATGAAAATTTTGATATATTATTTTGGTATTTTTTAGTATATATTTTTAAGTATTTTTTCAGTATATTTTTGAAAAATATAATATTTTGATGGTAAAATTGGGTGGCGGGTATCTCACAGTCGAGCAAACTCGACTGTAGCTTTCTTACTTGTTTAGAAACTATTTTGATTGTATTATGTGTATGAAATTGATCATTCTTTTACTCTTTGTTTTCGATTTACGAAAATTGAAAACTAACTTGATCAGCATGCAAAAATAAAATATTTTCCCGCAAATTTGGTCGCTTATTATCTCTTTTCGTAGTCATCCGTCTGGACGTCTTAACTGTTGACGCTGATCAAGAATACAATTTCGGTTGGCACAAATTCATAATACCACTCTGTCTGTATTATGAATTTGAGAGTAAAAAGGTGATGTTAGGTATAAATGACTGAGTTTAAAGACCAGAAATAGGTTTTTATGAATGATTCTCACCTGTTGCCAGATTTTAATCATGGACACTAGTCATAAATGGTTGAATAGTTCCGGTCAGATTCAAAGCTCTGTTTCAAAGCATAACTTGTAGAGCTATAATATTTGTATATACGTGTACACTTAAATACAGGACAGTACGATGAGAGAAACCAGCCACCCTCTGCATAGTATTGATTTATAACAAGCAAAAGTAGGAAAAATTTAAATGGCCATGATGTAGACGGAGCGCAAGACTAACATGCATGCAGTGTCAAGACAGGGCAGATAAAATTTATATTAATCACGCGACAATACTGATCTCTGAAATCAGGTAAATTCATTCAGATACGCCAAATAAAAGGGTCAGTAAGTCAAACAACTTTTTATAGAGTCGATAATTGTTACTTTTTCTGGTTGTACTACGTAAGAATTGCTATTTCTAAAATTGTTCCATATACATATATGTAGTGCGTTACTCTAAACACCAATATAATAGCAAAGAAGATTAAACACTATTATATGATACAGAGAGCAACGTGAACTTCGTGAATACAAGTACTTTATTGTTAAATATAAAACGATCGAAGTTCGAAACAATCGTAAAGCTAAATGCAGACTAAAACACCCAAGTCTTAATACAGTTATTAAATGTAGCGAGGAGTGACGTTCAAGACATTTCATTTAAGGTTAAGTAGGTGTGGGCAATGTATGAAACATATGCCGTTGGCACAAGATGAAGCAAACTACAAATCGGGCGAATTATTTTAGTTTGGATAGATGAATAAAGGGGAACGGACATTGATAAATCACATATATATATTGGTACATTTGTAGTACATGCGTTCATATATTCAAGCTCGAATTCCCTTGCACTCGTAGTTATGCTATTGTTCGACATTATGAATGAGACTATCGCAGACTATTTGAAAATTGTATGCTGGACACTAGCTGGACTATCAAGAAACCCTTTCTACTTACGCTCTGCCGTCACATCCCACACAACACTCGCATCCGTCATTTCACACCCACTCGACGCAATCCTGGCCTGTCATGTGCTACGCTCGCGTACACACTTGTCCACATTCTAAATTTTTTTGCAGCGACATCAAATTACGAACTCATTATTGTTAGCGACGACAATGGTCCAGGTTTCTGGGGCCAGGATCCAGAGTCCAGGGACGCTGCTGGTGTTGGCTTGTGCGTAGAGTCGTGGCACTAAAATCGCACGTGGGCGGTGAGAGTACGATTTTGGCGTAATTGTTGATGTTGATAGCGAATTTTTTGGGCGACATAATTTTTTCTTTTATATTTTGCCTTTTCTTGTTTTGTTTTCGGCGCAACGCTTGTAAATTGGATGTTGGGAACGAAACGACATCTAAAACAAAGCCTACATCAAACTGACCAAAATTCATGGAATGTCGATGAAAATAGTACAGCGTTGTTTCATTGCGAGCAGAGCTCCACACCGATGCAGCACCGCATCACCGCTGGTATCTACTTGTAACGACGCGCTCATTAAATGGCTCTCACAGCATGGCGGCCAGAAATTGTACGCTATAATGCATACGCAACGCAAGTCTTTGCCTGTGCATGTGTTTCTGTGGCATTGCATAATTTTAGTTTTACCATCGTAGGCGCCAAAAAGCCTCTCCAGGGGGTGGGTGAGAGTGAATCGACCGAATCCTGCATGTCCTTGTTTGGCTATTTCTATTGCTTGTCATACGCAGTTTGGAGGTAGCATTTGCTATACGCAACCCCACCAGCACCCAGACCACGACTACACTTGCATCACTAGCACCATCCCCACAACCCTACATAGGCCTCATTCACAGCTTTGCCTGTCAGTTTTAAGCTCCTGCGAAATTAAATTAGTTTGTCGTGTAGAGACCTGCAGTGTTCTTCAAGCTAACCTAATGTATACTAATAAGTATTACTACTTTTCGAAAAAATAAAAGTTCTGACATAATTATATTCTACAATATATTATAACTTGTTATAGTACAATTACGAAAGATTAACATGGAATTTCGATTTAAGTTTTTCAAATATAAATAGTTAAAATTTTCAGTTAGAATATAACAATTTTATAAGGGAGGTTTAATAAATGTAAGATAACCGGTAGTATTGGACGTTGACGTACTAACGGCAGTACGATCAAGTGGCCCAGCCACACCAAGCTCGGGTTTGTTAACGCGCGGACCTAGGCAGACGCAAACACCCGCCCATCCGACCCAAGGAGCAACCGCATAAAGTGCAGGAACGGACGTCGCGAATAGTTAACACAGAAAAAACAATAAAATAATAATAATCAAAATAATAATAATGATAATAAGAATAAATTAATAATACTTATAATAATAATAAGAACTATACTTAACTACGAGTTAAAGTTTGTAAAAGTTATGTTTTAATTTGGAAGGTAGTGTTAGTATTGCTAATAAGATTAGAGAATTTATTATAATTTACACATACAATACGAAAAGGATTATGACTGGCATAGTTAGTACTACAACGGGAAAGAGAGAGGGGAAGAAAATTTGTAGTCGTTCTGACCGTAACGGCAAAGCTAATCTGGCTTGTCTACTGCAAGAAGTCAACTTCGCCAATAATTAGTCAATGTAGAAACACTTCACCTAGCATAGTTCTATGGTCAGAAAGAGAAGGAAGGCTTAGTAATAAAAGTCTACTATGATACGAAGACAAGCTAATAGTCAGATTCCAGCTAAGACTACGAAGAGCAAAAAGAAGAAATTGTTTCTGCACTGATTAAAGCTAATCTTAATGAACCCTATACTGGGGAAACCAGATATTAGATCCATACTCCAGAATAGGACGAACCAGTGAGATGTACAAGTGTTTAGTAATGTAGGGATCCTTAAATTCCTTTGACCAACGTTTAGTAAATACAAGGACATCCATGGCTCAATTAGAAGCAGACAAAAAATGCCTATCAAACATTAATTTTGAATCAAGAAGGATACCTTAATCAGTTGTGTATATTTAAGATGATAATTATTTAATTGGGGAATGCCCCCGAAAAATGTCATAAACTTACATTTATTATAATTAAGATTTAATAAATTTATAGCACACTCAGATTGCAATCAATGTCAGATTGCAATCTGAGACTATTTAAGGGATTATTAAAAGTCAGACAAATCTTAACATTATCCGCATATTATACATAAGTATGCGAGAGTATTATACAATATAACGGACGGTAAATCATTTATAAATAATGTAAACAGCAATGGACCCAAATGACTTCCTTGGGGTACACCAGAAGTGACTTGGACGGTCTTAGACACAAAGCCCATTAAAATACTTCTTGAAAGATATGAAGATATCCACAAAATGAAGTTTTGTGGAAATTCAAGAAGATTGAGCTTGTAATAAGAGACTGTGGTTGATGAAATCAAAAGCCTTACTGAAAACAGTGTAAATGACATCTGTGTCAATTTTTGATTGGAATAATCAAATAACAAAAAAATAAGAATTCTAATAAGTTAGTGGTAGTAGACCTACATTTCACAAACCAATGCTGGAAGGGTGAAATTATAGATTTACAACAGTGTTGCAGTTGAGAAGTTATTAGTTTCGCAAATGCTTTGGAAATAGCAGACAACTTAGAGATACCTCTATAGTTTTGAACGTTAGATTTATTTCCTTTTTTCAAAACAGTAGCACAACTCCACAGACAGTTCAAATAATTTTAAAAGTGGTTTACAGAGTCCCTCTGCGCAGATCCTAAGCATGCAACTGGGAACTCCGTCAGGATCAGGAGAAAAAACTGGTTTACAAGACTTAAGTTCACGTAAGAGTAAACTTTCAGAAATTAAGGGACCAAAAATGCAATTCGATTGGTTTACTTGCGACGGATAAGGCTGGGCTCTATGAAAAGTTGATGTTGAATAGGTAGTTTGAAAAAACAAAGCAAACAGATCGGCAATGCCATGATCATCAAAAGCCAATGAGATAAATACAGAGAGTTATCTGAAGCAGGTTGTATAAAAGAACAAGTGATAAAGATGATAAAGCCACAATAAATTAGTTTTATAGCTACAAATTCGATATCTAAATCATTATATAAATGAATATGCTCAGACGAGATATCAGCATCGACAGCGATAAGTACACTACCACCACGACGCCGCATGAGATCACGTCTATAGACTGAAAATTTGTTAGTAAAGATTTCAGTATTAAGAATATCATGCCTTAACCAAGTTTCAGTGAAGGCAATGACATGAAAAGGAAAATTTAAGCTATCAAAATAAAGATTATTGAATTTACTACGAAGGCCTCTTACATTTTGATAGTCAAGCAGGAGAAAAGATGTTAGTTTTTTGAGCTATCAGATGGAGTTTGAGGATTAAAGGAATTAGTGGTTACATTTGGAAGTAAAATCGGTGGCCGAAAAATTTTACTAAAATACTCGGCAGGAACACTTATTCTAAAAGATGCGATTTTCCACCTTTAATGATTCTTTTTGCCGAATAAAGGTCCTAATGTTATCAGATGACGTGTTAGGGGCAAGCCTAGAAACAACAAGTAAGAAAGCTACAGTCGAGTGTGCTCGACTGTGTGATACCCGCCACCCAATTTTACCATCGAAATATTATATTTTTAAAAAATATACTGAAAAATATACTAAAAAATATACTTAAAATATACCAAAACACACACAATACTAATCATCATCTTAATGATCTCTGAAAATTTGGTTACAATCGGACAAAAACACAGAAGTTATGAATTACCTTTATAAGGCGAAATTGGGTGCAGCTGCACCTGTTCAGCTAGTTGTCACTCAGGGACATAATAACGGTGTGCAATAAACATAAAGAAGTGCTACCAAGCTAATCATTTAGAACAAAATTAATTTCGGCATATTTTTAGTATATTTTTTTTAGTATATTTTCCAGTATATTTTTGGAAAATATAATATTTCGATGGTCGCTCTTTATTATTCTTCTATTCAGTAAAATTGGGTGACGGGTAACTCACAGTCGAACAAACTCGACAGTAGCTTTCTTACTTGTACGTGCCAAAATTGAACGTTCTAGGTCTACAATGACTCTTATAATTCGGTTTTTTCCGATTTCCATGGGCGGAAGGCGGCGTGGCAAAAATCAAAAACAAACTTGATCTGCATGCAATGATAAGACACACTATCCTGAAAATTTGGTTACTCTAGCTCGAGCTAGTCTCCGAGATATAGGTGTTCATACGGACAGACGGACATGTCTATATCGCCTCGACTGTTGACGCTGATCAAGAATATATATATGGGGTCGGAGATGCTTCCTTCTGCCTGTTACATTTTCGGCTGGCACAAAGTTATAATACCATTCTACTGTTGAAGCTGATCAAGAATAAGCATATGACTCCTTCTGTTTGTTACATATATTTTCTCTTGGCCATAGTTATAAAACCTTTCTACTTTCCCTGTGTCGTAGAAACGAATATATGATGCGTATAGAATGAATATTTCGAAGATTATGTAATATCGCTTGTGGTATGGGAAAGTAGATTGGACGTGGAGCTTTCATTTGAAAAATTTTTTTTATTCTGTATTTTCGAAAAAACAGTGAAAATTACCTGCAGCTGACACAGAGTCGCCTTTACTCATGAAAGGGTTGCTCGGTTTTGGATGGTTGCCCGAACCCATTATGGCCAACGCGCCGGTGTTGACTCGCTGTTGCTGCTGGTTCATTTCTATTTTTTCATTCATTTTATTTGCGACGCTTTGATACGGCACGAAGTTGTCCTGACCACAACATCGCATGTTGTAGGTGCGCCAATGACGCTGATTTTGTTCTTGTGAACGGGCGTGGGCATAGGCTACATATTATTAACAGTTCCTGTGACAAAGCGCTCCCACGAATAGAATAGTATGGGCAGTGGGTATTAGAATTCGGTATAGGATTGAGTGTTTGTTGTAGATGTGGCATTTGGAGTGGGAAGGAAAATGTGGCATGGGGCGAAATGTCATGCTAGTCCATAGCCATGGCTCTGACCACCTGTCATATTACGACTGACTGTCAGCAGAGCGACGCATAGCTACGTTGTCGCTGTTGTTCCTGTTACTGTCCCAGTTGTCCATGTTGGTGTTGCTATTGCCGTTATCGTTGTCGTCGTTGTTGGTGTCCTCTGTCTGCTGTTTGCTGTCCAACAAAATGTTTTGTGGTTCCAATTTGTCCATTGCAAAATTTTCCTCCCTGGCTGGTTGTTTATTTTAGCTTTGTATGGACTACAGACTCAACGCAAGAACTGCTATGTCCAACTGGGACTCATTGAGTTTAACTGAAAATTATAAAATGATTTTGTCAAATTGAGAACTTAAGAATCACAAGATATGTACTAGAATATACAAATACTCGTATGTACTTAATTATCCAAGCTGTAATGATGACGATGTTACTCTTTACATGTTGATTAGCTCAAATGAAAAAAATTCTAATGCTAATTTGCTCGAGAAACCCGCCACCCATTTTTGAACAATAAAACTCAGAAAATTTTTTAAGAATATACTAAGCAATATACCAAAAATATACTGCATTTTACTGGATTTATTGAACACCTTTATTAAATCACTGAGTGACATAGCCACTGAACAGGTGCAGCTGCACCTCAATTCACTCTTTAAAAGTATTTATTGAATAACTTATCATTCTGTTTTTTAGCCTATCGTAACTAAACTTACAGAAATCATTAAGATCTGATTACTATTATTTGTACACATATAAATACTATACATTGAAAAGCACTCTTTAAACTCGTTCTAATCGATTTGTGAGGGCGGAAAGGGGCATGACCAGAATCCAAAACAAACTTGATATCGTCTCGGCTGTTTTCGCCGATCAAGAATATATTTATATACTTAATGCGATCGAAGATGACTTCTTCTGCCTGTATAAAAAAGTAAAAAAGCTACTGTCGAGATTGCTCAACTGTGAGATCCACCCAATTTTATAATCGAATCATTATATTTTTCAAATATATACTGAAAAATATACTAAAAATTAACCGAAAAATATTCCGAAATTTTCTTTGTTTGAAATTATTAGCTTGTCAACACTTTATTAGGTTTATTGGACACCATTATTATGTACCTGAATGACATAGCAAATGAACAGGTGCAGCTGCACCTGATTACGCATTATAAAAGTGAATGTAATAAGATAACTTCTGTGTTTTTTATCCGATTGTTAAGATCGTTAAGATGGTAATTAGTATTGTGCGTAGCAAAATTAATTGTTCTAGGTTTAAAATATTAAAATACATTTCAAGGCGGATAAAAGCGAAATCATTCAATTTCCTAAGCAAAGATTGAACCCAAGAATGCCCGCCTAACAATACAATGCATGAATTCACAAGCACATCTTATCTGCAACCTGCAAAATTGCATTATAAAAATATTTTAATTATCACCTTGCGGATAAAAATATTACATAATTTTCTACATTGGCCACTAGTATATGCTTTTCAATTCATTTTCTAATTTTTAATATATTCAAACAAACAATTTTACCACCGAAAAATTTCAAAAATATACTAAATATATACCAAAATAATATACCAAAATTATCTTTGATCGAAATTATTAGCTTGGCGGCACTTAATTAGGTTAATTGAACACCATTAGTATGTCACCGAGTGACATAGCAACTAACCAGGTGCAGCTGCACCTGATTTCGCCTTATAAAAGTAATTATGTAATAACTTCTGAGTTTTTTATCGGATTGCAACCAAATTTTCAAAGATCATTAAGATGGTGATTAGTATTGTGCGTACCGGACAGAGGAACAGACTCACATGGATGGCTATATCTTCTCGGCGGTTAACGCTAATCAAGAATATATATTCTTTATGGGGTCGGAGATGTTTCCTTCTGCCTAAGAAAGAACCCGTAAAAAGTCAATCAGTGACAGTAAAGCTTGAAATCTATAATGAAGTTTTACGTGTATAAAATAATGTACTTTAATATTGAGAAGCGCAGAGGTCCACTGTCAATCTTTTTCCATGACATCGGTAGACAAGCGTCAGAAAAATCATGTTGTCATATGTGTCTCGTACACCCAGTGAAAGTGAGAAAAAGATAGAAAGAGAAGAGACTCAGTAAAGCATACGAAGGATACAATGAGAATTTTATCTAGCGTGTAAAAATCACATACAAATGGTGTTAAATTAAATTTGTCCTTTGAGTTGGAACTGACAAATCGTCAGCCCAGGCATTGCAGTAGTTATTCCCGTTTTCAACGGACTGTACACTTGGGTGGCCGTTAAAACATGAAATTAACATACTAAAGTAAATAATAGTCCCAACCCTGATAAGATGAGCACACCACACGCATTGAAATATTCAAAAAGGGACACATATGTGATATTCCATTTTGATAAAAATATAGTAGAAATAGAAGTTTAAATTAACAAGTAAGAAAGCAACAGTGGAGTGTGCTCGACTGTGATATACCCGCCACCCATAGACTTAAATGTTTTATTAAGAGATAATTTTTTTAGACTTATAAATGTGTGCAATGTACGTAAGTATTGTATGCTTTGGCGCGACACACATACTAGCTTAATATTTCTTTATGAATTCACCTCAAATTGTGTATTGTGTTAAAGCTCAAATTCAATATGACCTGAGTTGGAATCCTTAGATTGTTTGCAATTTGATTCTTTTTTTATATTTTATATTTTATTTATTTATAATTACTATTTATATTTTATATTATATATAAAAAAAAAATTAAACTACAAACAATGTGAGGATTCGAAGTAAGGACCTGTTAAATAAGAGGCAAAGACTTTCGCAGCGAGCCATCTTATTTTTTCTTCTAACGTTCACATGCCATATAAATAGAAATACCATTTGCAATATTTCCTTTACAAATTTATAATTTGTTTTGATAACGGCCAAAGAAAGGCAAATATAAGAAGAAAAAGAAAAACGTCCATTAAAAGAATGATATGAAAAAAAAAATTACTTTATCTCCCGTAGATTGAAGCTGGGTCTACCGACCTACAGTCTAACACCCAATCCACAGAACCACTCAACGAAATACTCGTCTTTAGCATAATTATATTGAAGTAAGGGAATTCAAATTATTATTGCCTTTTCTCTAAATTGATGGTTTATAGATGAGAGAGGATGTAGTTGTATTCCAGAATATGGGAAAGAAGTACATAGATGCAAAAATAAAACACGTGTATTTGCATATACATACGTGTACATACGAGTATATTGTATGCTTTGTCGCGACACACATGGTTGAAATATTGAAGAGATCCATTCGAATTAATATTTTCAAAACGAACTTAAAATTGTCCTGTTTATTTATTAACCTTAAAATTGGTAGAACATATTATAATGAAACCAGACAAATAACAATTGTGAAATTGAATATTATTAACAATACAATATATATGTGTATATGCATGCACATGTACGTATGTGTGTGTGTATGCATGTCGTTAAGGGTCACACTGCTGACAAAGAAACACAATCAGTGCAGCCGCACTCGATTTGAATCCAATAAAATATTTTATTTAAAATCTCCATGTTTATTATTCGATCGTAATCAAATTTTCAGAGATCATTTAGATGTTGACTATGGTTGCGCATACCAAAAATCAACGTTCTAGATTTACAATTTCGCTTGCAATTCGGTTTTTGATTTCCGAGGGAGGATGGGGCGTAGCTAAAATCTAAAAGAAACTTGATCTGCGTGCCACAATAAGACATGTTATCCTGAAAAATTGGTTGCTCAAGCTTTTATAGTCTCTGAGATCTAGGTGTTCATATGGACAGACGGACAGACAGACATGGCTATATCGTCTCGGCTGTTGACGCTGATGAAGAATATATATACTTTATGAGGTCGGAGATGATTCTTCTTCTTCTTCTTCTGTCTGTTACATACATTTTCGGTTGGCACAAAGTTATAATACCCTTCTATTCTTTAGGTAGGCGGGTATAAAAATAAATAACATGAAATGATGCGAAGCTTCGAATGAAAATGAAATAACATTCTCAGAGACGTTCAAGGATGTCGAAAGCAAATCAACACATCTCCATTTATGTATGGAGTGTGGGAAAGGTAAGAGACTGCTTCTAAGTGAGTGAGTAAGTCCGTGCCCTTCGTGTGGTTGTTTAGACTTTAAATAGGTCGCAATCTTAATATCACCTTTGACACCAGCTGGTCAATGACATGACAAGGCAAAAACTGGCTAACTCGAAGCCAGGAGGTGGCCTTTGCTTTTGCACCGCAATCAAATTGGATTCCTTGCAATGGGGCCTTTGTTTCGGTGTCTGTGACTACAAGCAATATGACGCGACATCGTAGTCCTAGTGACCAAGCCCGAAATGATGACAGGCAGCTGGCTGTCTAAGTGCCAGCCGTTTCATTTATTGCAAGGCAGGGCCATCTTAAGAAATGATAATGACACAACCTAATAAACTGTTGCCCGGACGACAACGTTGCCACTGCTGGCACTCGGGCCGCTGCTAACAAAGGCCACAAAACTTTCTATATCGAGTTTGACGTTTGAACAGGTTCAAGCGCACACTCACACATACACATGCAAACACATGCAGAGACACGCATACTTCGTAGACCTGCACATCCCATGCCGAGTCTGAGCGACTGTCGCTCAAGCGTTAAATAGAAGACTTTCGGTAACTTGGCAACACTTTCCTTCGCCCCATCGACTGCAATTGACGCATCACCACACCCATTATCAAACATACACTCGCAATCGCACATACACGTTGTACTTATTGCAATAAGTGGGCTTTCAATTAACATACTGTTTTTGCCCCTTTGAGCCATCATCTCTCACATCTCATGTTCGATGGAGCCTACAATACGCCACATGGGACTAAAGCAATTTGACTTTATGTCATTATCAACGCCTTCGACTGAAGCATGACAATGTGTTGCCCTCAAACTTCTGTTATTCAGCGAGCATCTTGCAACCGTTGACGGCTGCTAATTATGACGTCATTAGAGACACGTTTACACATGCACACACACACTTATACATAGAGAATGCAATAAATTTAAATATCATTGATGATTAAAAGGGTAGGGTGGGCGGGAGGGAGGGGGGGGGGTTGATTGCACAATATCCCACGTCTATCAAATTATTTTAATGTTAATTGCTTCGAATTATTATTGTGTGTCACCTTGCTTTTTAGTTTGGAATTAATTTTTGATTAAATACCATTCATTTTTATGTATACTTACAACGTTTTTCGAATCTCATAATGGACTATTCAAAAATCATTCCGCTGAATGAAGATATTCGCTCCAGCTTTAAAATATTGCTTTCGATAATAATCCTTGAAGAATATTGATTATTTGTGCCTTCGTTGTTTTTCTGTTTCCATATTTGGATGTTAATTTTTATAAAAAACATCACAATTTTATTTTGTACACAGGTGTTTGTCTTCAAGTTGAATAGTAAATTTTTAAATATATAACGATATGAATAAAGTCATTGGACCGTCGATAGGCTCTTCACTCTATATTTGAATAAAATTGTCATTAATTTCCTGTCGGAAAATCCTATTGATTATTGTGAATGTTGTCAATATTATTTGAGTTAATGAGATCACTGTTTTACTTTTCTTTTAATTAATCTTGAATATATTGGGAAAGTTCAATAGCACCAAAAGATTTGTGGCCAGTGATATATTATAGCATTATTCGCTTAAGAGCGATATTTACATTCTAACGAAAGTGGAAGACACAGCTCCTGGAATTAAGTCGAACAAGGTTTTGGCGTTAAATTGAAATTTAAATAAAGGAAAAATAAGGTGGAAAGACGTGTAGACACAATTTGTACTAATGATCACATTTTCAAAAATAATATATATCAGAATTACGATAATATTAAATAACAAATATATATTTGGTTTCTATCTACCTATAGACACAATGTAACATAATTTTGTGAAGCCGAAAAGGTATATAACACCCGTCTGCCAGACCGAATGTTCATACGGTTTACAAATCTTATAGACTTAAAGATCTAGAACAACCAAATGTGGGTATTTTTGCATGCAGATCAAATTTGCTCAAGCTCTTTCCCTTTCCGCAAATCGAAATATACGAAATGATTTCTAATAATTTTGTTACCATGGGATAATATAGACAGAAGTTATTAATGAAATATATTTATAATAAAGTACCACAAACCTAAAACTGTTTTATGTGGGTAAATTCATTCAGTATATTTTATAATATATTCTTAAAAAAATAGTATATTTCGATAGATGCTATTCATTTTTGTTGCATTTAGTAAAAATGGGTGGTACTCTACTGTGGATTTCAAACTTGTTTAACATTTAAGGTAAATAACACAAAAATGTATTAAATAAATTAGTTCAAGTGTTCAAATATAATTGATAATTATTATAAACAATACAAATTACTTCTCTTGAATAACTTCGACTTTTTATTTATTTTTTTTTGATTTTCTAGTAATGTTTATTCTGATGGTGTCTAGAGAACTCATTGTGTATGCACCGAATTCTCATTCATTATTCGACGCCTTAAATATGCTATTGAGGTGCATGCAAATGCCGCAAAAAAAAAATTGCGAAAACCAGAACCAGAAAATAAGCTTGCATCTGTACTTGTACTCATATCCGAGCCCTTAACCGAACCACCCAGGGAGGTGTCCATATCTTATATATAATATATTACCTCAAATATTCACATCAGTTTCGTTGGATGGTGTCTGACTTTTAACTTGCTGGCTAAAATTTTTCGCTTTCAAGTTTATCCATTTATTTAAACTTTATATTTGGCAGTTTTCTACTCGTATTTAAGTCAAGTCCCAGCCAAAAATTCGCGCAGCCTTTTTAACCCCATATACAGAGGGGTTAGAACAAAAATACGATAAAAAGGTAGAGTCGATGCTGCTAGCGGGAGTGGTATGGGGTGGATCCAGTGCAAAAGAAATGCGAATTCATTTTCTTAAAAGCATTTCTTGTCGGAGTTGATTATCTGACCATTTCCCCACTTCCCGTTTCAACTAATATTTTTAGCGAGTGTGTGCCTATGTAGTTTTGTTTTTAGTTGAAATTTTATTAACGAAACTTGTCACGCTACTTTAGAAAGTATATTCAAATTGTTAGTGTGCTCACATTTATTTTGAATAAATTTAAAAATATTTTATATGCAATATTTTGTGCTTGTTACTTCTTTATATATTATTTTTCTTTGTTAAAAAAAAATATTTCATTATCGACTAATGTAGCTTTACAATATTTAAAGGAGTAATATATTCAATATCTCAACTTACAAATAGTGTCTTTTTAATTTCTTAAAAGAATGCCTTCAAGAACTTTTATTTAGATTGGGCAATACTAATTGATTTAAATTCGATATGTGATCCGCTTAACTTAAGAGTCTTAAATAAAGTAATCATGTGCGAGGATCGCATAACAAGTTTTAAAAAAAGGTTGTATGTAAATATTATTATTGCAAATTGATTGCAAATAAAACTTATTCGAAAGTAATTAAACGTAAAGTGCTCAACATTCTACAAATTATATTTTTAATTTTGTTTGACAAAAACAGCATTCCAAGCACATATACTATTTAAAATCAAATATTCCGATAGGTTTATTGATCTGTATAAAATGGAGAAAAAACAAACAAACCAACTTGTAAAAAAAAAAAATTTAAAAAAGCAATTAAGAAAGCTACTGTCGAGTTTGCTCGACTGTGAGATACCCGCCACCCAATTTTATCATCAAAATATTATGTTTTTAAAAAATATACTGGAAAATATACTAAAAATATACCAAAATTTTCTTTGTTCGAAATTATTAGCTTGGCGGCACTTAAGTAGGTTTATTGAACACCATTATTATGTCACGGAGTGACATAGCACAAACTAGGTGCAGCTGCACCTGATTACGCCTTATAAAAGTAATTCTTTAATAACTTCTGTATTTTTTATCAGATTGTAAAAGAGATCATTAATATGATGATTAGTTTTGTGCGTGCTAAAATTGAACGTTTTGTTTGATTTACGGAGGCGGAAAGGGGCGTTGCTCTATCTCTTATAATCTCTGAGATCTAGGTGTCCATACGGACAGACTGACAGACGGTATATTTTTGAAAAATATTATGTTTCGATGGTAAAATTGGGTGGCAGGTATCTCACTGTCGAGCAAACTCGACAGTAGCTTTCTTACTTGTGTTTATTTAAAGTTAAGCCAAGGTCCAATTTTTATTTTGAAAATTGAAAATAATAATGATTTGCCGACTTGTATTATAAATAATTAGAAAAAAGAATAAAATTAAAAATATCTTTTGAACGTATGTATCCAGATGATATATCATATGTTTCTACACTTCAATATTTTGCAGTTGATATGTAACATGTGCATATAGTTTAAAATAAAAATGGAAAATTAAATTATTTGTTTAATGCTTAAGAAAACATTCAAACATAAAAACTGTTTTCCAATTTTATTATTTATATTTAATTTAAAAATTAATAATAAATTCAAAATACAATGTTAGAAATAAAACTTTATACTTTATACGAACTTACAATTAATAAAGAAAATAACAGTTTTTTTTATTCTTCGCAGAGCTTTTTTAAGGCTTAAATTTTTTTAAACACATAATTATTAATAACGTTCCTTGTTTTTTCCTCAATAGGAATCGGAAAGTTCTAATTAATAATTTAATCTATGCATTTGCACTACATAAGCAATCCTCGCACCTTGCAAAATGACCAAAATGAAATGTGGACCGTCATCTTTTCTCAGCCTACTTTAGCGACACGGCATCCGCTTCCTGCGCCACCAGGCAACTGCCCAGCAAGGCCGCCAGCCGCTAGTAGGGACGCCAAACGTCTGCCGTCGGCTTGGGCGTACGTGTGCGCATCGGTCCTCCAACTCCACTTGAAGCACTAGCAGATCTCGATGCGGTGCTCACATCGTCCAGATCAATAGTCTCCACGGGCGAAGGGGATCGGCGCGACGAGCTCACAGGAGGCGAGGCATTCGGATTGGCATTCTCTGCATCTGGAGGATTATGAGTTATCAGCGTGACACAACGCTTGATAAGATTGACGCTATCTGTCTCAGTGGATGCCGGATGAGCTGATCCTTCCTGCTGCTGATGTTGTTGTTGTTGCTGTGGAACTGTGCCAACTGCCGCGGCCGCCGCAGCAGTGCGTAACCAGGGTAGGTCGCTGTAGCTACCATAAAGTTGAGTGTAGAGCCACTGGCTAGATTGAGGTAGTAGAGGGCTCTGCAGAAAGAGCTGCGCCGCCAGCGCCGGATTAAAACTATGCCCGGTAGGCGCAAAGTGACCAGCACTTGCAGCGGCAAAACCCCCAAATAACTCCGTGGGATTCTTGCTACGTTGAATAAGCGCCGTGAAGGCGCCACCACTCCCAGGTGTCGGTTCGCAATGTGTGGCCACACTGCTTACATCTGCACTAAGCAAGGTTGGGCTGCGACTGCGTTCTGCCTCCGCATCTGGATCGGGCTCCTCCTCGTCATGAGTCAGCGAGCTAATGCTCTTTCGCGGAGACCCTGTCACCGAGATGCTGTCACTTTCGAATCCCGCATCAATGTTACTGCTGCTGTTGTTATTGTCATTGTCCTGATGTTGAATACTCGTCAACGTGGGCGGAGGCGAGCTTCCAGCGCTCGCATTACAAGTAGGTGGCTGTACAAACGCACTGAGTATCGCACTTGTTGTGGTCGTTGGCGAACCCTCTGGACTGGTTGTGCTATGCGCAGCGCCAACAGTCGCCAGCTGCTGTTGATTGTCTGTTATATGACAGTGGAAGAGAATAGATTAGGTTTTAGAGCCATGTAAATAAAATAACATACCGCTTAATCCACGCAGTCCACTGGCCGCACTTGCTGGAAAGCTTGCTCCATGGTGATGAGCAAAAAAGGGCCCAGGTGGGAGACCCGGGCGTCCACCCAAGGCCATGTGGGTGCGCCAGTCGGTCCCATGCAGGTGACTGTGCATTCCCACCAGATGATGAGCAAATCCTAAAAGTAACCAGAAAAATTCACTACAAAATTCGCTCTACAAAATCTAGCTCGCGAGTTGGAGAGCTGGTGAGTGTATGTGTGAGTCTTTCTTCTCTGTTAAAATGCAGGTTCGTCGGATAAATTGCTGAGCGACTTGATACAATAAAAGAAAAACAAGTAAGAACAGCTACAGTCAAGCTTTGACTGTACGTGGTCACGGATTTTAAGTGTACATGCGTAAGTTAGAGCATAAAAGAAGATATTAAATGAACAAAAATTATAATAATTATTGTGTAAAAAAATTTATTTTTGACACCGCACCGCCCGGGAAACGAAACCGTGGTCTACCGAACAGCGGATGGCACAACTGCTCTCTGAAATACTCAAACATCTTGATCAATGACCGCACAAATTGTGTTATTACGTTTAATTGTCATATTCGAATGAAGAAACAAAACACATTTAAAAATTTAAAAATAATATATCAAAATTTTCATTGTTCGAAATTATTAGCTTGCCGGCACCTTAGTTGGTTTATTAAACACCATTATTATATCGCGGAGTGTCATAGCAACTAACTAGGCAGCACTAGCAGTTGCACGTGGTAACGCCTTATAAAAGTAATCTCTTAATAACTTCTGTGTTTTTTATCCGATTGTAACCAAATTTTCAGAGATCATTAAGATGGTGATTAGTATTGTGCGTAATTGAACGTTCTAGGATTAAAATTACACTTGAAATTTGTGTTTTTTGATTTACGTAGGCGGAAGGGGGCGTGGCAAAAATCTAAAACAAACTTGATCTGCATGCAACAATAAGACACACTGTCCCGAAAAATTTGTTGCTCTATCTCTTATAGTCTCTGAGATCTAGGTGTTTATACGGACGGACGGACGGACAGACGGACGGACGGACAGACGGACATGGCTATATCGTCTCGGCTGTTGAGGCTGATCAAGAATATATATACTTTATGGGGTCGGAGATGCTTCCTTCTGCCTGTTACATACATTTTCGGTCGGCACAAAGCCATAATACCCTTCTACCCTTTGGGTAGGCGGGTATGAAAATACTACAAAACTATACTAAAACAAGTAAGAAAGCTACAGTCGAGTTTGCTCGACTGTGAGATACCCGCCACCCAATTTTACCATCAAAATATTATATTTTTCATAAATATACTGAAAAAATACTTAAAAAAATATACTAAAAAATACCAAAATAATATATCAAAATTTTCATTGTTCGAAATTATTAGCTTGGCGGCACTTAAGTAGGTTTATTGAACAACATTATTATATCGCGGAGTGTCATAGCAACTAACTAGGCAGCACTAGCTGCACGTTGCACGTGGTAACGCCTTATAAAAGTAATTTCTTAATAACTTCTGTGTTTTTTATCCGATTGTAACCAAATTTTCAGCGATCATTAAAATAGTGATTAGTATTGTGCGTACCAAAACTTAACGTTCTAGGTTTAAAATTACGCTTGAAATTTGTTTTTTTTTGATTTACGTGGGCGGAAGGGGGCGTGGCAAAAATCTAAAACAAACTTGATCTGCGTGCAACAATAAGACATACTGTCGCGAAAAATTTGTTGCTCTATCTCTTATAGTCTCTGAGATCTAGGTGTTCATACGGACGGACGGACAGACGGACATGGCTATATCGTCTCGGCTGTTGACGCTGATCAAGAATATATATACTTTATGGGGTCGGAGATGCTTCCTTCTGCCTGTTACATACATTTTCGGTCGGCACAAAGCCATAATACCCTTCTACCCTTTGGGTAGGCGGGTATAAAAATATACCAAAATAATATACCTAAATTTTCTTTGTTCGAAATTATTAGCTTGGCGGCACTTAAGTAGGTTTATTGAACACCACGGAGTGACATAGCAACTAACTAGGTGTAGCTGCACCTTATTACGCCTTATAAAAGTAATTCTTTAATAACATCTGTGTTTTTTATCCGATTGTAACCAAATTTTCAGAGAACATTAAGATGATGATAAATATTTTATGCTTTAGCGCGACACACATGCTAGCTTAATATTTCCTTTATGTATTCACTTCATATTGTGTATTGCGTTAAAGCTCACATTCAATAGGTCCTGAGTTCAAATCCTCACATTGTTTTTAGGTCATGGATTTTAAGAAATTCATGACCTTTAGCGCTTGTCCGAATTGACGCACTAACAAAAAGTATATATGCGACCCCATAAAGTATATATATTCTTGATCAGCATTAACTGCCAAGTCGATATAGCCCTGTCTGTCCGTCTGTCTGTATGAACATCGAGATCTCAGAGACTATAAAAACAAGAGCTACCAAATTTGAACAACATTAGAAAACTTCGTAGACAGATAAAGTTTTCATTTCAAAATTTATAATTTGTTTCGATAAATATCCGCCACCCAATGTTACTTTTTAAATATTATATTTTTAAAAATGAACTGAAAAATATACTATTAACATTCCAAGATAATGTACCAAAATTTTCTTTTTCGAAATTATTAGCTTGGCGTCACCTTATTAGGTTTATTGAACACCGTTATTATGTCACTGAGTGACATAGCAACTAACCTTCTTCCTGTTACATACATTTTCGGTCGGCACAAAGTTATAATACCATTCTACCCTTTGGGTAGGCGGGTATAAAAAACAAGTCTCAAAATCAATACCAAGCTCATGCTAGAGCCTGTCCCATAACCATACCCTTAAATCCAAGCTGTAGCTAGACCACCTATAGCCTTATTTGCAAGATCAAAAACGTTGCTGCACATTTTGGTCATTCTAAAACAAAATTGGGCAAAAGTTAGCACGATCAGGGGAATGGTAGAATGGTAGGGGCCATTCTACCATTCCCCTGATCGTGCTCACTTTCCTTCGAGTTGCGTTGCCGCCATTTTGCTGCTTATGTATCTTTAGTCGCTTTCCCTCTTTTTCTTTCGCCTTTCTTAGCTTATATGCGCTCACCTTCCATCTTCTAAATTGGCAGACAGACAAATGGACTGACAGCAGTGCAGACAAATGGTCAAAAAGGTTGACAGGCAAGTACTCTGAATGCATGGCTACATCTGCCAACGAGAACGAAGGCAGCCAGGCAGTGTCAGCTGCTGCAGGCAAAGCATTGAGGAAAATTCCTAAATGAATTCATTAAAATTATCCCAGACGCCGATGTCGTTGCTCCGTCTGGCCGCCCAGCCTCCATCTTTGTCGCCATCTCCATTTGTATCACCCCAACTCTTATTTGGAGGCAGATCATTTGGCGTTGACGCTATCAAATGGCAACCCACATTTGTGGGTGTGCGGAGGAAGCATCTCTGACTTCGGACCGTTCGGGCATCGAGGGCAAATCTGAGGATGCTGCAGCTACTACAGCCTTAAATGTCAACCCCAGTCGCACATACTAAGCGGTCGACAGCGACACTGACTGAAGATGTTGCAAAGCAGAGTGCTGTTGACTCAATATTGTCGCAGTGTGTGTGTTTGTCGCACTTAAGAAAACGCCGAGACAACAAACATGGGGAAAATCTCATCTCAGTTTTGCTTGCATATTCGAAGACGAAAACCGACCACAACACATTCACACACACACACGCATATACACACAGCATATATATTTTCACAAACTCACGAAACCCACATGCGCGCTCTCAACTACAATCGCTGTAGCTCTTTCTATTGCACTGTTTCTTTCACATACGCACATGCATACATACCCATTCTATCTGCCGTAGTTCGGTATGGTTCTGTCTCGCTCTGTCCCACTTGAGGCCAAATACTTGGCCAAGTTTTGCCAAAGTTTGTAACCAAAATTTCACCGAAAATGTTACACCAACAACCAACCAACGAACCAACCAGCTCCACCAGTCAAATAGGACAGGGGATAGAATCGAACGTGGAAATGAAACACAGATTCAGACCTAGAATTCAAGTAAAAGTTAGGCTGAGACACGCCGTCGCGTCGAAAGGGCACCCAATCAGCTTATTCTACACATTATAGGAAGTATCATTACTTGATTGGCATGCTGCATTATTATCATCTTTTGACATATTTCTATTGTTAAATACAACTACAACTACGCCTATAATGACGACAGCGTATGTAGGTCAAAGAACTGTTGTAGATATTTTTGTATAGAGAAGTGGAGCATCATTTGGACTATCTTAATTTATTGATGAAAACTTAAAATGTTGGTATATCGAATTTGCTGTAAAGGATGTAGCCCATCCTCTTTCAAAAATTATTTAAATATCGCAGTATTTATAGTAAATTTTTCTGGCAACTTTTATCTTTTTTTCAAAGGTTATAAAATATGTTATTGAATAGATCTTAAATCAACAATACTATGTTAAAAATATTTATACACTTTCTACAAAACAAATGTGAAAACGCTGTAGTCGAAAGTGTTTGTCTACGAGATACCTTGAGCCCATTGATATATTAACATATACAAAAACATCGAAACGCATATATATAACATATATAACAGAGATATCTGCCACTCAATTTTACTAATGCAACAAACATTAAAAAAGAGCCCCGGAATATAATATTTTTTGAGAACATACTAAGCAATATACCAATATACCGCAATATACCACTGTCATAACTATTGGCTTGCCTCCATTTTACTAAGTAAAAGTATTTCATGAATTTCTTCTGTGTTTTTTTATCCACTTACTTAGAGAAATCAATAAAATAATGATTACAATTGTGTGTACCAAAAATAAGCACTCTTGTCTTAAAAATACGCTATAAATTGGTTTTGCCTGTTACACATATTTTCGGTTGGCACAAAGTTGTAATACTTTTCTACCCTTTGGGTAGGTGGGGGAAAAAAAACCTCACAAGCAATGTATGTTTAATATTCTTAGTATAAGTACAGATCCATGTACTTACACTTAACAACTGGTAGACAGTTATGTGGACAAACAGGCAGATGGACATTACTAAATCGATTTGGTGATTTGATTTGAACGAGAATACATAAACTTTAAAGGATCGAAGATTCCTCCTTATACTTTCACATAAATCTATAATACATTTTTTGTCCATTTTAAATAATATTAAAAAAATTAAAATTTAATGATTGGAAAGTGTACCTAGAATTACTTTAAAAAAATTTTGTTCATTATCTATATTATCAAAAAAGTATAGATATTCTTGATCATTATTAACAGCGAAGTACAACATTCCGCCACTCCGTCTGATCATCTAGATCTTAGAGACAATAAGAGCAACATCTACAAAATTTGATGACAACATGTAATAACTTTCTAACTTTCTACACAGAAAAAGTTAGTATTATTAGAATTTGATCACAACCCTACCTGCCTTCGCAAATAGAAAAAAAAACAAATTGCAAGAAAACTATTCAAGCTTGAAAGTTAATTTATAGTACACACTTACCAATGATTTCTGTTAATTAGTTACTTTCAAGTAATAATTCTAATGGTGAAATCATGTGCAGCTGCACATGTTCAATTGCTTTATATTTTGACAATAATTTTTGCTAACAGAATAAAAAGAAACGTTGAATTATTAATTAGTGCATATAATTATCTCAATTTAGGCTGCTGAACTCTCATAAACTATACAAGTTGTACGTTTACACATAATTAATATTGATGAGATTCATTGATGAGATATTTTTCAATTGGGCGAAAAGTACTTCTAATACTAATCAAACTTATAAGATAACTATTTTGACTTCTGTGTGTGGCATACAACAACTAATGTTATTTTTATACCCGCCTACCCAAAAGGTAGTTTTTAGAAACTTCAAGAGCTAGAGCAACCAAATTCGGTGACAATATGTAGTAATATAGCCACTGTTGCAAATGTGTTTTAGAAGGTACACGACCTTTTCCGCCCCCGCAAATCGATAAAAACGAATGTAAAGCTTTTAAGCTAGAGTGTTAATTTTTGGTACACACAATCGTACTCACTATCTTAATAATTTCTTTAGGTTACGTTTCAATCGGATAAAAAACCCACATGTTAATCAAGAAATACTTTTAAAGGGTGCACCTGTTCATTGGCTATTCCACTGTGCCATGTAATAAAGGTATTCAATAAACCTAGTAAAATGCATCCAAGCTAATAATTTTGAGAGTGGTATAATGTGGTATATTGTTTAGTATATTCTCAAAACCTATTATATTTCGCAGCTTTTTCTTAATGTTTGTTGCATTCAGCAGAAATGGGCTGCGGGTATCTCAGAGTCGAGCAAACTTCACCAAACCTTTTCTACATGTTTTGTAGTTGAAGTTCATATAGTAATATTCCCATGCATGTATTATAGTGTTTTTTTTTTTTATCTTGAGAGAATGCTTTTGTAGCTCATGCCAATAGAATTTCCAGAAGTGAAGCTGTTACAATATATGTATATATATGTTAAATTATATTGTAAATATATGCATTGGAATTCATATTTACATGGTTCTGTAGTTATGTACGTCTTTATGTAGAGATTGCTATATACTATCAGTTTGGGTTTTAGTTGTGTCACATAAAATGGCAGCAGTAACGGCCCACAAAACTACGACGATCACAAGCTCGCACTCACACACTAAGACAGACACGCCCACGCTATTGAGTGCTACTTGAAGTTGGGGGCAGCACCCGACGGTGAAGCAGCAGCAAAAGCAGAAACAGAAGTAGATGCTAAAGCTAAAGCAGCGACAACAACAGCAACTATGATGACGGTGCTTCGATGCGGTGGAAGCGTTGAAATACATTGAGCAAATTGTGTTTCCACATAATATAACATCACGTCGATTTTGGTAGCCCAAACTATTTGTGTGGGTGTATGTGAGGCCCATACAGAGGTCCGCACACATACCAACATATATAAGTATATGAGAAAAGTGAGAAAGAGAAAGAGAGAGAGACCACATGGACGCATACCAAGGACGGCGACAGCGAAACACCATAACAAAAACCTAAATATGCGGTCCTGTAAGGAAACCTTATGTGCGATAAAGGGTTAGCCGCGCTTGGGGTCAGTTTAGGGTCGGGCTTTCTTCGGCATGCCACGAATCGGTATTCGTCGAGTCGGGTGTCCTCGTCTGAGCCGGTGAGCCATAGGGCCTGACGGGATAGCGGGTCGTTAATACGTTGGGCTAGGTGAGTGACTGTGCGCTGTGGACGCACTCATGGCACAGCCCTCATGCATGAGTAAGCATATTCTCTATATATCTATATACAGATACATGTATATACCATATGTATGAGTGTAAATGTGTGGCGGAGTATAACGCGGTGCCATTGGTGCGCCACAAAAAGCTTTTATGAGTCCAATTTCCCACGCTTTTTTGATTTCTATATTGCTCTGTTTTGATTTCCGTGTTTTTTTTTTCTTTTTTTGGTTGGACTCTGCAATGCGGAGTAAAGTTGCAGTTGTTTGTGATTTAAAGGTTGCATGTAATTAGAATGAAGCATTCTTATGGCATGTGAAGCTAGTTTTATGATCTAATGTCTTACACAGCCTATTTTGAGGGAAAATTTCGAGTTCCATAGAAAACATACTAATATTAATTTGCATTTTGTTTAAATTTTGCAAACAGTGGAAAAATCGCTGAAGAAAACGCGCATTTGCCGACGGCAAATTCATCTGTTCAAGTTTTTCCGACGGCATTTAATATTGCCGAAAGCATTCTCAGTATAGTAGAGCCGAATGCCCCACCCCAATCCCAAAGTGGCCGCAATGAAAACGAAAGGCACCCAGGCAAAGCAAGGCGAAGAGAAGAAAAAAGAACTCAACAGCGCGCAACAATTTCTCCCCACAAGACGTTGCTTGGGAAAAAAAAAATTTTAAATATAAAGTCGTCGTGGCTCAAGCAAGCCGGCAACTAACTAACTCACCACAATGGGTGGCTGGATGGCCAGGCGCCAGAGGTTTAGCAGCAACACCCCACGCACTCACATAAACACGTGTTAACTAGCTTTGAGAGTACTAGCGAATCAGGGGAAATCTTTAAAGTATATGCTACAAAAATCACTCGACTCCATGTCCCCAATCGTTAAAATTTCCACTCAAACAGAGAGAGAGAGAGAGAGAGAGAGAGAGAGAGAGAGAGAGAGAGAGAGAGAGAAACGCGTTAGAAAGTGAGCTAGTACGAGTGAAAAACCTTAACGCTCACAGTTGACGCCTGCGCTAACTGTTATTCGTCGACGTCACATCGGCAGCGACAGCAATATCAAAACCAAAAGCAACAGCAAAAGCAACGGCGACAGCAAGGCACACTTGTGTTTCATACTTTGCACACGGAGTCTCGGACGTCACGATGCTCCCTTGCTGGTTACTTTTATGGCGCACTTTGCGGTAAATTTAAGTTTTTTTTAATTTTCGGCGTTCTGTTAATGAGTTTTTTTTTTAATTATCTGGAAAACTGCTTGCGTATGCTTAATAACTGGTCCACTTTATCTAAATTTCAAAATAAAACAAAAACATTTTTGACGACAATCGTCTCATATGCCGAGTTTGTGACGTATTAAATACATATTTTAGCAGGCCTGGACTATGCCATGTGCGGTGTTTTTGTTTCAGGCGCTTTTTATATTTTTGTAAACGTTACCTATGACTGCATGAAGATGGCTGCGTGGAACTGAAGTCCCGTATTTAATTAGTCATTTATAGAATACAATTGAAGCGTAGTATAAAGCTAAGCTGAAGGTATAGCTTTATACTACGCTTCAATTGTATTCTATTTAGCGAGTATTAAGATATGAATTATTGTTTCAAGAATTCAAGAGTCACTTTCATAATAAAAATTAAAAGATAATATAAAATGTTAAATTAAAAAACAAAAAATATTATACTTTCAGTACAGCAGTAATACATTCGTGAATGATACGCCAGTAAAAATCACTTAATAACAATTATGATTTTTTTTAATATCGTTACAGGTGAACTACCGTTTGATTTTTCCCTTTAATATAATAAAAGTGGCTACATATATCCCTGGCTCAATCTCGTATTTTGCGTCTTTATCAATTTCTCAGGCAGTTGTTAAGTGCCTGTCATATCAGTATTTACATATATTTGCTGTAGATTTGCAAATTGTTGTGGCAAATTTGCTGCTATTTTGTCAGGCTTGCTAAGAGGTTGACAACACCCCAATATTGAGTCTCAATCGAAGCCTACACACTCTTTACATCCCAACTCCCGCACACGCACAATATGCACAAATTTACCGATACACAAGTGTTGTCAACACATGTGAATGCTGACGGTTGGGGAAATGACTGAGACTCATGGATATGAAACGGAGGGAGGGTGTAACACATTCCAGTCTGCCCACACGGTGGTAGACATAAGCATATGGCCGATACGTAAGAGGCCGCAAGTTATTACAAACAAAAAAGCGAAGCGAAAGGAAAGGAAATAAAAATATGTAGCATACATTCTCGAGCGCGCCAAAAAGAAATTGCAAACCGACGATGGAGACGACAAAGTTGTTGGCATTTGGCAAACATATTTTAGCAAATGTTATAAATAATTTTAAACATACACCTTACCCAACTCTCTTCAAAAAGTGAGCCGTGCCACATGTCAGCCGGAGGTCACGGGTCGCAGAAGCAGCAATAGCGGCAACATTCACGACCCTTGGCGTATTAGTGTCGCATTGACACGTAAATTGACATGAAATTGAATCAATGCTGTAATATGTCCTTGGGGGCAGCGACACGCACCCCATCTTCCAACCACCATACCCCTAGTCCTTACGTCACTTAGTCGTGCACCCCTCAATTGACACTGCGAGGGTCACAGCCAAGCAAGGACGATGACTTTAAAATTTTCTTTTGTCAGTCAAATTGAGCTGTAGGCCTCCCCCACGGGGGCGACTGTGACTGTGCAAATTTGTCAGTCTGTCGTCTACATGTTTGATTATATGTACTAAATCATTTTGTTTTTGCAAGAAATTCAAGGCAAGAGAACGAGTTTATCAAGTTATTTAAAAATACAGTGCTTAACCCTTTAGGGCGATTACATATTGTTTAAAGCATTTCAATAATAAAGGGGCAACATGCCAACCCCAACGTGTATATGAAACAAAGTAGGCAAATGAACTTAAGATGCAACTCAAACCCTTGCCAAAGTAATTTATTAAATTGCCTCCCCTTATGTACATATCTACGAAATATTATATGATGGGCTTAAGTTCAGTGGGAAACTACTAGGCCACAATATTGAAAAAAAATCTGTTTTAAAGATTGTAATATTGACATTAGCCTAATTCTTATCATAATTACCATATCAATAATATGTGCCATTTAGTTACGATCGGACAATAAACACAAAAGTAATTCAAGAAATGCTGTTAATGGGTGAAATCATGTGCAGCTTCAACTGTTCAGTTTCTATGTCGCTCTGTGAAAGTATATGTATTCTTGATCAGCGCCAAAAGCCGAAACAAAATAGCCATGTTTGTCTGTATCTCTGTCCGTCTGTCGGTCTCTCTGTCTCTCTGCCAGAGAGACTCTCTGGTCTCTCTAAAAGCAACCAAATTTGGTGACAATATGTAGTATTTTAGTCACTGTATCAACTTTGTTTTAGAATTTGGCCACGCCCCTTTCCATTCCCGCAAATCCATATAAAATTTCTTGTGGAACACACTATAGTAAACACTATTTTAATGATTTCTGTAAGTTTAGTTACGAATTAATAAAAAACAGACAAATTATTCAAGAAATAGTTCTAAATGGTCAAATGAGGTGCAGCTGGAAATGTTCAGTAGCTGTGCCACTATGTATTGCAATAAAAGTATTCAATAAGCCCAATATATTCAGTCAAGCTTATCATTTTGGCAGTATATTTGGACCTTGTTGTTACAACTTAACTGTAGCCTCCTTACGATCCCTAAAGATGTCCTCATCCTCAACAGATTTTTCGTTTAGACACAAAGAGTTTTTTCAGTTTCTTTTCGGTTATGGATTTAGTAAATATTTAAAAACAAGTAGGAACGGCTACACTCAAACTTGAACTGTACGAGGTGATGGATTTTAAGTGTACATGCGTAAGTATAGCATTAATGAAGATATTCTTAAATATTTAAACATATGAGAAATGCTTTAAATGAACAAATATGTATAATAATTATTGGGTAAGAAAAAAAATTAACTTTTGACACCGCACCGATCGGGAATCGATCCCGTGGGCTACCGAACAGCGGATGGAATAACTCGTCACTGAACAACTCAAACATCTTGATTACTGAACGCAAAAATTGTGTTACTATAGAAAAAAAAATGTCTGAACTGAACTGTCCGGTATTTGAACTCGGGATCCTCAGGCTACTTTGTTAGTGTATTACTATTTCTTACTGTATTACTACATATATATTTTTCATGTTTATCGTCCGATCTTAATAAAATTATCACCAAACGCGCTAGGATTCTTCACATGTGGGTCGTAAAACAAACGTTGTATGTCTATAATTGTGGCTGAATGTGTTTTTAGTGGTTTACAGAGGCGGAAAGGGGCGTGGCCAACATTTACATTTTTCTGCTCACGGAGTTTCTACATGTTGTCTTCAAATTTGATAGCTCTAGCTTTTATAGTCTCTGAGATCTCGATGTTCATTCAAACAGACGGACAGACAGACAGGGTTATATCAACTCGGCTGTTGATGCTGATCAAGAATATATATACTTTCTGCCTGTTACGGACATTCGGACAAACGCAAAAGGTCATGAATTTTTTAACGTCCATGACCTAAAAACATAAAATACTTTTACATACAACTATACTTTGGATGTTTTATCATAAGTACGTTTTCAATGTAACATGATTTATTTTAAGACTTTTGGGTTTCTTATAAGTTCATCACGAAACTTACAGGGTATGTAAAGAGTAAAAAGCATATTTTCTTTAATATAAACGCAAATTATACTCAATTTGGTTCAAGAATTTGAAGGTATTTTATGAATTGTGCGCTTAGAAGCCGTAGCATCTACAAATTTTAATTAATGTGTACTGTGGATTGAATGTAGAAATGTATAGTAAATACCAAATATGGAGAGTTTTTCGTTAATAGTCTCTGATATTCACTCACAGACGGACATAATTGGTTAAATCGACAGGGCTGTTAACGCTTACCTAAAATTTTAGAGTCACATGGTATAAAAATATACCGAAATATATTGATTGACTTTATTTCATATCAGGATGTTTTATTAGGTCATGGAATTTAAAAAAATCATGACCCTTTGCGCTTGTCCGAATGTGCGTAACAGGCAGAAGGGGGCGTCTGCGACCCCATAAAATATATATATTCTTGATCAGCATCAACAGACGAGTCGATATAGCCCTGTCTGCCTGTCCGTCTGTCTGTATGAACATCGAGATCTCAGAGACTTTAAAAGCTAGAGCTACCAAATTTGGAGACAACATATACATACAAACTTGGTGTGCAGATCAAGTTTGTTTTAGATGTTGGCCACGCCGCCTTCCGCCCCCGTAAATCGAAAAAAACAATTTCCAAGCATCATGTTAAAACTAGAACGTTTTGGCACACATAATACCAATCGTGATCTTAATGGTCTCTGAAAATTTGGTTACAATCGGACAAAAAATACAGAAGTTATTAACGAATTACTTTTATAAGGCGTAATCTAGTGCAGCTGCACCTGTTCAACTAGTTGTCACTCAGTGACATAATATTGGTGTTCAATAAACAAAATGAAGTGCTACCAAGCTAATCATTTTGAACAAAATTTATTTCTGTACTGTAGCCGTTCCTACTTGTTCCTAAAATGTAAATACTTGCACTCCACTCTTGCTTTTTGGAAATGGTCCTAGGTTATCCATATTTAATATTCTGAATATAATCGGAATGATATCCTGTAGATGCATTTCCTCATTAGGTTTTTCTCCTCTTACTTTGTCAAGGCAACATTCTGGGCATGCGGCTATGTAAGATTTCAAATAGTTCCTCATTCGTGGAAACCGTTGGTTTAATCCGTTCCAATGTTTTCTCCAATCCCCAATGGCCTACATCATCATGATTGTTTTTAATTATTCACCAGCGTGCTGCTTGTGGAACTACCAACTTGTTGCCGTTATCCATTTTGCGATAAAGTCGGCTGATTTCGATAACATAGTCTGTGTTGACTAGGTTTTAGCGTGAGTCTTCTTTGTTATGGAATACTTCAAACAGTTGGTTCAACTTAGGATCCTGTTTCTGCATTGAGTAAATCCAGTCGTTCTCGCTTAGAATTATGTTAATGGCTCTAATTATATTCCTGTGTTCGTTGTTCTGAGATGGTTCTCGACTCATACCATCCACATGAGGCATTTCTGCTCCGGTGCGATGATTACAAGTAAAGATGAATTCTTGCAGCTTGAGGCACCAACGGGCGATAGGTGGTTGCAACTCAAATGAATCTTTGAGCGTTGCCACTACGTTGCAATCTGAGACAACCAAACATTAAGAGCTTAAATAATAAATTCGGAATCTTGTCAGCGCCTCAGTGATTACTAATATTTCCAAAACGTAGCTTGAGTATCTGCCTACTATAGTACTGGCTTTATCCCGTCTTCTTCTCGTTGAAATTAGCTTCCTGCAATGCTTGTTTTGCTGGCATCCGTATGGACTTCATGATATTTTAACGGGTCGTACAAGGTAAGTACCGGTTCAGAAGTAATCGCCTCTTTCAGTCGTTGAAAAGCTTGTTCCTGCTCTTCGTTCCATATAAAGTCTGCATCCTTTTTCAACAGCTTACTTAAAGGGCGGGCTATCATGCTGTGGTCTTTTACAAATTTTCGGAAGAATCCTGTAATGCCCAAGAAGCTTCGTATTTCTGATGCGTTTCGTGGTCATTGGTATCGGTTGATATATTCGGTTTTTCCTTGCCTGATTGGATACCATGACCTTTAATGATGTATCCTAGAAAGTTTACCTTGGAATTCAAACAAGCGAATTTTGAAGGACGTAGTGTTAAGCCTGCTGATTGAATTGCCTTTAGAAATTCTTCCAGTAGCATAAGACCTTCTTCCACCCTTTTTGATAATATTATAACTTCATCCACGTAGCTGACAATGCTGCTCTGATGCTCAAGACCTCTTATGATATTCGCTATAACTTGGAATACCATGTTTTGCATTCACCAATCCAAAAGATATCACATTAAACTCGAATAGCCCATCAGGAGTCATGAAAGCTGTCAGCTTTTTGCTTTGGTCGTTCATGGGGATTTGATAGTACCCAGATGTCTTATCCAACGTTGAAAATTAGTTGTTCCTGACTAGCTTAGCCAGCTGCTTCTCTACAATTGGCATAGAATAACGTTTCTTAATTGTGACTGAATTAAGAGCTCTGTAGTCTACACAAAGTCGACTCTCTCCATTAGCTTTTGAGACCAAAACTGCTGAAGCCATGTGCGTTGAGCTGCTTCTTTGAATAATGCCGTATTTTAAAAGCTCGTTAATCATAGTCCGTAGTGTCTTCCTTTTTGCAAATGGTACTTAATATCGTCTTCTCAAAATCGGTTCCGTCGTTGACACCTCGATGTCCATAACCATAGTGTTGCATCTGCCAATTGATGAAAAATCTTCGGCAAAACACTGTTCATATATACTCAACATATTGCTCACCTGGCTGCTCTGGGTTTGGTTGAGATCAACGTTTATGTCAAAGCAACTTCTTGTCGTAGTATATGACGTCCCTGCCTACCTGGCCTTTGCCTCGTATGGAAGAACTTCGTTCGGCACCATCTGGATTCTCGTGTACAAACTCAACGTCGCATTTAAAATCAATTGGAATGCATTATTTGGACTCAACTACTGAGCCTCCAAATTTGTGCAAATGTTTTAGTGAAGGCTGACGTACCGTTCCCTCAGGCACTGATGATTCTTTGATTAGAGTGTTATCACTGCCAGTATCGTTAATGCTTCGAACAGATATCCATCTATTGAGATTGTCTTCATGATCGGTGGCTACTCTTCAGATTCAGTCCCTTCGACTTGTGAGACATTTGACGTTTTGACTTTACAGTTTGATCGTGTCCAATCTTTGAACAAATTAAATATCGTTGTTTTCGTTGTGGCTCTGGACAGTTCCGAGCGAAGTGTCCCTCATTGTTACAGTAATAGTATTTGACTGCCTTAGGCTTGTACTCGTTTTCTGTACTGTGTTTAACAGAACTGGACTTTCCCACATTGAATGGATTATGTCCCTGGGTAGTTTTCATATTCTCTAAAGTTATCAATAGTTTGTTGATTCGTTTTGATTTAGTTCATTTATTACGTATGAATTAATCGATGGTTCGTCGATGGTTGCAATTGCATTATGTGAAAATATTCAACAAATGATTCATGGGGACTTTCGTCGTAGAAGTTCACGGTGCACATCTGTAGTATTAACCAGGGCTGGGAAATCTTTGAAGAATGACGCTTTAAAATGTTCCCAAGTCAAATAAACTTCCTTCGCATCCATCCATACTTTTGCCACTCCTCGCAGCTTTTGTTGTGTGGCAATTAATATCAATGGGTTTGACCACAGATAAACGTTTTGGATTTGTTCAATCTTCGTAATGAACTGTTCTGATGTAATTGAACCTTTCAAGGGGTCAAACTCTGGCAAAATTCCCACTATGTATTTTACGTTTGTGCAATCCTGCACTTCGGAACTTGGTGAATTATGTAAAATTCCATTCGGCGACGAGATTACGTTAGGTGACGAAATTCGTGGATCAGCTGCAGCTTCTGCTTGAGCCGTTTCCAAACCCACGAGTCCATCCGTGACTTGTGTTTGAAACTTTCCTTGCCCTCACAGCGCTTTCACTGATTGCGTTAATTTCTACACCATTTATTTTAAATCGTCGATTTGTCGTTGCATGTTGCCGTCTTCTGCTGGAAAATAATCGCCCCGCTTAATATCATCACATCCTAAGATGTTTTTCCGTTTCATTTACTGCGCAATTTTTTTTTTCTTCGCCGAAAAAGATCACCGACATGTGTTCTCTTCCGCTTCTCAATCGTCACTCCCCCTTGTTCTTGTATGGATTTTCAATTTTGTACTTTTTTGGCCGTTTTCCTTCGTTTGTCTGTATGTACTCATAACCGTTTCGCTCCTTACTGTTTTGTCTTGTCCATAAAAACTTCTCGTTGCGTGTATCAGTATGTATGCAGATTTCGTGACCGTTTGCCTTTTGTCTCTTTCTATAAAGACCGTTTGCAGTTTGTCTCTTCCTACATACTTTCCGTTGAGTGTGCACATTTATACATACATTCTTCGTGACCGTTTAGCTACTCGTTGATCGTTTGTCGCGTCATAACAAATTCCGTAAGTATCACTTTTAAGTTCATGGATTTAAAAAAAATCATGACCTATTGCGTTTGTCCGAATATGCGTAACATACAGACTCGTCTGCGACCCCATAAAGTATATATATTCTTGATCAGCATCAACAGCCGAGAAGTTATTAACGAATTACTTTTAAAGGCGAAATCAGGTGCAGCTGCACGTGTTCAGCTAGTTGTCACTCAGTGACGTAATAATGGTGTTCAATAAACATAATGAAGTGATACCAAGCTAATCATTTAGATCAAAATTAAGTTCGGTATATTTTTTGGTATATTTTTAATATATTTTTTAGGATATTTTACATATATATATTTTTGAAAAATATGATATTTCGATGGTCGCTCTTTATTATTCTTCCATTCAGTAAAATTGGGTGACGGGTATCTCACAGTCGAGCAAACTCGACAGTAGCTTTCTTACTTGTCTTACCGAATAACTACAGTAGAATCCGGTTATAGTGACTTTCAAGGGACCTATGATTTTACGTAGTTATACCCGGAAGACGCACTAACCGAAGGTCCTTTCATACATAACTTTGTATGGGGATCAACCAAGCCATCGAATTTCCGTCGCAATAACCGAACTAACGCTCTAAGCGGAGTCGATACAACCGGATTCTACTGTATTATAATTTTCATAATTCTATAACTTTATTAAACGTTGCGTTTCAAGAATATCTTCTTTTATGCTCTAACTTCCGCATGTACACTAAAAATCCGTGACCTCGTACAGTCAGCTTGACAGTACAGCTTGACTATAGCCGTTCCTACTTGTTATAATTTTCATTTAATTATTTATCTTTTACGTGTATGAATTGATTTGCATTCCACTTCCGATTTGTTACGATTGACTTTATTTTATATCAGGATGTTTTATTTATTTATTTAACAAGTATTATTATGATTACAGAAATTAAAAATTGTCTACAGTTCTTTGTGCTTATCCGCACACGTCCGTTCTATTCAACGATCGGCACGCGACTCCTCTTCCTTATTTTTGACATATACAACGTTCAAAATTATAAGCTTGAAATTTCTTCATTTGGTTTATTAAATACCATTGTTAAATTTCCTGAATAGCTCTGTGCTTGTTTGCAACAATAAAACATATTGTCACCAAATTGTTTAGCACTAGCTCTAGATCCAGGTTCTCGTACAGACGGACAGACGACAGCTATATTGTCTTGCTGTTGATGCTGATTAAGAATATGTGTACATATTATTTATAAGATAGGAGACAAATTCTTGGTAAGCCAAAAGTTATAATACCCTTATACCCTCTGGGTAGCGGGCAAAAAAAAAGGTTCGTTGTAATTTTTGATGGGCCAGAGGAGGGGACCAGAGCAAGTAAGGCTGCTCCGTAAACAATGTGTTGAACATTAATTCAAGCTGAAAATTCATTTATAAAATAAGTGCACACACCCACATCCACATACCCACCCATCAACAGTCGCTATATAATTATGCACATATGCGTTTACTTGCCAATGGTCTTTATGACATAAATTACATCAAACATAAAATTTTAATTTAATTTTCACTAAAATCGCGCAATACTCTTTATACCCGCCTACCCAAAGGGTTGAAGGGTATTATAACTTTGTGCCGAACGAAAATGTATGTAACAGGCAGAAGGAAGCATCTCCGACCCCATAAAGTATATATATTCTTGATCAGCGTCAACAGCCGAGACGATATCTCCATATCCGTCTGTCCGTCCGTATGAACACCTAGATCTCAGAAACTATAAGAGATAAAGTAACCAAATTCGGGATAGTGTGTCTTATTATTGCACGCAGCTCAAGTTTGTTTTTGATTTTGGCCACGGCCCCTTCCGCCCATGCAAATTGAAAAAAACTGAATTGCAAGCGTCCTTTATAACCTAGAACGTTTAATTTTGGTACACACAATACTAACCACCATCTTAATGATCTCTGAAAATTTGGTTACAAGCGGATAAAAAACACAGAAGTTATTAAGAAATTACTTTTATAAGGCGTAATCGCGTGCAGCTGCACCTAGTTAGTTGCTATGACACTCCGTGACATAATAATGGTGTTCAATAAACCAACTACAGTGCCGCCAAGCTAATAATTTCGAACAAAGAAAATGTTGAGATATTATTTTGGTATTTTTAAGTATATTTTTTTAGTATTTTTTCAGTATATTTTTGAAAAATATAATATTTGGATGGTAAAATTGGGTGGCGGGTATCTCACAGTCGATCAAACTCGACAGTAGCTTTCTTACTTGTTTTTAGTTTCTTTTGGCGCCGCTGGTGGCGTCGTCGCTGTTGGTGCCGTTGATGATAATAATGAAAGCAACTTCAATAAGCTAGGAGTAGAGAGACTATAATACTCTCACATAATCATGTATATGCACACTCATACACACGTGGCAAAGAGAGGTCCGCGCGTGTGTGAAACAGGATATCCGTTGCGGAAGCTACAAATTTTCCACTTTCCACACTCATGACACAACTCTAGGAACCTTGCCACTCGCTCGCAAGAAGGAAGCACCAGTGTGGGACTATCGTGACTGAAAGCTTGGCACCAATGTGCCCTACCTACGATGTCACTTTATATTTATTCCGTTTCATCAAGAAAATCACTTGGATGGCTTTAACTGACATTTCAACTATTTTACCGGGGAGCAGAAACCAAAAGTGTCCTTTTAATCATTTGACAAACTTTCTTCCAGAGCCAAGTGAATTTTATGTATGGTCAAAACTACTCAACACACGTAATATACATACGCGTTCACGTTCTCATAGATAGTTCTTTGATTCCCTTTCAGTCAATATAATTTAAAGATTCTTTAATCATGTTGTGTCACTATTGAGTTTAGGTTCTTAATAATAAAACTTATTGCGGAGCTTGAAATAAAATAAAAATAAACATGTTGGAACGGCTACAGTCAAGCTTTGAGTGTACGAGGACATGGATTTTAAGTGTACATGCGGAAGTTAGAGAATAAAAGAAGATATTCTTGAAACGCAGCATTCATCTGCCCACCGAGTTTTTATACCCTCCTACCCAAAGGGTAGAAGGGTATTATGGCTTTGTGCCGACCGAAAATGTATGTAACAGGCAGAAGGAAGCATCTCCGACCCCATAAAGTATATATATTCTTGATCAGCGTCAACAGCCGAGACGATATAGCCATATCCGTCTGTCCGTCTGTCCGTCCGTATGAACACCTAGATCTCAGAGACTATAAGAGATAAAGTAACCAAATTTTCGGAATAGTGTGTGTAATTATTGCACGAGATCAAGTTTGTTTTTGATTTTGGCCACGCCCCCTTTCGCCCCCGTAAATGTATTAAAACAGAATTACAGGCGTCATTTTAATCCTAGAATGTTCAATTTTGGTACGCACAATACTTATCACCATATTAATAATCTCTGAAAAGTTTGTAGCAATCGGATAAAAAACACAGAAGTTATTAAGAAATTACTTTTATAAGGCGTTATCACGTGCAGCTGCACCTAGTTAATTGCTATGACACTCCGCGACATACTAATGGTGTTCAATAAACCAACTACAGTGCCGCCAAGCTAATAATTTCGGACAAAGAAAATGTTGGTATAATTTTAGTATATTTTTTTTAGTATTTTTTCAGTATATTTTTGAAAAATATAATATTTTGATGGTAAAATTGGGCGGCGGGTATCTCACAGCCGAGCAAACTCGACAGTAGCTTTCTTACTTGTTACATGTTGACTTCAAATTTGGTAGCTGTAGCTTTTATAGTCTCTGAGATCTCGATGTTCATACAGACAGACGGACGGACGGACAGACGGACAGACCGGGCTTTATCGACTCGGCTGTTGATGCTGATCAAGAATATATATAGTTTATGGGTTTGCAGACGCCTCCCTCTGCCTGTTACGCACATTCGGACAAACGCAAAAGGTCATGATTTTTTTTAAATCCATGACCTAAAAAAAATAGTAGTAGTCTTAATATATATACATATTTTTTACGGAAACTTGCAGAGAAAAAACAAAATTAACAGTCAATAACTTGTTTTCTTCTGCCAAAATTGATTATGTTATTACATCAATTATTTATAAAAACAAAATTAAAGAAATAAAAGTTTATTTTATTTAAAAACAAGTATGAGAACTACTGTGGAGTTTGCTCGAGAGAAAATACTAAACAATATGCCCAAAAATATACTGATACATACCACTGCCAATATTATTATCTTGACTGCATTTTATTAGACTTAATAAATACGTTTATTATAGCCACTGAACAGATGTAGCTGCACCTGATTTCACCCTTTAAAACTGATTATTGAATAACTCCTGTTTCTGTACCTTGTATGATCGTAACTAACCTTACAGAAATTATTGAGAATGTGATTACGATTGTGTGTATTAAAAACTAATACTCTAACTTGAAAAACGCTTTAAATTCGTTTTTATGGGTGAAAGGGGTATGGCCAAATTTCAAAACAATGTTGTCATCAAATTTGGCCTCTCTAGCTCGTAGAGTATTTAAAATCCAAGTTTTCATACAGACAGATAGATGGAGAGAAAAACGCACAGACAGAAGGACAGACGGAGATGGATACATCATCTCAGTTGTTGACGTTGATCAAGAATATATATTCTTTATGGGGTCGGAGATGCCTCCTTCTGTCTGTTACACACATTTTGGTTACAATCGAACAATAAGCACAGAAATTATCTGAGAAATACTTTTATGGAACGAATTTAGGTGCAGCTCCACCTGTTCAGATGCTATGTTACTTAGTGACAAAATAAAGGCGTTCATTAAGTCTAATGAAGCGCAACCAAGCTTATATTCTTGATCACAGTGAAATTATATAATATATTCTTGATCAACGTCAACAGCCGAGACGATATAGCCATCTCCGTCGGTTCGTCCGTCCGTATGAATAGTAGAAGTTATTGAAGAATTACTTTTATAAGGCGTAATCAGGTGCAGATGCACCTAGTTAGTTGCTATGTCACTCAGTGACATAATAATGGTGTTCAATAAACCTAATAAGGGGCCGCCAAGCTGATAGTTTCGAACAAAGAAAATTTTGATTTCATTTTGGTTTATTTAGGTCATGGATTTTAAAAAATTCATGACCTTTTGCGTTCGTCCAAATGTGCGCAACAGGTTGAAGGAGACGTCTGCGACCCCATAAAGTATATATGTTCTTGATCAGCATCAACAGCCGAGTCGATATAGCCCTGTCTGTCTGTCCGTCTGTCTGTCTGTCCGTCTGTCTGTCTGTCCGTCTGTCTGTATGAACATCGAGATCTCAGAGACTATAACAGATAGCTACCAAATTTGAAGACAATATGTAAAAACTCGGTAGGCAGATAAAGTTTATTTTAGATGTTGGCCACGCCCCTTTAAGCATCTGTAAACCACTAAAAACACATTCACAGACACAATTATAGACATACAGCGTTTGTTTTACGAGCCACATGTGAACAATCCTAGCGCGGACGCTTGATGATAATTTTATTAAGATTGAACGATAAACATGAAAGATATAGAAGTAAGATGTAGTAATACACTAGCAAAGTAGCCTGAGGGTCCCGAGTTCGAATACCGGACATTTCAGCTCAGACTGACTGTTCGACTGTTCGGTAGACCACGGGTTCGATTTCCGGGGGGTGCGGTGTCAAAAGTAAATTTTTTTTTCCAAATAATTATTATAATTTTTATTCTTTTAATTTTTTTTTTTAGGCTCTAACTTTCGCATGTACACTAAAAATAACCTCGTACAGTCAAAGTTTGACTGTAGCCGTTCTTTCTTATTTTAGTATTTCTTCCAGTACATTTTTGAAAAATATAATATTTCAATAGTAAAATTGGGTCGCGGGTATCTCACAGTCGACTAAACTCGACAGTAGCTTTCTTACTTGTTTTAAATTTTTTTAATATTTTCTTGATAAGTAGTATATGTTGATAAATATTTTTGCTTTTGGCTGCGTTCAGTAACAAGCAAACGGAGGCATCTCTCATCGTTGATCAACGTCAACTGCCGTGACCATGTCCGTCTGGGCGTCGGTCTGTCCGGATGCAGATCGAGATCTCAGGTTCTATAAAAGTTAGACGGGCCAATTTAATGACAACATGTCTTATTTTTGCGGACAGATCAAGTTTATTTTAAGTTTTGGCCACATCTATCTGCGGCGACGTTTATAGAAATAAACGAACGTGGAGTCAAACATGGCTCCTTCTGCTTGATACATATATTTACTGACGTTAATATACTCGTCTATACTCATAGGAACTAATAAAATGGCCAAATATATTTAAAAATTGACTGGAACCGATCCGACTTGTTATGGCCATATTCGTTTGTATCTAATAGTGTTATATTTCTCACACCCTTTTAATATCAAGAATATGAAAAAAACGAAAGTGGTAAAGACACTGAGGCCATACACCCCAAGCAAGTTGCTCACCCACGTGCTGCCTCATAAATTTCATAGTGAAATTGCTAAATTTTAATAAAATCAAAGCGTATCAAACGAGATTTGTTCACTTGACGACGACACTAATACCGACGGCTACGCTTATGGTAACAGTAGTGAAATCAGAAGCAGGAGCGCTTCTTCCGTCGTCCTTGTGATGTCGTTATCCTTGTTCGCAGTCTGGTTATATCGCGTGTTTATTGTTGCAACAGTCGCGTCGAATGCTTTAAAATAATTTAAGGCAACACCCGCTGTTGAGTCGGCAGTGTTTCAGAGGCATAATGCGAGTACAGAATGAGGGGTTGGATGGACCCTTCCACCCGATGTTCAAGGCGAAGTCGACGACGATGACGTTTTGTGACTCGTTAAAGGATTAAACTCATTTTAATGGATTTTTCAAGCTGTTCTTTCATTTTATAATTGTCACATCTATTGTATCACTGTCTTTTCCGCTGTTTATGTTTGTTTATGTGTATGCTCATTATGAGCATAGAAGTACGGTATTATCCACACTGTGCACTGTGAGCTAACAGAAAGACAGCATGAATCGTTTGCACGCCTATCGAAAAGACTTTGCGCCTTGTTGCTTGCTCAATTGTCAACAACATAGTGATAATGTCTTTAGGGTAGAAATGATAGCTTGAAAACCCATTCTTAACTTCCTAATTAATGGATAAATTAAATTTAATGTTATGAAAAAAGTTTAATTTTGACGAACCATGTCGAGCAAACAATCGGTTTATTATTAAATTAGCGTGCTATTCAAGTATTTTAATAACTATAATTAATAATTTATAAACATTTTTGCAATATTCAAACTATAGTTGTACGGTTCTTAGCCTGTAAAATACTTTAAAGTTAACTTTATTTCAAAAGTTCGATTTTTGTTTCTTTTTAAGCTATTGTAACCCGAACTCCATTAATATTTATCGTAATTATATGAAATAAGTTCCCAAATTGGCATAAGAAATTTAAGGCAATTTATCCGTTTCAAAAATTTGTTATAGCCCGAGGTTGAACGCCTCGTAAGCCTGGTATAAGCCAGTTAAATAATAGTCATATTAATTTACAAATGATTTTATAGAAACCAATCGCTTTTATATGCTGACCTTTCTTGCTACTAAACATTGATACCTAACCAGCACGAAAAGCTTCCGGCGTTCAGACATCTCCCATTTTTAATTTTATATAGGCGAAAGTGCGTTGGAAGGGCGTTACGTACCTGGCAACTTAAAGGGCAATCCAGCCATGAGTGGATCTGGGCCAAAGCGTTGTGGTCCAAAGGCAAACGGGTGGAAGCCCTGATGACGCACCTTGGAACGTGGCTCACGGGGGCCGTCGACAGTCACCTTGATCGCCTTCGTATAGGTTGCGATTTGTATTGGATTTGTTGATATGACAATTGTCAGCGTAAAGCTTTTACCTAAAACAGAGAATAGAGATCGACAATTAAATAAGTTAACATTTCAATTCACACAGTTTTAATATAAGTGCGTCGATGCCATGACTTTCAGCAAAGCACTGAAAGCTAAGTTGGGGATTCGTGAATTAAACTTTATGTAAAATGATTGCCAAAAAAAGATTCACTCACTGAACGATGAAATAAATGACCATTACGAATAAATACAGTCAGTATCGGACGTGTCGTACATGAGCCTATCTGGAACAAGCTATCATTTGCCAATTGCAATAAATAATATTAAGGATGGAAAGCAATAAGAAGGATGCGGTGACTTTGACATAGCAACCACTTTTGTAGTTGCCGCTTTGCCTCCCAGATCATGGTTATCATAACAGTAAAGTCAATCGACTCCGCTGTTTACCAATATTAATAATTTTCAATCCAATTGCAAATAAGAAAGAGGTATGCCACGCATACTGGAAACGGAATTAAAATTTTAATAACAACAATTTATCATACTCTTCGAACCATGGCCATGGAATACTAAATTCATGGGGCAAACACTTTAAAATTTACCTGCTTCTATTAATCAAGTATGAGGTAAACGTGACTTTAAGAGGCTGTACGGATTTGGTGCTCATTTACTATATCAGTTCAGTTACTGTGATTGTAAGTCATTTAAATGAAAGTTTTTCAATTGCTAGGAAATTATTAAAATGGTTTACAATTTGTGGTCAATGGGTACGGGGCATAAAAATGCACACATGTGGAAGCCTTCTGATGCTAACCTTTTGATTATGCGTATTTTCAAAGTTACTTGTAATAATTAACCATATGCTTGAATCTCTCAGCATTCACATTTTCATTTTCAAGACATACTGATACTGTAATATATAATTGCAAGCTTTTGCTCAATATCAACACCATTTTGTTGACAAATTCATGTTGACACCGCGACAAACGGCGACTAACGGCTACTAACGGCGACAAACAACAGCGCTTGGCAACAAAAGAAAGTTCTTAGATTAATATTAAATTAAACGAAGCATGCAAGAAACGCACGAAGGCTGCAAAAATTAGGACATGGGGCAGCCAAACAGTCTTGCTGTCTAACCCAACCTCTGCCATCTACAAAGAAAACAAAAATATTATCAGCTTGATGCTGTGGCAGTGGCAAAGTGGCAAGTGACAGCAGGGGCAAGAAGAGGAAAACCCCAAGAAATCTACACAAGAAAACAAATGAACATAAACAGGCGAAACGAACCAAGAAACCCAACAAAATGAAATGAAACTTTTTTAATTATGCGCCCTTAGCACCCCGGCCAGACAAATAATAAGTGAATAGAAAATCCAGTCAACGGATGGATGGTAGGTGGGCGGTATTGAAGAAGGAGGAGAAGGAAGATAAGTAGGGTGACTGTATCAAACGTTACCAAAATAACGAGATGGTAAGAAGAGAAGGTGCAAAGTAGCTAAGACGAAAGGCGTAAGACGCGAACAGTACTCGTGTTCTTTGGCACCATGAAAGAGCTTTGCCAAATGAGCAAAAATTGCAAGTAAATCTGTTACTGTTTGCCATTTTGCACAGTATCGGCCAACAAAAGAGGCAGCTAGCTTGGACGTGGCAGTGACAGTGACAAAGACACTTTGCTGCTAATAAGATGAAAACCATTAAAAGTTGACAAAAGTCGCGTCTCTTGCAAGCTAAAGCAAATATCTTCTTGGCCCCCGAATCGGTGGTTTGGGGATGAGTCAAGCAACTGGCTGGTGGTGGCTTTGTTATGTGCCGGGTTAAAATTTTGTCATTTTTGCAACAAAGCAAAAATTAACACCACTTTGCAAAAGGTGGCAGCAACAACGACAAGAACGAGCATGAGTACGATGTGTAGGATGAGGACGAGGATGTTTTGCACCCTTTAAACGGCCAACCCACTTCCACAACATACATATTCATTTGCACAGTGTATGAGCGTAGGTGTGGCTGTACAGGCGCTAAGTGATTTTAAAACAAAGTTTCAAACGTTTAACGTTACAATTTTGCCGGGTGTAATAGAAAATGCTCCGTTTGGGTCGCCTGCATTTTAACTTTCGATGCTGATAATGAAGCAAAGGAAATAGAAACAAGGAACAGGCTGCCAGGACTCTGACTCTTAACAAGGGTTCAGTTAGTCTCTTCCTGTATGTGTAGGCAATTTAATAGCAATGTCAGCACCACCTAACCACTGAAATTTTAGCTGGAGCTGCTGTGCTAATGTCGTTAGTAGCATGGCGCCATAATTATAATTTGACATAAGACAAGAAGTCTGAGGTTGACAACAAAATGACATTTAAAATACACACTTAGCAAGCTTGGCAGCAGACATTATGAATGGACATGTAAAGTTGGGCAATCCTCCAACACCTCATCAGCCCCATCTTCCTTACCTCCTTGCCTTTACCATTAAGCAGTCATTCATCTCTTGGCTTCAATGTTTGTATTTAGACACTTAACAGATCATAATTTCAACACTTTATCTAATGCCTTTGGAGTGCTTTAATGAAACATACCTAAAAGGGCTGGAGATTGGATTTTCATTCATTTAATATTGCCTAAGGAAAACTTGCATCCTGTTATGTGAAAAACATGCATTAGAAATATATTATATTGGGCTTTGGACCCCTCATAGATACATAAATCCTACTACATTGTATTCTATTTTATATTTTGTTTACACTTCTTTAACAAATCGATTTCCTCAAATAAATACTTGCAGATATTACACAATATAATAAGGCAGAACAAATGAAAGAGCACAGCTAATTGCAAAACTACCTTTTAATAAAGTTTGAATTATTAAATCTTATCTTGAATAGTAAGTATTTATATAAGATGAAAATAATAACAAGTAGGAACGGTTACAGTCAAGCTTTGACTGTACGAGGTCATGCATTTTAAGTGCACATGCGTAAGTTAAAGCATTTAAGAAAATATTCTTGAGACTGATATATGCTTTCAAATTAATTTTCAAAATTATAAAATATTTAAACAAATGAAAACAAGAAAGAAAGCTATTGTAGAGTTTGCTCGACTGTGAGATATCCTCCACCCAATTTTACCATAAAAATATTATATTCAAAAATATACTGAAAAAATACTTTACAAAATTATACTAAAAATATATCAAAATAATATACCGAAATTTTCTTTGTTTGAAATTATTAGCTTGGCGGCACTCTAGTTGGTTTTTTGAACACCATTATTATGTCACGGACTGACAAAGCAACTAACCAGGTGCAGCTGCACGTGATTACGCCTTACAAAAGTAATTTCTTAATAACTTCTGTGTTTTATCCGATTGTAACCAAATTTCCACAGATCATTAAGATGATGATTAGTATTATGCGTACCAAAACTAAACGTTCTAGGTTTAAAACGACGCTTGCAATTCGGTTATTTTCGATTTGCATGGGCGGAAATGGTCGTGGCCAAAATCAAAAACAAACTTGATAAAACTTTCCCGAAAATTTGGTTGCTCTATCTCTTATAGTCTCTGAGATCTAGGTGTTTATACGGACAGACGGATATGGCTATATCGTCTCGGCTGTTGACGCTGATCAAGAAACTATATACTTTATGGGGTCGGAGATGCTTCCTTCTGCCTGTTACATACGTTTTCGGTCGGCACAAATTTATACCTTCTACCCTAAAAAAGGATATTATAGTTTTGTGAAAATGTATGTAATAAGCAGCCATCTTCGACCCTTTCAAGTATATATATGTAAATAGTTGAACAGTCTGTCTGATAATCCGTTCGTGCGTACATTTGTTTGTCATTGATGGTGCATGGATCGCAGAGACTACATTCTAACTTTAACATGTAGATTACTTCATTCAATACGCAGTACCAGCTTTATTTTAACAATATATCCTGTAAGTTTCTATTTGATCGAATACCAAACGCAAAAGTTATTAACGAAATATTTTCACACTGAAAACCTACTAAAGGTAAACCTTACAATATGGTTGTATGTGGATATACTTTTATGTGCTATGTATATGTTAATGTATAAATATTCATAGATTATCTCTTAAGCCATGGATTTAAAAAAAAAAAAATAGACTATTGGTTTTAAACAAATATGCGCAAGAGACAGAAGGAAACATCTACACAATGCATATATAATATATTCATGACCAGTACCAGCATCTGTCTGTATGAACACATAGATCTCAGAGAGTATAAAAGCTAAAGCTACCTAATTTGTAGACTACATTTAAAAACTTTCTGCACAAATCGAGTTTGGTTTAGAATTAGACCACGCCCCTTTCCGCCTCTGTAAAACCATTTCGCTAAAATCATTTCTAAGTCATATTACAGCTTCAGATATAAAATTACAGCTTTTGCTTTAAGACCCAACATGTCTAAAATCCTAACATGCACGTTTGGTGACACCATTATTAGATCGGACTTTAAATATAGAAGATATTCAAGAAAAAGAGCCTAAAAGCAGAGGATCCTGAGTTAAAATTAACTCTTAGAAAATATTTTCTTTTGTCTTTAAATTATTATTTTATTGTAATATATTCGTAATTAAATTTGTATCATAATTCATTGTCTTATAATTAGAAATCAGCTCGGAAAAATGTAAAACTCTAAAATTTTTAATTGTTTAAAATATTTATAAAATATAATTATAAATAAATTTTTAAAAGTGTGTTGATGTACAATAAATATAACATCGAATATTTTCGTCCAACGAAATAGACAATTTGACTTCATAGTACAATTTAGCGGAAAACAGAAAGTCCCATGAGCTAGCTACGCCTTTGCTTTAGCTTTGTAACACTACTGTATATGTTTATATGTTCCTGATGCTTCTTTTTAGTCTGTAGTGTGCCATAAATATTTATATGTTTATTTTATGTTTTAGCAACAAAAGTTCTGTTCTTTCTTTGGGAGTCCCCTTTCCCTTACACACTGCGTACGTCGCAGTACCCATTATACAAACCCTGTTTCCCTTTTTATACCCGCCTACCCAAAGGGTAGAAGGGTATTATAACTTTGTGCCAACCGAAAATGTATGTAACAGGCAGAAGGAAGCATCTCTGACCCCATAAAGTATATATATTCTTCATCAGCGTGCAGCGAACAGCCGAGACGATATACATAGCCACGTCCGTCTGTCCGTATGAACACCTAGATCTCAGAGACTATTAGAGATAGAGAAATAGAGAAATAGTGTGTCTTATTGTTGCACGCATATCAAGTTTGTTTCAGATTTTAGCCACGCCCCTTCCGCCCCCGTAAATAAAAATAACTGAATTCCAAGCGTCATGTTAAAGCCAGAAAGTTTAGTTTTGGCACACACAATAATAATCATCATCTTAACGATCTCTGATTTTGGTTACAATCGGACAAAAAACACAGAAGTTATTAACGAATTACTTTTATAAGGCGAAATCAGGTGCAGCTGCACCTCACTCAGTGACATAATAATGGTGTTCAATAAATATAATGAAGTGCTACCAAGCTAATCATTTTGAACAAAATTTATTTCGGTATTTTTTTGGCGTTTTTTAGTATATTTTCAGTATATTTTTGAAAAATGTAATATTTCGATGGTCGCTCTTTATTTTTCTTCCATTCAGTAAAATTGGGTGACGGGTATCTCACAGTCGAGCAATCTCGACAGTAGCTTTCTTACTTGTTTTACCCAATAATTATTATCATTTTCATAATTTTATAACATAATTAAACGCTGCATTTTAAGAATATCTTCTTTTGTGCTCTAACTTCCCCATGTATACTTAAAATGAATGACCTCGTACAGTCAACGTTTGACTGTAGCCGTTCCTACTTGTTTATTCATCCATTCAGTAAAATTGGTTGACGGGTATCTCACAGTTTAGCAAACTCGACAGTAGCTTTCTTACATGTTTGGTTTCCTCATGATACATTTGTTGTTTTCAGTTTTTTACATTTATAGTCGCTTTTGCCGTTGACTTTGTGAGGCCGGTAAGGATACGGGTGTTGGGTTCGGAGAATGGTTAAATAATCATAAATTAAAACCCTTTTTAGCGCGACTTTTGCCATTGTTGTTGTTTTGTTGACATCCGTTTTGTTCTTTGGCAGCCATTTAACCCGACTTGTAATACATGGCCAAAGGGCAGTGTCAATGTTGTAGTTGCTGTTTACACTAATGCCGTTACTGAACTACAGCAAAGGCATCAGCCAAAAGGAAATTAAATTTCAAGCAACATGAAAAATATATTGGCAATAACTGAAGGTGCAGCAGACGCGAATAGATACGAATCGACTCAACGAAATTTGTCCAGCAATTTCGTAGTTCCTTGAATCAGAACCTGCCGGTGGTGTTGTGATACTACTAGTGCTGATTGTATTGGTGCTTAACCAAACTATGTATACTCTCATGTCAAGGATGTGACGCCGAACAAAAAGCTGGAATCGACGTTTATTAAAACGGAAACTCGAGACAACTGTGCGGCGACAAAAAGAGCGACGAAAATGATGATGAAGAAGTCGATGCCGATGAAGAAAACAGATATGATGGTGATAACAATGACATAATGCTGGCTTAGCTTGCCAAATACACACAATGTCCTTGAGCAAGAACAGCTTTAATGCTACCTAACCAATAAGCCTGAACCGTCGACTGTCGCCATTCCTCTTGAAATGCAATTTGTCCCCGACCTAAATTGGATGCTAAAATTCCGGCACCTCAGTTTGTGTGATCTAGACATGTAGCCAGCTTTCGAATTGACCAACGGCTGTAGCTGGAAATCCATAAAGCCGCTAAATTGCAATTTTTATATTTAAGCGGGAGCAATAAATGTCTAATAATCTGTAAGAAACTAAGTAAAATCGCCTGAAGGCGACCGAGTTTAGCACAATGTAGACCCGAGACCGAGACCGTGGTCAAGACTTGGACTTTGTTCGCATTTAATGTTATTTATAGCATTTTAAACAGGCGACAAACAATAAGTTAAAAGCCCAAGAAAAAACGTAACATACTGCAAAGCTAAGTATACAACAAACTTTGGTCGGTTGTGGGACTGACGCATTTATTGCGGCTTTGTTTTTGTTTTGCCGCTAACGGGAGCTCGAACTAGAGCTTAGGCATTAGATTGCGTGTCCCATAAATTTATCTGTGCCACCTCACAATTTGTAGATGCTTATATTGATAAACAACAAATAAAAAGCTACAGTCGAGCTTGGACGATAGTAAAATACGCTCCACCCATTTCTACTATATGCAAAAAACATTGAGAGCGAGCACAGAAATATATTATTCTTCGAGAATAGAATAAACAAGTAGGAACGGCTACAGTCAAGCTTTGACTGTACGAGGTCATGGATTTTAAGTGTACATGCGGAAGTTAGAGCATTAAAGAAGATATTCTTGAAACGCAACGTTTAATAATGTTATAAAATTATGAAAATTATAATAATTATTGTGTAAAACAAGTAAGAAAACTACTGTCGAGTTTGCTCGACTGTGAGATACCCGTCACTTAATTTTACTGAATGGAAGAATAATAAAGAGCGACAATCGAAATATTATATTTTTCAAAAATATACTGGAAAATATACTAAAAAATATTCTAAAAATATTCCAAAAATATACCGAAATTAATTTTGTTCTAAATGATTAGCTTGGTAGCACTTCATTACGTTCATTGAACACCATTATTATGTCACTGAGTGACAACTAGCTGAACAGGTGCAGCTGAACTCCAATTCACCTTATAAAATTAATTCGTTAATAACTTCTGTGTTTTTTGTCCGATTGTAACCAAAATCAGAGATCATTAAGATGATGATAAGAATTGTGTGTGCCGAAACTGAACGTGCTAGGCTTAGCATGATGGTTGGATATAGTTTTTTTCGATGTGCGTGGCGGAAGGGGGCGACATCTAAAATAAACTTCATCTGTCCACCGAGTTTTTACATGTTGTCTCCAAATTTGGTAGCTCTTGTCTCTGAAATCTCGATGTTCATACAGACAGACGGACAGACAGACAGGGCTATATCGACTCGGCTGTTGATGCTGATCAATAATATATATAGTTTATGGTGTCGCAAACGCCTCCTTCTGCCTGTTACGCATATTCGGACAAACGCAAAGGGTCATAATTTTTTTAAAATCAATGACCTAAAAATATACCAATAAATATTCTGCCGTATACCACTTTCAAATTTATTAGGTTTATTGAATACCGTTATTATATCACGGAGTAATAGCAGCTTCCCCTGATTTCACATATAAAAGAATTTGTTGAATAACTTTTGTGGTTTTTGACCTATTGTAACATAATTATTGAAAACGTTTGTGCGTACCGAAAATGTTCATTCTAGTTTGAAAAGTAGGATTGCAATTAGTTTTTACCATTTGCGAGGTTAGTGGCGACATTTATACATATTGTCTGAAATTCAGACTTCCGTACAGTCAGACAGACAGTCCGCCCGACGGATGTAGCTATATCGTATCAACTGTCGAAACTGATCAAGAATATATGTATGTATATTCTTTATGGAGTCGGAGATGCTTCCTTCTGTATGTTATATAAATTTTCGGTTGACACAAAGTTATAATTCCTTTCTACACTTGGGGTAGGCGTTATTCAAGAAATACTATTATGGGCAATGTCAGGTGCAGCTGCACTTGTTCAGTTGCTGTCACTCAGTGATATGATAATGGTGTTCGCTAAACCAAAAAAAATTGCGATCATTTTGAACGCAGTTAATTTCGATAAATTTCTTGGTACATATACTTTTATATGTATATTCTATATTTATATATAATATGTGTATTTTGTACATACATATTTTTCCTAAATATAATAATATTTTGACGGTTGCTCTTTTTTTATACCCGCCTACCCAAAGGGTAGTAGGGTATTATGGCTTTGTGCCGACTGAAAAGGTATGTAACAGGCGGAAGGAAGCATCTCTGACCCCATAAAGTATATATATTCTTGATCAGCGTCAACAGACGAGACGATATAGCCATGTCCGTCTGTCCGTCTGTCCGTATGAACACCTAGATCTTAGAGACTATAAGAGATAGAGCAACAAATTTTTCGCAACAGTATGTCTTATTGTGGCAGGCAGATCAAGTTTGTTTTTGATTTTGGCCACGCCCCCTTCCGCCCATGCAAATTGAAAAAAACTGAATTGCAAGCGTCGTTTTAAGTCCAGAACAATTTTTGTACGCACAATACTAATCACCATCTTAATGGTCTCTGCGAATTTGGTTACAATTGGATAAAAAACACAGAAGTTATTAAGAGATTAATTTTATAGGGCGTTACCACGTGCAGCTGCACCTAGTTAGTTGCTATGACACTCCGCGACATAATAGCGGTGTTCAATAAAACAATTAAAGTGCCGCCAAGCTAATAATTTCAAACAAAGAAAATTTTGATATATTATTTTGGTATTTTTTAGTATATTTTTTTAGTATTTTTTCAGTATATTTTAAAAAAATATATTTTGATGGTAAAATTGGGTGGCGGGTATCTCACAGTCGAGCAAACTCGACTGTAGCTTTCTTACTTGTTTTGTGTTATACTCAGAACAAATGGGTGGTGAGTATTCTATAGTCGAGCAAACTCGAAAGTAGCTTTACACTGAGTTATACATTTGTGCCAATCAGTTTGGTTTACGAAGCTTTTGTTCACTACAAAATCTAGATGAACTATTCGTCCCGAAAATAACTTTTTTTTTCTTATTTGTAAAATGGTGTGGTATATGAATATTCGACTTTATAGATTTCCATTTCACATAACGTCTTTCTGTACCCTCTACTTGTCTATCCGTCATTCACATTCTGCTTTCTGACTGCTATACCGCTTGTCACCTGTGACCCGATGCGGGCATGAAAAGCCTATGACATATTTCATTAAACAAATATCAATTTAGCCCATGCAAATACTAAATGTAAGTGTTTGCGGAGGCCATTTACTACCACCTCCGAAAGTAGCACCAAGACGCTTAATACAAACACATACATGGCCCGCTCCCCGCTCTTGATCCCCTGAGTAGCAAGCCGAGCATAAGGGCTGGCTCTTGGCTGCAAATGTTAATGAAAATTAAAAATTCAACATCAAACTTAACGGGGATGGACGATGATGAGAGAAAGGCCCACACTGGATTCGTCGACGACATCAAACGAGCTAACGAATATACCAAAAAAACCATATATACTTCCAGAATAGGTAGACTGGGATGGGATATTGCCATAGAAAGAAGTGTTAATGTGTTATCTGATTTATTTATGTTAAGCTCAAGAGTGTATGTATGTTGTTATGTCTTTATAAATATATATGAGTGCATGTGTGTGTATAAATGTAAGTGCGTATGCATGTAAATTGCTTGAATTTGTGAAAATCGTGACTTCAATTAAATTCCATTCGATACTCATGGAATTTTTAACTAATGATGCACAAGTAATTTCGGAAATTGGATATTGTATGACAACTGCAAACAAGTAAGCAAATGGCTCACATATTCTTATGAATGTGTATGTGCGACTAAGACTGTGGGTATACTTTTGTGTTAAATCAAATTTTAATTGCACATACTTGTCCCTTGGCAAATATTTACTGCGAGCTCGTCGCCTTTGTCTCGTTTGGTCTCTACTATCGAAATGCTTTAGCGACAAGGAATTTGAGGCACACTCCAACCAACCAAACACACGCATACACTTACTCATCTAAACACACATGCACAGTCTGTCACCAGTGCTATGCAAACAAACATTATGCGCACACAAACGAAAACAAAAAAAAATATTTTTTTGCACTACTGCATTACAAAGCTTTAATCTAACCATTAGTTTGTTGTATTACAAAATCAGTATTTCAAAACTTTAATTTAATATTGATAAAAATAGAAATTTTGCACATTCTTTGAATTTGTGATCCATTTTAAAACTTTTCAAGCATAAACTGATAGACATTGAGATTTAGTGTGTTTTCCAGGAAAAATGTCTATATATTTGATTACAAAAAATATTATGTGCTATTATCAAAAAAAAAAAAAAATAAACACATAGTTTCAGCTTAATTAATTAATTTTAATTTTATTTCTTAAGAAGAGAACTGAATGTGTCATTTGCTTGCCAAATGAAGGTTTATTATATACTTTTATTTTTTAGTACATTAAATACTCGTACTATGACAATTTTAGTCTACTATATTTATCTTAAAAACCTCCATAAATCAAGTAAGAAAGCATCTCGACTATTAGATACCCACCATCTATTTTTACTGAATGCAACAAAAATTATAAATATGTTATTTTTCGATAAAATAATATGCTAAACCATTAAATGTAGCGACATATTCCACGATCAAAATAATAAGCTTGATTGCACTTTATTAGGTTTATTGAACACCTTTATTATATGTCTGTATGACATATGTAGAAACTGATCAAATATAGTGGTAGCTGATTTCACCCTATAAAAATATTTCATAAATAACTTCTGGGTTAGTTGTCCAATTATTACTACATTTTTAGAAGTCATTTAGATAATGATTATTAATATGTGTACTAAAAAGTAGCATTCTAACCATAAAAATACACTTGCATTACGGTTTTTTGATTTGTGAGGGAGAAAGAGGGCGTGGTCAAATTCTAAAACAAATATGACCTGTGTTCTCCATATTATCATCAAATTTGGTTACACTAGCTCTAATAGTCTCTAAAATTCTAATTTTCGTACAGACAGATAGACGGGCATGACCATATAAATTCGGATATTAAAGCTGATAATGAATATATAAATATATTTTTTGGGATCCCAGATGTCTCCTTCTGCCTGCACAAAGTTATAATATTATACCCTTCAACGTTATGGGTAGTCGGATAGAAAAACATTCAAAAGCTATACAAACTACCTAACATATATAGGCAGACCATTAGTCAGACTAACGGCTAAAGAAGTTGAAAGTCTTGTGTCTCAGCGGTTGCATTGCAAATTTGTCAAATGTCAACGCTAGTAGAAATGAAACGACGTCAGTGCCAGCGTCGAAGTTAACGTTGGCTCATTAAAAAAAAATTCATTTATATGAGAATGAGTCGAGTGAGCCTGTTTCTGTAGACTGTAGTTGACACCTGAGAAACTTTGTTGGGCGCACAAAATGGCGCCGGCGGCCTGTGTGCAACCATTACGGCCGGGTGTTTATCACATTGCTGCTATTAATTAAGCTTAACGAGGTTACCGTTCGCAACCACACCCAGTCAAGTCACTGTCACTTTGATGGAGAGAGAAAGGCCTGAGAGAGGGAGAGCTAGAAGGAAAGGGAAGTTTGAGCTAAGGCATCTTAGGCCTTGCTATAGTGAAAATCCCTGGGCAACTTCATAATGAAATTTTGCCCTCATCTCATTAAAAGTCTTAAGCATTTTTTTGCTGCAAATTGATGTGTTCTACGGTAAAAGGGTTGTTCGAAAAGTGTCTGGGGCGGCTAACGCTTAGGATCACCAGCAAATGAAACTGGCTCGCCCATCCAGTGACGCCAAGAACTTTCCTACTAAATACATATATATGGAACGAAAAAAGGACTTATGTCCAGTTGCAAGTTGTCAGTTCCCAGTTTTCAGATTGAAGTTACTATCGCCAACGCTTTGGTGCATATTTATTTTTTAATGAACTTTAATGGATAATGGTAGCTTTTTGAAGCACAAAAACAAAATAAATGTCACACTATGAGTAGAAATACCATTTTGGCTTACATTGTTAATTGCTCACAAAGGCGAGAAACTATCCCCACCAATAATTGTTCGAAAATTTGGTTTTCAGAAACTATACGAGCTAGAGCGACCAAAATTGTCACTGTATCAAATTTGGTTTAGAATTTGGACATGTCCCTTCCTGCCCCCCGCACTTGGAAAATAAAAGAATTATAAGCGTACTTCAAGCAACACACAACTTCAAGCAACACACAATCATTTGAATAATTTGGGCAAATTTAGTTACGATCGGACAATATAATGGGTAAAATCAAGTACATCTGTAACACTTCAGTTTCTATGCCAATCTGTTATATAATATTGGTATATAATAAATCTAATAACGTGAAGCCAAACTGGTAATGTTGAGAATTTATATATTTTTTTATACCCGCCTACCCAAAGGGTAGAAGGGTATTATAACTTTGTGTCGACCGAAAATGTATGTAACAGACAGAAAGTAGCATCTCCGACCCCATAAAGTATATATGTATATTCTTTGCTCGAAATTATTAGCTTGGCGGCTTTTTATTAGGCTTATTGAACACCATTATTATGTCACTGAGTGCAGCTGCACCTGATTACGCCTTATAAAAGTAATATCTTAATAACTTCTGTGTTTTTTATCCGATTGTGACCAAATTCGCAGAGATCATTAAGATGGTGATTAGTATTGTGTGTACCAAAATTGAACGTTCTAAGTTTAAAACGACGCCTGCAATTCGGTTTTATTCGATTTACGGGGGCGGGAGGGGGCGTGGCCAAAATCAAAAACAAACTTGATCTGCGTGCAACAATGAGACATACTGCCGCGAAAAATTTGTTGCTCTATCTCTTATAGTCTCTGAGATCTAGGTGTTCATACGGACGGACAGACGGACAGACGGACATGGCTATATCGTCTCGGCTGTTGACGCTGATCAAGAATATATATACTTTATGGGGTCGGAGATGCTTCCTTCTGCCTGTTACATACATTTTCGGTCGGCACAAAGCCATAATACCCTTCTACCCTTTGGGTAGGCGGGTATAAAAAGAGACTCTGTTGTGACTATAGACCGATTAATCAGAAGATAGTTTGCGATAATTTTCATACGGCTTTAGTTGACGACGTGTTACACAAGCCATCAAAAGAGAAATCAGGAAGCAAGATGAGGCACGTGGACGCTTTGAGTCGAGCACATTGCTGGTTAATACAGGATTAAGAGTAAGATCAGACAAGCTCAAATGCACGATGACTGGATCAACGCTGTCATAAACGTGCTAGAGTAGGAGACCTTTGATGACTTCTACATAAAGCATGGCGTGTTATGTAAAGATTCCATGAGGCAGCTTATCGTAATCCCATCTACCATGGAGCAAGAGATTAATCAATGGCTCATCGCCACGGCCATTTTAATATAAAGAGAACAGTAGATCTGAAAGCGAACAACTATTACATACCCAAATTGTTAGTTAAAATTGAAGTGATAGTTACTTCGTGTTTAGAGTGTATAGTTAGTGAGACCAAAACGGCCAAAAAGAAAGGTTTTTTGAACGCTATAAGAAGAGGCGATAGACTATTGACAACAAGACATATTGACCACATAGGCCCGATGGAACTAATAAAGAAGTGTACATCTTTCGGGTGGAATGAGTCCGCAGGATGGCCGTTTGTAGGAATGGCAAATGAGAGTGTGAATAGCAAATAGGCATAATGCAATATTAAGTCAATAGACACCGATAAATAACCTAAGAGTTAAGCAGTACGATTTTGACACTAAAAGCTGAATGAAGTAGAAAGAGAAGAGTTCGATCGTGCAAGATTTAAAGACAAAGAAAAGTTTAATTGAAATGAAAAAGATTAAGTTAAAGAAATGATTAATTGTTAATTTGAATGCTCTATATCTAATATATACGAATCCTCAATAATAAATAAATATTGTGAATTTACATTTAAAAGACCACACAAATATAAAAGCCAAAATTATGTACAGTGCATATTGAAACAAGTAAGAAAGCTACTTTCGAGTTTGATCGACTGTGAGATACCCGCCACCAAATTGTACTATCATATACTAAAAATACCAAAATAATATATCAACATTTTCTTTGTTCGAAATTATTAGCTTGGCGGCACTGTAGTTGGTTTATTGAACACCATTATTATGTCACGGAGCAACTAACTAGATGCTGCTGCACGTGATTACGCCTTATCAGATTACGCCTTCAAAGATCATTAAGATGGTAATTAGTATTGTGTGTACCAAAATTGAAAGTTCTAGGTTATAAAGGACGCTTGCAATTCATTTTTTTCAATTTGCATAGGCGGAAGGGGGCGTGGCCAAAATCAAAATAATAGGACACACTATCCCGAAAATTTGGATGCTCTATCTCTTATAGTCTCTGAGATTTAGGTGATTATACGGACAAACGGACGTGGCTATATCGTCTCGGCTGTTGACGCTGATCAAGAATATATATACTTTATGGGGTCGGAGATGCTTCCTTCTGCCTGTTACATACATTTTCGGTCGGCACAAAGTTATAATACCCTTCTACCCCTTGGGTAGGCGGGCATAAAAAGCTTTAATAGCAAATAACTAATGGAGTGCACTTCATTCATTAGAAGTGATGTTGATTCTTTGGTAGTAGGCTGTATAGTGTCATGAAGCCACTCTATTAGTATCGTCTAATATTCAAATATTTAGAGCTCAAACCTCAAGTGGCAAGGCGACAAATGCAACCAAGCGAGAAGCACACGGTAATCACGGCGGACTCCAACTTGCAGTTAATTAACATATTGTGCATGTGTCAATTACAATGCAGTTGCAACAGAATAATAAGAAACTAAGCTGTTGCTATTGCAGCTTTTGTTGTTGCTGCTAATGCACTTTGGTAATGCCCTCCAAAGTGCTTACACATCAATGTGCTGCGCTCTACGTAAAACAAGCTGCAAGTAGAGAATGCGGTATACATTCCATTTATTTGCATAAAGCAATGATAATTACAAGCTTCCCCTTCTCCGTTCCAGACCAGAGAAGATTTTAATTTATTAGTAGACAACGGCCAAATGCATTTGCCATGTGTAGATTATGCAGTTTCCGCTTGAATGCAACTACAGCTGTTAATGCTGCTGTTGCAATTGCACCCGTAACCGTAGCCGCCATTTTGTCTATTTGCGCCCACATTACAAATCCGCAGCATAGTCCACATCATTAAAATTACGAGTACGTAAAAATTCAAAGCTCTTAGCACTTTCAATGTTGCTGAGGAGCGGCTTGACAGTTATTAATAAATAATCTATAAAAGAAAAAGCTTAATAAAATGAGCTTTTAAAATACCATAAGTACCATATTTATTACACTTATATTCGAATGATTTCAAATTGAGCATTGGTATGGACAATTGCTTGAAGCTGCCCTCGCTGAGCACTCGTAGATCAATTGAAGCGCATTCTGGACAAACATAAATTGCAGCATGCCACATGGTGTTTAGCGTCTGCAGCCTTGACAACTGCAAGTGGCATTAGTTATAGCACCAACAGCAATAAACAACAACAACAATTACAATTGCATCATTACGTTTTGTAGTACAACGGCTTTGCTTTTGTTTGCTAATTGAAATTTAGCAAATATTAACAAGCACGAGGAGCCGGCTTACGGGCAGAGTTGGGACTTGACCCACGTAATCCCTTTGTAGCAAATTAAAATATTTAGAGTGGGCTATCAAAAGGGGCCAACAAAAGCAGTTAAAATAATTTAAATCCATTTGAAAAACTTTAGCCAGTGCTTTCAATTTCTAGAGTTCCGCCTACTCTTTTTTAGTATTTCCCTGGTAATTAGTAAAGAAAGAGGACAAAGAGCGTAGAGAACCATAACTGGGGTCGTACCATAATCAAATGTTTAAAAAAAGATTTGGAAGTAAATCCCAAGGAATTATTTGCCACTTGAAACGTTTAAAAATGCCAACAAGAATCTGTCGATGCTGATGAGGGTGTACCCAAATCAAAAAAAAAAACACACCCATCCACAAAGGATGACCGAGAGATATAAAAGGCACCCGAAACGAAGTGAGCGCAGAGCAAGAAATTTGCTAGGTTGGGCATAGTCTAAAGGTTGAAGGTTGGGCTCAGACAACCTTAATGAGCAAATTGTCAAATGCCGCGGCAAAGCGCGCACTTAAACATGACGGGAAAATACCGCTGTAGTGAGAGTGCTCGAATGCTAGACACCCTGTTTCGATTGAAATATCAACAAATATGAACATACAAAAACATTAAAACACAAATACTTAAAGCAAAAACGATGTAAGTAATTATTTTGTTACTAACTTTTGTAATTTTTATCAGATAGTCACGAAGCTTACAAGGTATATTAAGCGTATAATGCAAATAACATTGTATGTATATCATTGAAAAAATTGGGTTAGTTGCACATGATTCCAATCTATGTTCAACGAGAACTTAGCATCTTAAATTAAAAATTAACTTGATCTGTATATTGAATGGTAGGACATACATACCAAATTTTAAAGGTATAGCAGTCTTTGAAATCCACGCACTTACTTAAAAAGACAGACGGACGGACGGCGAACAGACAGGTGGATATGGCGGATAAAGAATATGTATACTTTATGGATGCCTCAGTCACGCATACTTTGTGCATAGTTTGACAAAAAAACTATAATACTCTGCTTTGGTAATTTTCAATGAGTATATAGTATAAAAGAATAAAATAACTTGACAAAAAGTAGCAACTTGAGAAGAAACCAAGAAGAAACGAAACGGAAAACAAAGAAAAAAGGAAAAGTTGCTGCCGCTGTTGTTAGCCATGTTTGGGGATTTGAATAAACAGTTACGCTGATTTAATTTGGCCTAAAAAAAGCAAAAAAATCATTGGTGAGGAAAAAATTCTATCACAGTATGTCGTCTGTCACCCTCGATTAGATTTTTAAATTGCGTTCGTGATAAATTGACGAAATGAACGGCAATAACGCCACCAGAAAAAAATGCGAATTGAAAAAATATCCCAAGAAAATTGACAACTGTCAAGACGGCACCCCGAAGTGACATATAAAAATTAACTACAGACTACTTATCTTATTTGTTTGACGCAGTCAGCACTTGGAGTCAGTCATTCAGTTAGCCAACAGACTGGCCCCATATCCCAAGTCAAGTCAAAAGCACATTCATTGCGATATGCACGAAAGACAGGAAAAGTTTTTCCGGCGCTTTTGATGTAGGAGGTATGGTGCTACAATATTGATGCGAATGCGTATTCTTGTGGCAATAAGCAACTAGAATATTGAGGCGCAGACAGGAAACAGACTATCAAGCCAAATGATAGGCTTCATGAAATAAATAACCGGTGTGCGATGTTTCCCTTCGACTTGATTTCATGAACGCAGAAAATCTTTGTGTATTTGTGCTAATGAATAGATGGGATTCCAGAGAAGGTCGCAATTGAAAAGTGAAAATTAAGCTCTGTATTTATTTATAATCTTATCGACTGAGGTCTCTGAAAATGAAATTAATTACTATTTGAAATTAATTGGATGACTTTTCTATTAAATCCTTAATAATGGTTTTTTTTAAATAAATGTTGAAATTATTTAACACATAGATAAATTTTTATAGCATACATTTAAAATAGTAGGCATACATTTAAGAATTTAATTAATTGTAGTTACTAATACTTTTTTCGTTTTTACTCACAGAAGCATATTTTTCTCGGACAAGAGCAAGAGCTTTCTGCTTTTATCGCGAGTCTCGGACACTAACCGTAAAATTTTATTGGGTGTCTTGTACATTTTGTTGTTTGCTCTGAAGGTCATATCTCGTGCCTATAGCTGCTCTAGACCGATAAAATCACAAGCATCGATTTCACCGTACGCAAACATAATATGTAAAACCGTCTCGTAAAAAGTAGAGTCCAACGAAATGCACCATATACATATAAACAAGTAAGAAAGCTACTATCGAGTTTGCTCGACTGTGAGATACCCGCCACCCAATTTTACCATCCAAATAATATTTTTTTCAAAAATATACTGAAAAACTACTAAAAAAAATATACTAAAAATATACCAAAATAATATACCAAAATTTTCTATGTTCTATGAAATTATTAGCTTGGCGGCACTTTAGTTGGTTTATTGAACACCATTATTATGTCACGGAGTGACATAGCAACTAACTAGGTGCAGCTGCACGGGGTCACGCCTTATAAAAGTAATTTCTTAATAACTTCTGTGTTTTTCATCCGATTGTAACCAAATTTTCAGAGATCATTAAGATGGTGATTAGTATTGTGAGTACCAGGTCTAGGTTTAAAATGACGCCTGCAATTCGGTTTTATTCGATTTACGGGGGCGGAAGGGGGCGTGGCCAAAATCAAACACAAACTTGATCTGCGTTCAATAATAAGACACACTATCCCGAAAATTTGGATGCTCTATCTCTTATAGTCTCTGAGATTTAGGTGATCATACGGACAGAAAGACGGACAGACGGACGTGGCTATATCGTCTCGGCTGTTGACGCTGACCAAGAATATATATACTTTATGGGGTCGGAGATGCTTCCTTCTGCTTGTTACATACATTTTCGGTCGACACAAAGTTATAATACCCTTCTACCCTTTGGGTAGGCTGGTATAAAAATATATACATATGTATGTATGTACATATTTTGGAATGTTTAGCTATGTATAATAATTCCGGGATGAATGCCATTTTTATGTATCAAATTTGACGATTACGACTTTTAATTAGTTGTAGAAATTTTTATACGGCAGCACCTAATTTCCACATTAGAAAAAATGGTAAAACCAACTATTTGTAAATAAAATATTCTCATATATTGCAACATCGTTTAATGCAATCCATAATATCACAATAAAATTTTTTTCAACTTATTGTTGCTTACTTCAAGCTTGATAATGCACAATGTAATCCATATTTTGTCTCTATTCAATATGTTTCATGTAAATGACAGTTTGTCAAATCAAATCGCATTTGACCTTAAATAGTTTTATATAGTTAAAATTTTAGCACATAAGTTTCAGATGCAAGGCAAGATCAAAACATAAACAAATAAATATCAAAGTTGGTTAACTTTCACTTACCCCTTCCACTTCGTCCAACAAATCGAAGATCATTGAACTTGGCTACTTGATTTTTCATGACAGCTGTACAATTGCGTAGTTCACCGCAAAAGTTCTCATCATTCCCAGCACGAATGGTGACAATGGTGCCATCCATGACCTCTCCCAGCGCTAGCACTTTGAACGCAATGGGAAGCGTCTTATTCGAGCGCCAATGCGTGGGCAGCGTGGTACAGACCTGCAAGGTAATAAATTGTGTTTATGTGTATCACTAATCAAGGTCAACAACTATAGGGAGTGGTCGCACTTACGACATGTGGTGAGCCTGTTTTCACAAGCTCGCCAGGATGCTCCGCGAGCAGAACATCGATGGTGCGCTCGATCAAATTTTCTGGAGTCAAATATGGACTCGTATCCACAGGTTTACCTTTGCTGTTGCCATTGTTATTATTGTTGTTGTTATTGTTGTTACTGCTGCTATTATTGTTGTTGTTAGTCTCTGCAATGCGTCGCTTGCTGCCTGTTGTTGTAATTGTTGTTGTTGCTATTGTATGCTGCTGATGCGATGCATGTTGCTGCTGTAGTATTTGATGCTGCTGTGTTTTATTTGAGGTGGTCGAACTAACCTCAGCTGAAATATGCATTATTGCTGGTTTCTTCTTCTGTTTATGGCTTTGATTTCTTATTTTTGTGTGCTTTGCTGGTTTCAAAACGTTCTACACTAAATTAACAATTTTTTTACTGAAAAAATACAAATGGGACTTAATTTCATTGCCAGGAAAAGTAAACCGAGTTCTAAATATGACAGACTTATTATACACTAGCAAGTATACAAGTTGGCTCGACAGGACACTAAAGTGGTTTCAAAATACATCACTTATTTTTTTGAAGCTTTTTACTTTACTTGGAATGCAGTTTTATTTCAAAACAAGTAAGAAAGCTACTGTCGAGTTTAATCGACTGTGAGATATCCGCTACCCAATTTTATCATAAAAATATTATGTTTTTAAAAAATATACCGGAAAATATACTAAACAAGTAAAAAAGCTACTGTCGAGTTTGCTCGAATCTGAGATACCCGCCACCCAATTTTACCATCAGAATATATTTTTGAAAAATATACTGATAAAATAGTAAAAAAAATACCAAAATACTATATCAAAATTTTCTTTGTTCGAAATTATTAGCTTGGCTGCACTTTAGTTGGCTTATTGAACACCATTATTATGTCACGGAGTGACATAGCAACTAACTAGGTGCAGCTGCGAGTGGTAACGCATTATAAAAGTAAGTTCTTAATAACTTCTGTGTTTTTTATCCGATTGTAACCAAATTTTCAGAGATCATTAAAATGGTAATTAGTATTATGCGTGCCAAAATTAAACATTCTAGGTTTCAAATGACGCCTGCAATCCGGTTTTATTCGATTTACGGGGCGGAAAGGTGCGTGGCCAAAATCTAAAACAAACTTGATACCGATTTTTTTTTGTTACTCTAGCTTTTATAGTCTCTGTTCATACGGACAGACGGACATGGCTATAACGTCTTGGCTGTTGACGCTGATCAAGAATATATATACTTTATGGGGTCGGAGATGCTTCCTTCTGCCTGTTACATACATTTTCGGTCGGCACTAAGTTAAAATGCCGTTCTACCCTTTGGGTAGGCGGGTATAAAAAGAGCTACCATCGAAATATTATATTTCTCAAAAGTATACGGGAAAATATTCTAAAAAAAATTTACTAAAAATATACTGAAATTAATTTTGTTCTAATGATTAAAACTAAACAAAAAATGTATACGAAAAACAATACCGAAGTATACTAAAATTAAAATAAAAAATGTACCAAAACGGGTTAGAAAGAATTGTACTTCAAATTTGCTCGACTGTAATATACCTGCCATGCATTTTTGTTGAACGGAAAAAAAATTAAAAGAGACAATCGAAATAATTAACTTTTCGAGAATATACTATAAAAGTACACCTAAATAAACTGCGTACAAAAATTTTAGCTTGCTACCACTTTATTAGGTTTATTAAACACCATTTTTATACCACAGAGTGACATAGCGACGGAACATGTGCAACTGCATCTGATTTCGCCGTATAAAAGTATTTCTCAAATAACTAACTAAATAGCACAGGCTTATTAGCTTCCAAATTTTCAGAGATTATGAAGATGGTATAAGCCGCATATGAACCAACAGCGTTTGTTTTAAGTAGGACGTTTACGGGGGCGGAAGGGGGCGTGGCAAATATTTGTTGCTCTATCTCTTATAGTCTTTGAGATCTAGGTGTTCATACGGACGGATAGACGGACATGGCTATATCGTCTCGACTGTTGACGCTGATCAAGAATATATATACTTTATGGGGTCGGAGATGCTTCCTTCTGCCTGTTACATACATTTTCGGTCGGCACAAAGTTATAATACCCTTCTACCCCTTGGGTAGGCGGGTATAAAAAGAGCTACCATCGAAATATTATATTTTCAAAAATATACGGGAAATTATACTCAAAAAAATATACCGAAATAAACTTAATTCAAAATGATTAGCTTGGTAGCTCTTTAATATGTTATTATTATGTGTACCAAAACTGAAATAGCTTTAACATGAAGCTTGGAATTTGGGTTTCTTTTATTTACCGAGTGCGGAAAGGAGTGTGGCCAATATCTAAAATTAACAAACAGACAGACACGGCTGTTGATGCTGATCAAGAATATATAAAGTTTATGGGGTCGCAGACGTCTCCCTCTGCCTGTTACGCACATTCGAACAAACGCAAAAGGTCATGCACTTTTTAAAATCCTTGACCTAATGAAGAACGAAATATTATAATTTCGTAAATATACTGAAAAAATATGCGAAATTTATTCAAAAAAGCTGGCTTGCACCTTGTTTGGTTTATTAAAAACCATTATTATGTCACTGAGTATTATACCCCCTGAACAGTATATAAAAGTAATTCTTTAATAACTTTTGGGTTTTTGTCCGATTGTAATCGAATTTTCATGGATAATTACAATTACGATTATTATTATGTGCACCAAATAGGAACGTTCTACGCTTATTGTAAATGGGTTCAAATTCGGTTTTTTCGATTTGCTGGGTCGGAAGGGGGTGTGTGGCAAAATCTAAGATAGAGTTGATCTACGCAAAAATTTTGTAAATGTTGTCACCAAATTTGGTAGCTCTAGCTTTAATAGTCTCTGAGATCCAGGTGTTTATACCCACAGACGGACAGGGCTATATCGATACCCCTATTGATGCTGATCAAGCATATTTATATTTTGTGTCGTAGCAGATACCTCCTTCTGTTTCTTATGCACATTCAGACAAACGCATTAAGTCATGAATTTTTATAAAATCCATGACCTAAACACACATTAAAAATACTAAAAAAAAAATACTAAACAAGTAGGAACGGCTACAGTCAAGCTTTGACTGTACGCGGTCACGGATTTTTAGTGTGCATGCGCAGCGTTTTATAATGTTATATAATTATGAAAATTTTAATAATTATTGGGTAAAACAAGTAGGAAAGCTACTGTCGAGTTTGCTCGACTGTGAGATACCCATCACTCAATTTTACTGAATGGAAGAACAATAAAAAGCGAATATCGAAATATTATATTTCTCAAAAGTATACGGGAAAATATACTAAAAAAAAAATTTACTAAAAATATACCACAAAAAAATAAACCGAAATTAATTTTATTCTAAATAATTAGCTTGGTAGCAGTTCATTATGTTTATTGAACACCATTATTATGTCACTGAGTGACAACTAGCTGAACAGGTGCAGCAGCACCCGATTTCGCCTCATAAAAGTAATTCGTTAATAACTTCTGTGTTTTTTATCCGATTGTAACCAAATTTTCAGAGATCGTTAAGATGATGATTAGTATTGTGTGTGATGAACGTTCTAGCTTTAACATAACGCTTGGAAATCGTTTTTTTCGATTTACGGGGGCGGAAGGGGGCGTGGCCAACATCTAAAATAAACTTGGTCTGTCCACCAAGTTTGTATATGTTGTCTCCAAAATTGGTAGCTCTAGCTTTTATAGTCTCTGAGATCTCGTTGTTCATACAGACAGATGGACAGACAGACAGGGCTATATCGACTCGGCTGTTGATGCTGATCAAGAATATATATACTTTATGTGGTCGCACACGCCTCCTTCTGCCTGTTACGCACATCCGGGCAAACGCAAAAGGTCATGATTGTCTTAAAATCCATGACCTAAAAACATATAAAATACATGTGAAAAACATACCGAAATAAACGAGATATATACCAAAATACTCCCAAATATACTTCAACAACTATATATATATACTAATATATTATATTATATATAATATAATATACTGAAAAATTATTAAAATTAAACAAAAACAAGTAAGAAAGCTACAGTCGAGTTTGCTCGACTGTGAGATACCCGCCACCCAATCTGTGAGATACCCACCACCCAATTTTACCATCAAACAAGTAAGAAAGCTACAGTCGAGTTTGCTCGACTGTGAGATACCCGCCACCCAATTTTACCATCAAAATATTATATTTATATAATAGTATAAAAATATACTAAAACAAGTAAGAAAGCTACAGTCGAGTTTGCTCGACTGTGAGATACCCGCCACCCAATTTTACCATCCAAATATTATATTTTTCAAAATATACTGAAAAAATACTAAAAAAAATATACTAAAAAATGCCAAAATAATATATCAACATTTTCTTTGTTCGAAATTATTAGCTTGGCGGCACTTTAGTTGGTTTATTGAACACCATTATTATGTCGCGGAGTGTCATAGCAACTAACTAGGCAGCACTAGCAGTTGCACGTGGTAACGCCTTATAAAAGTAATATCTTAATAACTTCTGTGTTTTTTATCCGATTGTAACCAAATTCGCAGAGATCATTAAGGCAGTGATTAGTATTGTGTGTACCAAAATTGAACGTTCTAGGTTTAAAACGACGCCTGCAATTCGGTTTTATTCGATTTACGGGGGCGGGAGGGGGCGTGGCCAAAATCAAAAACAAACTTGATCTGCGTGCAACAATAAGACATACTGTCGCGAAAAATTTGTTGCTCTATCTCTTATAGTCTCTGAGATCTAGGTGTTCATACGGACGGACGGACAGACGGACAGACGGACAGACGGACAGACGGACATGGCTATATCGTCTCGGCTGTTGACGCTGATCAAGAATATATATACTTTATGGGGTCGGAGATGCTTCCTTCTGCCTGTTACATACATTTTCGGTCGGCACAAAGCCATAATACCCTTCTACCCTTTGGGTAGGCGGGTATAAAAAATTATACTAAAAATACCAAAATAATATATCAAAATTTTCTTTGTTCGAAGTTATTAGCTTGGCGGCACTTTAGTTGGTTTATTGAACACCATTATTATGTCGCGGAGTGTCATAGCAACTAGCTAGGCAGCACTAGCAGTTGCACGTGGTAACGCCTTATAAAAGTCATATCTTAATAACTTCTGTGTTTTTTATCCGATTGTAACCAAATTCGCAGAGATCATTAAGGCAGTGATTGGTATTGTGCGTACCAAAATTGAACGTTCTAGGTTTAAAACGACGCTTGCAATTCGGATTTATTCGATTTACAGGGGCGGGAGGGGGCGTGGCCAAAATCAAAAACAAACTTGATCTGCGTGCAACAATAAGACATACTGTCGCGAAATTTGTTGCTCTATCTCTTATAGTCTCTGAGATCTAGGTGTTCATACGGACGGACAGACGGACAGACGGACATGGCTATATCGTCTCGGCTGTTGACGCTGATCAAGAATATATACCAAAGGGCAGAAGGGTATTATGGCTTTGTGCCGACCGAAAATGTATGTAACAGGCAGAAGGAAGCATCTCCGACCCCATAAAGTATATATATTCTTGATCAGCGTCAACAGCCGAGACCATATAGCCAAATCCGTGTGGCAGTCAGTCCGTCCTTTTGAACACCTAGATCTCAGAGACTATAAGAGATAGAGCAACAAATTTTTCGGGACAGTGCGTCTTATTGTTGCATGCAGATTAAGTTTGTTTTAGATCTTTAACACGCCCCCCTCCACCCCCGTAAATCGAAAAAAACCAATTTGAAGCGGTATTTCAAACCTATTCTATCCTAACCTAATCTCTGAAAATTTGGTTACAATCGGATGAAAAACACAGAAGTTATTAACGAATTACTTTTATAAGGCGTAATCAGGTGCAGCTGCACCTAGTTAGTTGCTAATAATGGTGTTCAATAAACCTACTTAAGTGCCGCCAAGTTAATAATTTCGAACAAAGAAAATTATTGTATATTATTTTGGTATTTTAAGTATATTTTTATACCCGCCTACGCCCCTTTCGCCACCGTAAATCGTAAAAAAACGAATTGCAAGCGTCATTTTAAACCTAGAACCTTCAAAGTTTTGGTACGCACAATACTCATAGCACACAATAATCATCATCTAAAAGATCTCTGAAAATTTGGTTACAATCTGATAAAAAACACAGAAGTTATTAACGAATTACTTTTATACGGCGTAAGCAGGTGCAGCTGCACCAAGTTAGTTGCTATGTCACTCCGTGACATTATAATGGTGTTCAATAAACCAACTAAAGTGCCGCCAAGCTAATAATTTCGAACAAAGAAAATTGTGGTATATTATTTTGGTATATTTTTAGTATATATTTATACCCGCCTACCCAAAGGGTAGAAGGGTATTATGGCTTTGTGCCGACCGAAAATGTATGTAACAGGCAGAAGGAAGCATCTCCGACCCCATAAAGTATATATATTCTTGATCAGCGTCAACAGCCGAGACGATATAGCCATGTCCGTCTGTCCGTCCGTCCGTCCGTCCGTCTGTCCGTCTGTCCGTCTGTCCGTCCGTCCGTATGAACACCTAGATCTCAGAGACTATAAGAGATAGAGCAACAAATTTTTCGCGACAATATGTCTTATTGTTGCACGCAGATCAAGTTTGTTTTTGATTTTGGCCACGCCCCCTCCCGCCCCCGTAAATCGAATAAAACCGAATTGCAGGCGTCGTTTTAAACCTAGAACGTTCAATTTTGGTACACACAATACCAATCATTGCCTTAATGATCTCTGCGAATTTGGTTACAATCGGATAAAAAACACAGAAGTTATTAAGATATTACTTTTATAAGGCGTTACCACGTGCAACTGCTAGTGCTGCCTAGTTAGTTGCTATGACACTCCGCGACATAATAATGGTGTTCAATAAACCAACTAAAGTGCCGCCAAGCTACTAATTTCGAACAAAGAAAATGTTGATATATTATTTTGGCATTTTTTAGTATATTTTTTTTAGTATTTTTTCAGTATATTTTGAAAAATATAATATTTGGATGGTAAAATTGGGTGGCGGGTATCTCACAGTCGAGCAAACTCGACTGTAGCTTTCTTACTTGTTTTTATATATTTTCCAGTATATTATTTAAAAACATAATATTTCGATTATAAAATTGGGTGGAGGGTATCTCACAGTCGAGTAAGCTCGACAGTAGCTTTCATACTTGTGCAGTATATTTTTGAAAAACATAATATTTCGATGGTAAAATTGGGTGGAGGGTATCTCACAGGCTTTCTTACTTGTTTTAGAATATTTTGGTATATTTTTTCAGTACATTTACGAAAAATAGAATATTAAGATATTAGGAAGTTATTAAATATTAATATTAGAAAGTTAAGGTTTTGTTACATTCATTAAAAATGGGTGACGCGTATCTCACAGTCCTCTTACAGTCAAATTTTGACAGCTGCCAGTTCTACTTGTTAGGTCATGGATTTTAAAAAATTCATTTTTTGGTATATTTTTAGTATATTTTCCAGTATATTTTTGAAAAATACAATATTTCTATAGTCGCTATTAATTATTCTTCCATTCAGTAAAATTGAGTGACGTGTATCACATAGTCAAGCAAACTCGACAGTAGCTTTCATACATGTTTTACCCAATAATTATTATAATTTTCATAATTTTATAACATTATTAAACGCTGCGTTTCAAGAATATCTTCTTTTGTGCTCTAACTTTCACAGGTACACTAAAAATCCATGACCTCATACAGTAAAAGCTTGACTGTAGTCGTTCCTACTTCTTATATGTATATATTTGTAATCTTGAGCGCTGAATTCTTTCAATATAGTATTTAGGAAATATAAATTTAGTGTACCTTAGACTTAATATTCACAATTTGTGGGGTACATTGAGTTACTTCTATATTGTACATACTTTACATAGTGCATTACAATTATTGCAGTTCAAGTGCATTGCAATTCTCTATGCAGTTACACACATTAATTCGCAACACTTTTCTCTCAAGCACTTTGTAAGGAGACACATATGAAAGTCCAAATCAGATTTCTAGTCCGACTCGAAATCTGCGACCGCGGCCGGCAGGACAACCGCACACCTTTGCGAACAGTTTGCATTTACGCCACGACCAACAAGCGCAGCTCAAATAAATATTAAGCAAGTAAAAAAGCTGTAGTCGAGTTTGCTCGACTGTGATATACTCGCCATCCGTTTTTGCTGAATACAACAAAAAATTCGAGGGACCGTTAAAATATAATGTTTTTCTGATATATACTAGAAAATATACTAAAAAAAATATACAGATTTTCGGAGACCATTAATATGGTAATATATATTTGGTTATAGGTTTCAAATGAAGGTTGCAATTCTATTATTTTCGATGGTGGGGACGTTGCCAAAATATACAACAACCTTGATCTACGTGCAAAAATAAGATATACTATTTGAAAAGTTATGCTTTAGCTCTTATAGCCTCTGAGATCTAGGTGTTCATACTGACGGACGAACAAACGCACGTGGCTATATCATTTGTTTTCGGTTGGCACAAGCTTATAATAAATACCCTTCTACCCTTTTGGGAGGGTATAAAAATCGTAACAATTTTGATTGAGTGGACATCACCCAAGAGGGTACTAGGGGAACGAGATAACAACTAAGATGACCGAATTGCAGTTGCATAATATGTTCATAATATGAGAAGAGCGGGTTGCATATGGTAAAAAATTGATGAAGGGAAAAATGAGAAAAAAAACAAGTAAAGAAGCTACAGTCGAGTTTGCTTGACTTTGAGATATCCGCGATCCATTTTTACTGAATGGAACAAACCTTAAAAAAAATCCGTAATATATTTTTTGAGAATATACTTAAAATAAAAAAAATATACTCCAATATACCACCGTTGAAATTATTAGCTTGACTGCTTTTTACTAGGTAAGTTAAATACCTCTATTACATCATAGATTGGCATATTCAGGTGTGGATGCACGTAATTTCACATTTTAAAAGTATTTCTTAAATAACTTCTGTGGCTTTTATCCGATTTTAACTAAGGTTTTATTAACATAGTGATTACGATTGTGTGTACAAAGAACTAACACTCTTAAGCTTGAAAAGCACTTTTCATCGATTTTCGGAGACCGAAAGGGGCGTGGCCAAATTCAATAACAAACTTTGCAACAGTATCTATATTACTACATATTGTCAGAAAATTTTGTTGCTCTAGCTCTTAATCTCTGAAATCTGACAAACAGACGGACATGGCCATATCGTCTTGGCTGTTGATGCTGTTCAAGAACGTATATAATATATGAGGTCAGAGTTGCCTGTTATATACATTTTCGGGTGGCCCAAAGTTATAATAGCCTCTCTTTAGCCGTTGGGTAAGCGGGTATAATAATAATATAATAATAATAATGAAGCGCCAGGTGTTTCCTGTTTGTGTTTGGCCACCAAAAAATCAACAATGTGCAACACTTTACTCGTGCACACACATTCACTCGTACACCTTTTGAAAGGGCAGCGTGTATAAATAAAAATAACTCTCCTGCAGCGGTGCGCTTTATTTGCGATTCGTTTTTTTTCCTTTCGAAAACTATTTTTCTTCGTTGATGTTTGTGTATCTGCGTAAATCTATTTTCAGATATACTCGTATGGGTGTATGAAAATACGCCTACGTGCATAATCTCTTAATTGTGTATGTAATATTTATACCCGCCTACCAAAAGGGTAGAAGGGTATTATAACTTTGTGCCGACCGAAAATGTATGTAACAGGCAGAAGGATGCATCTCCGACCCCATAAAGTATATATAAGTATATATTCTTGATCAGCGTCAACAGCCGAGACGATATAGCCATATCCGTCTGTCCATCTGTCTGTCCGTAGAAACACCTAGATCTCAGAGACTATAAGAGATAGAGCAACAAATTTTCGGGACAGTGTGTCTTATTGTTGCACGCAGATCAAGTTTGTTTTAGATTTTTGCCACGCCCCCTTCCACCCCTGTAAATCGTTAGAAACCGAATTGCAAGCGTCATTTTAAACCTAGTACGTTCAATTTTGGTGCGCACATTAGTAATCACCATATTAATGATCTCTGAAAATTTGGTCGGATAAAAAACACAGAAGTTATTAAAGAATTACTTTTATAAGGCGAAATAAGTTGCAGCTGATCCTAACTAGTTGCTATGACACTCCGTGACATATTAATGGTATTCAATAAGCCTACTTAAGTGCCGCCAAGCTAATAACTTCGAACAAAGAAAACTTTGGTATATTATTTTGGTATATTTTTAGTACACTTGTTTAGTTTATTTACCAGTATATTTTGAAAAAATATAATATTTCGATGGTAAAATTAGGTGGCGGGTATCTCACAGTCGAGCAAACTCGACAGTAGCTTTCTTACTTGTTTTTTCCTACTTCCGTGTGAATTTTACATACATATGTGATGTTCGCAGTTGGCCATCAAATGCGCTTACCTATCGACATCTGTGGCCACACACATAGGACCCTGTTCACAGAACTCGGAATACAGAACACAATATTCGGTGGATGACCCACAGAAAAAAGAAAATGCAAGGAGTTTGTTAGCAAATGGAAAGCATTGACTGCATATTGGGGTGGGCTTACAAGAGAATTGAGTTACGGAAAATAAAACATTAAATAATTCTACAAAAAAATTGTATTGTATTGTAAATAAAGTAAAAACACGTAGGAACGGCAACAGTCAAGCTTTTACTGTTCGAGGTCATGGATTTTAAGTGTACCTGCGGAAGTTACAGCATAAAAGAAGCTAATCTTGAAACTCAGCGTTTAATAATGTTATAAAATTATGAAAATTATAATAATTATTGGATAAAACAAGTAAGAAAGCTACTATCGAGTTTGCTCGACTGTGAGATACCCGTCACCCATTTTTTCTGAATGCAACAAACTTTAAAAAAGAGCTCCGAAACTCTATTTTTTTGAGAATATACTAAATAATAATCCAAAAAAATTTCCTGAAACAAACCACCGTAAAAATGATTGGATTGGTTGTATGTTATAAGGTTTATCGAATACCTTAATTATATCACTGAGTGGCATAGCCACTGAACATGAGTAACTGCACCTGATTTCACATTTAAAAGGTCGTGGCCAAATTCTAAAACAAACTTGAAACAGTAACTATATTACTACACACTGTCACCAAATATGGCTGCTCTAGCTCTTATAGCCTCTGAAATTCAATTATGTATATATATGTATGTATATACATATGTATATACTTTATATCTGTAATATACATTTTCGGCATAAAGCTATAATAAACTTCTACCCTTCTAAGCCAACCAAGTTGTGAGAATGATTTTATATGAATCTCCCTCAAGCTGTTTGTTTTTTAAATTTAATATCTTAGTAGCTCAAAATATGTCTTTGAGAAAAATTTCGTTAGTAAACTATATTGATACTTTCCATGCAACTATTATCACTTAAAGATTGTCTGAGCAAAGTTTGTATTATTATATTATTACAATATTATGGTATTTTTATTATAACATTATCAACATTGTTGACTAGGAGATGCGACTTTAAACAATCATAATTGCGAGTAGCATTTTGTCCCAAATTAAGATTATATTGGACAGTTATTAATCGTTTTTGTAACCGACTCTAAGAATCAGTCATTAACATGTTATCATTTTAGGGTAAGTTTTTTGTGATAAGGTGACATGCACATATATCAAATTATAAGATGAACGGCATCTGTATTCACCTTTCTTTAGTTTTACAAACCTATAGTACTTACATTTGATCTTAGAAGATTTTTGTTTCCTTCAGGGTAAATAGTTATTTTTTCGTTTTTAATAGTGCAGTCATCCAATTTTTTTTTATTTTGACCACGTGAAAACAATTCTTTTATTTTAAGAATATCACAAATGTGCACATTAAAAAAAATTGCATTTTATATTGGGATAATTATATTACTTTGATAATATCTATATGTTTAACAAAAAACGCACATTCAAACACAAGCCCGCACGCAAGTATAAACACACATGATATAAGAAAACACACATTAGTAATATTTGATAAACCAAAGATGTTGGGCTTCAACATGAGTTCTAAGGTATGATTGTAATAACGCTTAAGTTTGAGATTCAATTATGGTTGCAATTACGATTTATTGTAGAGCTTGTTAGCTTTCTTCGAGCTCTGAGGCAGATGATCGGATCAAACGACAAGAAGATATTAAACTATTTTTTTGCGGTAACCATGAACGCGACCGCTACGAGCGGTTGGCGAAGCCGACAGTGAAGTCAACAGAACGTCATCATAATCACGACACGGACAAGGATGAGAACGAGGACAAGACGAAGGAGCGACGGCGTTCCGTTGTTGTTGTCGATAGCGATGTTGGTGTTAGTGTGGACGTATGCTTCGCTTTTGGAGTCTGAGCCTTAATTTGAGGACTCAGTTGACGTCAATAGCGACGACGCAGCCCAACCGCCATTTGGAGCACGAGTGCCGCCTCTTTTTGCGTTTTTCAAGCAACCGCTTTGGGTATATAATTCTTTTTCTTGGCTTAACATTTACCACGAGAACCAGTAGCAGTGGTTTTTGCTTGTGGTGTCCCAGCAGCGACGCCAACAACAACAGCGACGTGGACTGCAGCGTCAGCGATGCTGCGTCGCGTCTCTGCCGAAGCAAAAGCCAAGCCAAAACCGAAACCGAAACCAAAAACGTCAACTACACCACAAGCAGAAAGGCCGCAACGATGTCTTCAAGTTAGTCCCTCAACCCCAACACGGCTTTAGGCCCCCACCGTCTTTCCGAACTGTGCAGTTTCTATCCCGGACAGTGGTGAGAAAAAAAGCGCTCAATTTTTGCACTCACAACACCTTCGTCAGTTGCTTAGAGAACTCAGCAGTAAAACCGATAGTGGGATGACTGGAAAAGAGCAGAGCAAGGCAGCAATAATAGAAAGTACAACAATCAAAAAAAATTGAGTTGAATTTCACAGGAAGCTGGAAGCGGCCACCTCCTTGACGACTCATTTTTCTATTCAGTATTTCCTTTTTTATGTTCGTTGACGCTGTTGCTGCTAATGGTGTTTCTCTTTTCGCGTTAGCAACCCCTAATATGTCTTGGAATTCATGTTTCACTTTGACTCAAGCGAAAAAATCTCAACGCACTCGCATATCGTGGTAAATAAGCACCATGGACTTTACGGCAGACACCCCACAGGCGCTCAACCTCAAGATTGCAGGTCCAAGACGGTGCCCAAAAATGAAACCGGCGCGGCTTTGCGGCGAGCCTCTGCTAACCAGAGAATGTATATAAATGCCGGGCCTAGTATGACTGAGACAACGAACCGGTGTAACAGAGACATCTCTACATAGTACAGTGCAAGCGTTGCTTATGAAATGCAAAAGATTGAGAGAGAGCGAGAGAGAAGTCATGGAAACAACGGTAAAATGTTGCGGCTGCCATTTGCGGCCAAAAACGAGTAATATTCAAAATAGGCGCTTCAATACCGCGAAGCGAGCTGAAGGACTCTAGAGCTTGTGCCCCGAATGGAATGGCTTGAGTGAAAAATTGCACCGTTAACCACATGAGCGAAAGACGTTCCCTTACTAGCACACACACATAATAAAAGCATGACGAGATGAATTCTTTGGATTATTTTTTGTCACCAGGGCGGAGTTTTCCTTACTTTCAATTGCGACGCTTCAACGACTTTGTTTCAGCATATTAGCGTTAAATTCAACCCTCCTACATTTTGCGGTTTTAGTATGTATCGAAAAAAAAACGTCGAGCTGCATGTCTGCTTCCCTGGTGGTGTTAGTGTTGATGGCGCTAGTGAGTTTTCATTGCTGTGCTGATGGTGGAGGTGGTGGAATGTTTTGTCAATCGGCGGTTGCGCAGCAAGTTTGGCGAAGGGTGTGTTGTTGGTTTAATGAAACCGCAAGAATTATTATACGCTGTGGTCGATTAGTATATCAAAATCCTAATCCCACCGCTCTTCAGCCGAACAGCCAACCAAACTGCTTCTCGTCCATAAGCCAATGAGCGCCTGTGCATTCTACACTTGCTCATATAAAATGGTGGCCCATTGGAAAATTCCAAGACATCAAAACAGATTTTCTGATGAATAAATGAAAAACGTTATAGCACAAAAAGTATTGTGAATGTGTTACTTGACAACCTAAAAATGCAAAGAAATATAATAGTTCAATTTTTAAGTTTAAAAATTTTCAAAAACATACTATTCGCAATCTATATAAATGTATATATGTAGTTATTTTATCTGAATGACTTATAACGCTAAGATTGTTTTTTTTTTACTAGTAAGAAATCTATAATTAAGTTTGCAACAAACATTAAAAAAAACAAGTAAGAAAGCTACAGTCGAGTTTGCTCGACTGTGAGATACCCGCCACCCCATTTTACCATCAAAATATTATATTTTTATAATAGTATAAAAATATACTGAAACAAGTAAGAAAGCTACAGTCGAGTTTGCTCGACTGTGAGATACCCGCCACCCAATTTTACCATCCAAATATTATATTTTTCAAAATATACTGAAATAATACTAAAAAAAAATATACTAAAAAATACCAAAATAATATATCAAAATTTTCTTTGTTCGAAGTTATTAGCTTGGCGGCACTTTAGTTGGTTTATTGAACACCATTATTATGTCGCGGAGTGTCATAGCAACTAGCTAGGCAGCACTAGCAGTTGCACGTGGTAACGCCTTATAAAACTAATATCTTAATAACTTCTGTGTTTTTTATCCGATTGTAACCAAATTCGCAGAGATCATTAACATGGTGATTAATATTGTGCATACCAAAATTGGACGTTCTAGGTTTAAAACGACGCTTACAATTCGGTTTTATTCAATTTACGGGGGCGGGAGGGGGCGTGGCCAAAATCAAAAACAAACTTGATCTGCGTGCAACAATAAGACATATTGTCGCGAAAAATTTGTTGCTCTATCTCTTATAGTCTCTGAGATCTAGGTGTTCATACGGACGGACGGACAGACGGACAGACGGACAGACGGACGGACGGACAGACGGACATGGCTATATCGTCTCGGCTGTTGACGCTGATCAAGAATATATATACTTTATGGGGTCGGAGATGCTTCCTTCTGCCTGTTACATACATTTTCGGTCGGCACAAAGCCATAATACCCTTCTACCCTTTGGGTAGGCGGGTATAAAAATACTAAAAATAATATACTAAAAATACCAAAATATTATATCAAAATTTTCTTTGTTCGAAATTATTAGCTTGGCGGTACTTTAGTTGGTCTATTGAACACCATTATTATGTCGCGGAGTGTCATAGCAACTAGCTAGGTGCAGTTGCACGTGGTAACGCCTTATAAAACTAATATCTTAATAACTTCTGTGTTTTTTATCCGATTGTAACCAAATTCGCAGAGATCATTAACATGGTGATTAATATTGTGCATACCAAAATTGGACGTTCTAGGCTTAAAACGACGCTTGCAATTCGGTTTTATTCGATTTACGGGGGCGGGAGGGGGCGTGGCCAAAATCAAAAACAAACTTGATCTGCGTGCAACAATAAGACATATTGTCGCGAAAAATTTGTTGCTCTATCTCTTATAGTCTCTGAGATCTAGGTGTTCATACGGACGGACGGACAGACGGACAGACGGACAGACGGACATGGCTATATCGTCTCGGCTGTTGACGCTGATCAAGAATATATATACTTTATGGGGTCGGAGATGCTTCCTTCTGCCTGTTACATACATTTTCGGTCGACACAAAGCCATAATACCCTTCTACCCTTTGGGTAGGCGGGTATAAAAATACCACAATATACCACTGAAAAAACTATAAGAACTACATTTACTAGGCCTATTGAATACCTTTATTACGAGTACATAATAAAGTGGCGTAGCCACTGTATAGTTGCAGATACACTTGTTTCTACCCTTTAAAAGTATTTCTTAAATAACTTCTGTGTTTTTTTTTCGATCGTAACTAAACTAAAATAAATCATTAAAATAGTAATAAATCATTACTTGTTTTTGAGATCCAGATGTTCATACGGACGGAGAGGCGAGTATAAAAACATGTCCGTCTGGTTGCTTGTTTGTCTATACGAAAACCTGGATCTCGGAGATTATACGAGTAATATTGTGACTGTTGCAAGTTTGTTTTATAATTTTGACACGCAAATTTCCGCCCCATCAAATCGATAAAATGAATTTAAAGCTACAGCGTTAATTGTTGGTACACACAACCGTATTTACTATTTTAATGATTAATTTTAGTTTAGTTACGATCGAAAAAAAAACAGAAGTTATTTAAGAAATACTTTTAAAGGGTAGAAACAAGTGTGTCTGCAACTATACAGTGGCTACGCCACTTTATTATGTAATAAAGGTATTCAATAGGCCTAGTAAATGTAGTTCTTATAGTTTTTTCAGTGGTATATTGTGGTATTTTTTGTTATTTTGTTTAGTATATTTAAAACAAAAATCCTATATTCCGAATTTTTATACCCGCCTACCCCTACCCCGCCTATGAACACCTAGATCTCAGAGACTATAAGAGATAGAGCAACAAATTTTTCGGGACAGTATGTGTTATTGTTGCACGCAGATCAAGTTTGTTTTTGATTTTGGCCACGCCCCCTTCCGCCCATGCAAATTGGAAAAAACTGAATTGCAAGCGTCGTTTTAAATCTAGAACGTTCAATTTTGGTACGCACAATACTAATTACCATCTTAATGATCTCTGCGAATTTGGTTACAATCGGATAAAAAACAAAGAAGTTATTATGATATTACTTTTATAAGGCGTTACCACGTGCAGCTGCTAGTGCTGCCTAGTTATTTGCTATGACAGTTCGCGACATAATAATGGTGTTTAATAAACCAACTAAAGTGCCGCCAAGCTAATAATTTCGAACAAAGAAAATTTTGGTATATTATTTTGGTATATTTTACTAAATTTTTTTTTGTAGTATTTTTTCAGTATATTATAAAAAATTTAATATTTTGATGGTAAAATTGGGTGGCGGGTATCTCACAGTCGAGCAAACTCGACTGTAGCTTTCTTACTTGTTTCAATATATTTTTGAAAAATATAATGTTTCAATAGTAAAATTGGGTGGCGGGTATCTATCTCACTGTCGAGCAAACTCGACAGTAACTTTCTTACTTGTTCAATGCAGATCATGTTTGTCTTAGATAAACCCGATTAATCGATTAAAAAAACGCTCTTAATTGTTGATGCACTCAGTAAAATATTATAGTCGAGCAAACTCGATAGAAGATTTTTTATTTGTTTTTATTATGCCCGACAAAACAAAGGGTAGACGGGTATTGTATTATTATTTTGTGTCGACCGAAAATGTATGCAACAGGCAGAAAGCGGCATCTCCGACCCAATAAACTATATACATTCTTAGTTAGAGTCAAACGATATAGCCATACGATATAGCCATGTCCGTCCGCCGTAAGAACACATAATTCTCAGAGACTATAAGAGGTAGAGCAACCTATTCTTCGGGATAGTATGTCTCAATATTGCACGCAGATCAATTTTTTTTTAGATTTTGACTACGCCCCTTTCGGCTCACGCAAATTGAAAAATAATTTTGGGCCTACAACATTCAATTTTAGTATGCACAATACTAAGCACTGTTTGAATGATCTCTGAAAATCTGGTTGCAATCGGACAAAAATAAAGTGCTACCAAGCAAACAATTTTCAACAAAGTTAATTTCGGTATTTCATTTTGTATATTTTTAGTATATTTGTTTTAATATATTTTCCAGTATATTTTTGAAAAATATAATATAATATTTCAATTGTAGCTTATATTTATTCTTTCGTTCTGTAAAATTGGGAGACGGGTATCACACAGTCGAGCAAACCTGAACTTAGCTACAACTTTCTTACTTGTTCTTAGTTTCGTTGTTGTCGTTCCGTCACAAGAGCATGAAATTCTGTATATAAAGTTGCGTTTGTCATTGTTAGATATCGGATTTTCCTTGTTACTGAAACACATGCTGTTTGTTGTAGGTCTTACCTGCTATATTTATCATTTAATTTTGGCGTGGCCAAAATCCAAAACAAACTTGATCTGCGTCCAACAATAAGACATACTGTCCTGAAGAACTTGTTGCTCTATCTCTTATAGTCTCTGTGATCTAGGTGTTCATACGGACAGACGGACATGGCTATATCGTCTTGGTTGTTGATAATACCCTTCTACCCTTTGGTATTTTCTTTGTTCGAAATTTTAAGCTTGACAAATTTTCAGAGATCATCAAAAATGGTGATAAGTATTGTTTGTACAGAAATTGAATGTTTTAGGTTTAAAACGAGGCTTGCAATTCGGAAGTTGATGCGGCCAAAATCTAAAACAAACTTTATCTGCATGCAACAATAAGACACACTATTCCGTAAAATTGGTTGCTCTAACACTTATAGTCTCTAAGATCTAGGTGTTCATACGGACGGACGGACATACGGACATGGCTATAACGTCTCGGCTGTTGGCGGTGACCAAGAATATATACTTTATGGGATCCGAGATGCTTCCATCCATGTTACATACATTATCGGTTGGCACAAAGTTTCACAAAAATCAAGTTTGTTTTGGATTTTAACCACGCCCCCTTCCATCTCCGTAAATCGAAAAAAAACGATTTCCAAGTGTTATGTTAAAGCTAGAACGTTCAGTTTTGGTACACACAATACTACTAATCATCATCTTAATGATCTCTAAAAATTCGGCCATAACCGGATATAAAACACCGAAGTTAGTAAACAATTACTATTATTAGGCCAAATCAGGTGCAGCTGCTCCTGATAGAAGGTTGCTCTTATTTATTCTTTCATTTAGTAAAATTGGATGGTTGGTATCACAGTCGACCAACTCGACAGTAGCTTTGTTACCATTGGGTGGCGGGTATCTCACAGTCGAGCAAACTCGACTGTAGCATTCTTACTTGTTTTAGTAATGCTAATCAAATATACTGTACAATTATTAGCTTGACTGCATTTTACTGGGATTATTGCATACCTATATTACATCTTCTTGAATAACTTCTGTTTTTTATCCGATTGTAACTAAACACAGAACTCAATTAGATTGTGATTGAAAAAAAAAACAATTGAAATTCGTTTTTCTCGATTTGCGTACGCGGATAGGGGCGTGTCAAAATATAAAACAATCTTGATACAGTGGCTATATTACTTCATATTGTCACCGATGTTTGTTGCACTAGCTCTTATACGAGTAGTCTTTGGAATCCAGATTTTCGTACAGACAGATAGACGGGCAGACGGCCATGGCTATAGCGTTTCGGCTGCTGACGCTGATCAACAATATATATCTAATACAATAAATATGTCATATCCATTTTCATAAAGTTGTAATACCCTTTGTCTAGATGGGTGTACCTAGCAAAGCACTTCGAGAGAGCATTTTAGTGGAACAATCATCGAACTTCTCTTTCCTTGAACCTTGCTATTCCGGAGCATTCTTTTGCAAATACAGAGATTCAAACACCAAATTTACTTTTTGTGGCGATGCTGTATCGATCGAATGTAACTTTTCTTCCAAATTTGCTTGCAAGTGTTTTAGCTCTGTGCAAGGGGGATCATCCTCAAAAGCCATCTTGCTTTTGAATTGGAAACTATGGAGCAACTTGCGTCTTGTGATTAACAGGTTTCTTCAGGAAAGCATATATGCCTTTTATTTTTAGTAATGCTAGTACTCTTTCATCCTGATTGATGCCCTGCTGAAGAGTCTATCGATCGCTGGGCCGTTGATGCTAATGACTTGACTACGGCTAGTGCTTGAGTTCTACTGTAGTTAAGAGCGTTGTGAAGCGCAGTGCCTCTAGCCTTCGGTCTCAAGCTGTCGCAGAGGCGTTGCCGTAAGTTGAAGTCGTATCCTACGATTCTGCCCAAGTTGCATCAAATTCAGTGGTATTCCAAGGCAGGTCAGGGTGAAAATATACAGTCGCCACTACTATTTCGCCCAAATTAGTGGATATCGATGCAGTTGATATCTGTATATGATTTGTTGCGATCGGGGTAACTCTTAACTAGCCGATAACTTATAAGGATTTTTTTTGATCTTGATCATGAAGCATTTAAGTTACGTTTTTTTTTTGTTAGTTGTTTAAGTTGTTTTTATAAGTGATAACTAGTAATTAGGAGTGGCACGTCTAATTTTTTATCTGAAGTAAAGAAGAATTTTATCCCGATTGCGGTGGAATTCACTATAGATAGCTTAAGCAAAAACTTACAATAAAAAAAAAGTAAAAGCGGAAGCGATCATCAATATAACATATTAATAATATATTACGCTCGGCTCAATATTATGTATAAGTAGAGTAAGACGAGTAAAAATTAAATACAACACTCAGTGTTTTAGGCCGAAGTGGTTTTATTTATATTCCATGCTTGATTGTTCTTTTGCAATAGTACTCTTGAGACTCAATTCTATTTTAGCTTGGTTTTCTTTATAATTGGTGACAGAGTTTAAGGTTTATTTTAAAGAGGCTTGAGAATTCGGCTGTACATATAGATGTAATATTTATTATAGTATTGATAGTTGAATTATTATTTTTAACAAGGTCAAATGAATATTTGAGACATATGTATGTATGTTTAGCGCGACAATTTTATTTGGTTTGTTCCCAAATAGAACTTGACGATTTGAATGCTTATTCCCGACTTTGAAGCTTAATTGAACTTATCCTATTGACAGGTTCTGCAGCTTGACTTTTATTCTTCTGCTCTACAACTTGACTTCTACTTTTTGTCTTGATGGCCTGACGACTTTTCTGCTTGACTTCTATCCTTCTCCTTTTGCTGCTTCGTGACTACTGATTACTAATCTTGTTATCGATATCACAACCGATCGGCACTGAAAGTTCTGATGCGCGTATTGCCATATCGCCAATTCCACAGTCAGTGTTCCCACCGGGATCCATATTGCAACTTGTTACATATGTATGTATGTAGATGTGTTGACATATTTTGGAACAAAAGTAGGTAAGGGGTTAGTTGTGACAATTGCATAATTCTAGAACCTTATATTAACATGAATATTTTTCTTTTAAATCTTAATATACAAAAAAACATCCAACAGCTATAATGGTTAAAGTGATAATTTTAATTTCATTTAAGTTTTTAAAATTTTGTAGTGTGAAGTGTTTAAAATCCAAAAAATTTTTGTATGATTGGTATAATAATTCTATTGGGTAAAAAAAGAGCAACCAATTTTTCGGGATGGTATGTGTCATTTTGGTACGCAGATCAAGATTTGCATTTCTCACCGAAAAAATCGGAATTTCAAGCGTTATTTTAAACATAATATTAATCACCATCTAAATAATCTGCAAATTTGGTTACAATTGGACAAAAAACACATAAGTTATTCGAAAAATACTTATATAGGGCAAAATCAGGTGCAGCTGCACTTGGTTTGTTGCTATGTCACTAAGTGGCATAATAATGGTGTTCAATAAACCAAATAAGGTGCTACCAAGCTAATACTTTTCAACTATGATAATTTGGGTATATTTTTAGGTCATGGATTTGAAAAAAAAACATGACCTTTTGCGTTTGTCCGAATGTGCGTAACAGGCAGAAGCATCAACAGCCGAGTCGATATAGCCATGTCCGTCAGTTCGTCTGTCTGTATGAACATCGAGATCTCAGAGACTATAAAAGCTAGACCTTCCAAATACAAACTTGGTGGGCAGATGAAGTTTATTTTAGATGTTGGTAACGCCCCCTTCCGCCTCCGTAAATCGAAAAAAACTATTTCAAAGCATCATGTTAAAGCTAGAACGTTCAATTGGCACACACAAAACTAATCATCATCTTAATGATCTCTGATTTTGGTTACAATCGGACAAAAAACACAGAAGTTATTAACGATTTACTTTTATAAGGCGAAATCGGGTGCAGCTGCAGCTGTTCAGCTAGTTATCACTCAGTGACATAATAATGGTGTTCAATAAACATAAAAAAGTACTAATCATTTTGAAAAAAATGTATTTCGGTATAGTTTTTGGTATATGTTTAGTATATTTTTTTTGTATTTTTTCAGTATATTTTTTTTTTATTTTTATACTTTGCTTTTATTTTTTGAATCTTCTAATTTTTGAGACTAACAATAAGTGTATCAAATCTTATACTATAACCTAGCTAACAGTCATGTAGACTGGAACATTAGAAATGCCCCTGACAAATTATGGCTGGGTTGGAAGATCGGTACGTTGCAGGCGGGATCGGTTGGAAACCCGAGTCAAGACTCTTGCGAGGGGATTTGGGTGGACAGAGAGTTTTTTCATTATAGTACGCTTTTTGCTTGTCTATTTCATCTTTTACTGCGAAAATGCCGAGGTCCCTGTGGATGTTTTGGTTTCGAATATACCATGGTGCCCCAGTGATAGTTCGCAGGATCTTTGATTGAGCGCGCTGTATGATGTCTATGTTGGTTGTGCTCGCGTTCCCCCAAAGCTGGGAGCCATACGTCCAGATTGGCTTAATAGTGGAGTTGTAGAGCAGGACCTTATAGTCCAGACACAAGGGCGATCGGGCGTTAATAATCCAGTGGAGGCTGCTGGCTTTCAGCTTTAGGTGTAGTTTCTTGCATTCGATATGTCTACGCCATGTTAGACGTCTGTCGAGATGGATACCGAGATACGTTACTTCATTGACTTGGGGGATCTGCGTGCTATTCAGGCAGAGCGGAGGGCAAGTTTGCCTGTTAAGAGTAAACGTTATGTGTTTACATTTTTGTTCGTTTATTTTGATACGCCAGTCAGATAGCCACTTCTCGACTACCATGAGATGTTTGGCGAGTTGTGTTGATGCACGGAATGGGCATCTGGAGCGGCTAAGGATCGCAGTGTCGTCAGCAAAGGTGGATTTTGTTAGTCGGTCACTTGTGGGAATATCCGCTGTGTAGAGGACGAATAGAGTTGGCCCAAGTGCGCTGCTTTGTGGGACTCCAGCTTCGATAGTGTAGTTGTCGGATATTGTTGTGTTGCACCTCACTTCGAAGGCTCTGTTGTAGAGGTAAGATTCAAGGAGTTTATGAGTGTACCCACGCAAGTGTGTTTTAATTTTATGCATAAGACCTTTGAGCCAGATGCAGTCAAATGCTTTAGATACATCGAGGAATCTCGCGCTGCAGTATTCTCTAAGCTCGAAGGCTGTACGAATCTCTGATGTTATTCTGTTAACTTGCTCGATAGTTCCGTGTTTTTCTCTGAAGCCAAATTGATGGGCTGGGATAATGTTGTGAGCTTCCATATATGGTATTATGCGCGTTAGAAGGCATTTTTCGAAAAGTTTGGACAGGCATGATAATAAACTTATTGGTCTGTAAGATGACGGGATCCTGTGATCTTTTCCAGGCTTCGGTATCATTATTATAATTGATTTTTTCCATTTATTTGGTTAGTAGCTGAGACTTATGATACCATTGAAGAGCTTACAGATGACCTCAACAGCACAGTACGGAAGTTCCATTATCATTTTTGTAGTTATTAGCTCCTGGCCTGGAGCCTTTTTTGGTTTTAGCTCCCTAATGACTTTTATAATCTCGTTCGGCCGAAATGAAGTTGGCGTTAATTCCGTTTCGGAGGGAATTTGCGGAAGAACATATGCATTTGCTGCGGGGTTCGGCTGGAAGACGCCTCTGAGATGTAAGGCAAATGTTTCGGCTCTGTCTTTGTCGCTGCGGGCCCAGTAACCTGAAGAATTTCTTATTGGGGTGACGGTTTCAGTCGGAGAGCTTAGATTTGGGTGAGCCCTCCACAAGGGATGCTTTGTACTAGTTGGCGAGAGCTTTTCTATATATTTTAGTTGTGCATTTTCAGCATCTTGCTTCAGAGCCCGGTTTAGTTTGCGGGTGGCTTCATTAAGACGTTGCTTTGAGCATGGTGACCTGCTGGTTTGCCATATATGTATATTTTTGAAAACTATAATATTTCGATGGTCGTTCTTTATTATTCTTCCATTCAGTAAAATTGGGTGACGGGTGTCTCACAGTGAAGCAAACTCGACAGTAGTTTTCTTATTTGATTTGCACAATAATTATTATAATTTTCAGAATTTTATAGTATTATTAAACGCTGCGTTTCAAGAATATCTTCTTATATGCTCTAACTTCCTCATGTACACTTAAAATCCATGACCTCGTACAGTCAAAGTTTGACTGTAGCCATTCCTACTTGTTTTTAAATATTTTTTGTATATTTTTATTTTTGAACAAGTATGAAAGCTACTGTCGAGTGTGCTCGACCGTGAGATACCCGCCACCCAATTTTACCATCGAAATATATTTTTCAAAAATATACTGAAAAATACAAAAAAAAATATACTAAAAATTTCAAAATAATATATTAACATTTTCTTTGTTCGAAATTATTAACTTGGCGGCACTAATTGGTTTAGTGAACACCATTATTATGTCACGGAGTGTCATAGCAACTAACTAGGCAGCACTAGCAGTTGCACGTGGTAACGCCTTATAAAAGTAATTTCTTAATAACTTCTGTGTTTTTTATCCGATTGTAACTAAATTTTCAGAGATCATTAAGATGGTGATTAGTATTGTGCGTACCAAAATTGAGTTTTTTTCAATTTGCATGGGCGGAAGGGGGCGTGACCAAAGTCAAAAACAAACTTGATCTGCGTGCAACAATAAGACATACTGTCCCGAAAATTTGGTTGCTCTCTCTTATAGTCTCTGAGATCTAGGTGTTCATACGGACGGACAGACGGACATGGCTATATCGTCTCGTCGCTGACGCTGATCAAGAATATATATACTTTATGGGGTCGGAGATGCTTCCTTCTGCCTGTTACATACATTTTCGGTCGGCACAAAGCCATAATACCCTTCTACCCTTTGGGTAGGCGGGTATAAAAATTATATATTTCGATGGTCGCTGTTTTTTTTTCTTCCAATCAGTAAAATTAGATTGCGGGTATCTCAGTGGAGTAAGCTCGACAGTAGCTCTCTTTCTTGTTGTTATTACTATTGATTAAACCATCATCTATTTGTTCTCCACCTGATTTATTATTAAATATGATATTGCAACTGTCAAAAAGTGTGAAACTTTTGCTTAATTTTAATTAAATAATATTAAAATAACATTTTCCTTAAATTCATATGTTTTTATTTTATTTGTGTAATAAGTAATATAATTTGCATTTAAAACTGAAGCAATCATCTTTGTATTTTTTTTAACATAGTTTAGGAATCTTGCATTGTTTGTATATTTCAAAAAGCCAACTTAATTTTGTAAGCTAAATTTGGAGTTTGTTTATTTCATGATGTTATGTCTTCGCGAAGGTAATTTATTTTTGCTTACAAGTTTTTATACCTGCCTACCCAGTTTAAACTTTGAACGTTCGCACAAATACAATGCAATCGGATAAAAAACACATAAGTTTTTAAAAAATTACTATTATAAATCGTAATCAGGTGCAGCTGCACCTGTTCAGTTGCTATGTCACTCAGTAACCTAACAATGGTGTTCGATAAACTTAATAAAGTGCCACAAAGCTAATAATTTCGAACAAAGAAAATTTTGGTATAATTTTAGTATATTTTTTTAAAGTATTTTTTCAGTATATTTTTGAAAAATATAATATTTTGATGGTATAATGGGCTGGCGGGTATTTCACAGTCGAGCAAACTCGACAGCAGCTTTCTTACTTGTTAATTACTGTTCTTAAAGTAATTTAAATATTTTTTCTGTAGATCGTCTTGGCTGTGGACGCTGACCAAGAATATATACACGTTATGGGGTCGGAGATGCTCCCTTCTGCCTGTTACATACATTTTCGATTCGCATAAAGTTATAATACCCTTCTACCTTTTGGGTGGGCGAATACAATTACAGCACTGGGTATTTTGGACCGAAGTGGTTTAATTGATATTCCAGGCTTGACTGAATATTGTTCTTTTACAATTTTGCTCTTAAGGGTCAATATTATTTCAGCTTGGTTTGTTTATAAGAGAGTTGAATGTCCGACTGCTTAAATATATATTCTTGGTCGTTGACGTACTAACTGCAGTACAATCAAGTGGCCCAGCGACACCAAGCTCGGGCTTGTTAACGCGCGGACCTAGGCAGACGCAAACACCCGCCCATCCGACCGAGGGGCAACCACATAACGTGCAGGAACGGAGGTCGCGAATAATTAACACAGATAATACAGACAAAACAACAAAATAATAAGAATAAAATAATAATACTAATAATAATAATAAGATCTATACTTAACTACGAGCTATAAGTTTGTGGAAGTTATGTTTTTATTTGGAAGGTAGTGTGAGTATTGTTAAGAATTGTAGAGAATTTATTATAATTTACACATAAAATACGAAAAGGATTGTGACTGGCATAGTTAGTACTACAACGGGAAAGAGAGAGGGGAAGAAAATTTCTATTCGTTTTGACCGGAACGCAAAGCTTGTCAACTGCAAGGAGTCAATTAGAACCAGTCTATGTAGAAACACTACACCTAGCATAGTTCTACGGTCAGAAAGAGAAGGAAGGTTTAGTAATAAAAGTCCACTACAACACGAAGCCAATCAAATAGTGGGATTTCAGCTAAGACTACAAAAAGAAGAAATTGTTTCTGCACTGATTCAAGCCAATCTTGATGAACCCTATACCGTGGAAGCCCGGTAGATCCATAGATCCATTAGGTCCATACTCAAGAATATAACGATCCAGTGTCAAGAAGGCTACCTAAATCAGTTACTGACTCTATTTGCTCAAGTTGTGTATCATTAAGATGATAAATATTAAAATGGGGAAAGCCCCTGAAAAATGTCATAAGTTTACATTTATTGCAATTAAGATTTAATAAATTTATAGCACACCACGATTGAATCAACAATCAATGTCAGATTGCAATCTCAGACAATATATGGGATCATTAAAAGTCAGATAAATCTTAAGTATGCAAGAGTATGATATAGCGGATGGTAGATCATTTATGAATAATGTAAACAGCAATGGGCCTAAATGACGTCCTTGGGGTATGCCAAAAAAGAATTTGGACGGTCCTAGACACAAAACCCTTGTAAAATACCCTTTGAGTTCTACATGAAAGATATGAAGATATCCACAAAATTAAGGTTTGTGGAAACTCAAAAAGATTGAGCTTATATAATAACTGATAATGGTTGACGGAATCAAAAGCCTAACTGAAATCAGTTAAATGACATCCGCTTGCATTTTTGATTGGAACCCTTCAATAATAATTGATGAGAGTTCTAATAAGTTAGTGGTAGTATATCTCACAAACCCATGCTAGGAGGGTGAAATTATAGATTTACTGCTGTGTTGCAGTTAGGAAGTTTACTTTCTCAAATGCTTTAAGAATAGCAGACAACTTGGAGATTCCTCTATAGTTTTCAACGTTAAATTTCTTTTTTTTTTCAAGGGATGAATAATATAAAACTTTCCAAAGATTAGGGAAAGAGCCCAACTCTACAGACAATTCAAAAAATTTTAAAAGTGGCTTCCAGAGTCCCTCTGCTCAGAAACATGCAACTGGGAAGTCCATCAGGACCAGGAGAAAAAACTGGTTTACAAGACTTAAGTTCACGTAAGAGTAAACTTTTAGAAATTAAGGGACAAAAAATGCAATTCGTTGGGTTTACTTGATACGGAGAAGGCTGGGCTCTATAAAAATAGGTCGTTTGAAAAAAACAGATCAGCAATGCCATGATCATTAAAAGCAATCTTTTTTTCAAATAATAATGTTGATGGAAGTATTGACGTCTTCCGCTTCGAATGGACGAAATCATAGAAGCGTTTCGGGTTATGCTGAAACGTTTGTCTGCAATTTCTCAAAATAATCCTTGTAGCAAAGATTATTTAGTATGGAGAAATCGGTCCGAGCAACAGAGTAGCGAGAAAAATATAAGAGAGAGCCAGTTTCCTTATATTTTTTATATAGCTTTGATTTTTTTTTTTTTTATTAGTTCTTTAGTAAACCATAACGGTCTATTAGACAACTGTGGAGTACCAAGGGGAAGGCAAGCATCAAACAGAGAGTTTCATGTAGAATAAAAAATTTCAACTGCCTTATCCAGGTCAATATACGAAGAAAGTTGGGACCAGTCACTACGCGAAAGAAGCAGAGAAAGTTTTTTAAAATCGGTCTTCCGAAAACAACGAATTCGCTTCTCCGGTAAAACACCTGAAACCGAAAGCCTTTTTGGTAAGTCAATTAACACCTCCAGAGTAGGGTAATAGGGATCCTCAGGTGAGTAAATAGTGTTCGATCTGGACACCGTGGAGATATTGGGATCCATTTTACCTAGACAATTTGGTACAGAATTAGTTTGAGACAATAGGCTATCAACAAAGACGTGAGTTGACGAAGGATTCAATACGTTGACCTTACATGACGAAAGCCACGAAATTCCATAAATATTAAAATCTCCAAGAACTATTAAGAAATCACGCTCAGAAAGCACTTCAGGAATACTATTGATTACAGTAAAATGAGTTACATACAGAAAGTTATCTGAAGCAGGTGGTATATACGAACAGGTAATAAAGATGATAAACCTACAATAAATTAGTTTTACAGCTAGAAATTTGATATCTAAATCAATACATAAATCTATGTGCTCGGACAAGATATCAGCATCGACAGCGACAGGTTTCAGTAAAGGCATTGACATGAAAAGGAAAATTTAAGCTATCAAAATAAATAATATTGAGTTTACTACAAAGGCCTCTTACATTTTGATAGCTAGTAAAGAGAGAAAGAGAAAAGAAATAGATGTGCTTTAATATTCTAAGGCGGCAGTAGGCAAGGAGTTAGTTGTAACAATAGCATAGGTTCTGCTTTAAAACACCGGTGGGAAATGGATTTGACCTTCAGGGTAAACAACAAAATTTATAAGTCATGCAATAGAATTTTACCGTTACGGCACGAGACTGGCAATCAAAGCGGATAGCGACTTGGCCTTGTGCGAATAAATTATACTCCTGTGAGTAAATACGAGGCAGGGCAACCAGAGTGATAAGCATGCCATGGACAAAAAACCACGTAACGGCGATCGTCGGCGAAAGTGGAGTGACAATATTAGTCTTATTTGTATATTAGAGGGTACCGCTAGATCGAAGTAGTGGACCCTTAGCACACTTATCGCAAGTAAGATTGAAACGGTTCAAAAAGGCGTAAGAAAGACAGGAACCAAGAATCGACCAAAGCAGCTGAAGGGATTGCTCTCAGTGTACACGAAAGTCCATACAAATGAACGAGGCAGCGTCGAGCCACCTCACCCTCTAAGCTACCACGCCTCTGACCGGTATCTGGACAACGAACTGGGAAGATAAACCACTTGGTCAGCTAGCAAGAAACTAAAACAACACGACCACTCATCCGGCCAAATGCTGACGCAGCGGTCAGTATCATTTTGCAAGACCCGATAGAATACTTCGAATATTGTCAATATTTATATTCAAGAATTTACTGTATACATGTAAGAAATACAGAGGGCTTCATATAGTCCGTCTTTCAATATTAAACCTCTGATATAATCCGAGAACCGACCAACTTAACTCTTGACTCTGGCTTTGCAATTTCGCTTACTTTGAATCTAAGCATGTAAGAAAGCTATTGTCGAGTTTCCTTGAATGTAAGATACCTGCCACCCGACCATCGAATATTTTATATTTTAAAAAAATATACTATAAAATATACTATATATAGATTGGTAGCAGTTTATTAAATTTATTGAACACCATTATAATGTCACTTAGTAACATAGCAACTCAACAGGTGTAGCTGCACCTGATTTCGCCTTATAAAATAAATTCTTTAATAACTTCTGTGTTTTTTGCCCGGTTCTAAGCAAATTTTCAGAGGTCATTAAGATGATGATTAGCATTATAAATTGAATGTTCTAGGTTTAAAATGACGTTTGCAATTTGATTTTTTTCAATTTGCAGGGGCGGAAAGGAGAGTGGCAAAAATCTAAAACAAACTTGATTTGCGTGCGATAATAAGACATACTATCCCGAAAATTTGGTTGCTTTAACTCTTATTGTCTCTCAGATCTAGGTGCTCATACGGACGGATATATATACTTTGCGGGGTCGGAGATGCTTCCTTCTGCATGTTACATACATTTTCGGTTGGTACAAAGTTATAATACCCTTCTAACCGTTGGGTAGGCGGGTATAAAAACCCAAGAAAACCACAAGCCCTCTGCAAATCTGCTTCTTGGTCCCAGGCTTCTCCTCTCGATCACGTTAATAACTCGCTCAAGCTTGGTAAGAATCGTAAGAAAACAATAAGGCCGCGAAAGTCCGATGAAAACGTAATCAATTTTAAGACGGGACAGCGTTCGTTATAAGACCGCCCTACCCATAGGGGTAGGCGGCTATAACTACTTTTATCAAGAATATACGTACTTTATGAGGTCTTCTTCAGTCGGTTTCATACATTTCGGTTGGCACAAAGTTATAATACCTTCTACTCTTTGCGCCATTTTAAACACAGAAAGTTAAATAAAACACACAATAGTAATCACTATCACAATAAACACAGAAGTTATTCAAGAAATTCTTTTATTGGGTGAAATCAGATGGAGCTGCACCTGTTCAGTTGCTATGTCACTCAGTTACATAATAAACCTAATAAAGTGCTATCTAACTAATAATAAACGCAGTTAATTTCGGAATATTTTTTTGGGATTTTTCAGAAGGCTATGATCCTTTAAACCGAACTTATTCCAAAACTTTTCTGAGACGCTTCAAAGTGTGCTATTTTAGGTAGCTCCCCTAATTATATGCACACAATGAAACAAGTTGTTGGTGTGAAATTGTTGTGTGCTTATCATTAGACATCCATATAACGATCAGATAGTAGGTTGAGACGTTAGGTCCTTTTAAGGGTATACGTTATTAGCAAAATGGGCCAATTAAAACATAACCAAAATTCGAGTGCAAGACAAGCAAATAGAAGCATGCTCAAGAGCGAGAAGAAGGTAAAAATATTAAAATTGTTAAGAGATTGACGACCGCGAAGCAACACCCCGATAATGCCCGACAATTTTGTGCAGAAAAGCACCAACTAAAATTACTCTAACAATGAAATGAAAACAACAAAATGAAAAGTTTTGCACTTAGGTCACCGACTGAAAGAAGGGGAGAAGAGCAGAAACAAAAGCAAAATCCTTGCCTGAAGGATTTTGTGCAAATAATTTGAGAGGTAACACAAAGTGAACGCCGCTGCAAACGGATATATGTATGTATGTAGGGAAGGGATGGATGCCTGTTGGGTGGAATAGCTATGTGGAGGGCGATGTCGGTAGTGGTATACACATTAATGGTCAGCAATGCGATGACAAGCGATAAAACCTGTCGGCAGTTTATGACTGCTTGTGTGTTGTTTTTTTTTTAATTGTTGCGGATTTGCATTCTGACACATTTGTCAACCTCAGTCTCAGCTCCAGTGTCAGCTTAAGCATCGCACTGCGATGCCGGCGGCGAAAATAATGACAGCGTCATTTACATCAACACAATAGGGCTACCTAAAAGGCGTTCTACCAATGGGCCAGGTCTGCAATGTGTTCGGGTACAAGAAGAGGTTGCGGGTGTTGAAACTCGAGAAGATGGCCCATTCTCAAAAAACCTCGTTTGCATACAGCTTGTATAAAAATCGTTTATTATTTATTAGCTGGCATGTATGTGTGTGGGCTTATGAGTGTGAGATTGTAGGTGAGGTCTTAAGCTCTTTGGAATAATAATAAACGTCGAGGCCAAGTCATTTGTCAGAGTGGCTTGGCACTCATACACACACACAGTATGTGTATGCGCGAGTGTGTTTTGAGTGATATGTGTCAAAACAAGAACTACGCAAATTTGTGTCAAATACCCTCGTCAGAATCACTTTTCAAGTGCTACTCATCACTTGAGAAAGCATGCGTTGTTAGGTTCGTGATAATCATGGAAATGAATGGGAGTGAGGACATGTATTGTGAGATTACCCAAGCTGTGAATATTCCGTCTGTCTATCTGTCTGTGAAGTCGAGTTCAGTTCAATTAACTTGAAGTGCTATTAAATAATTTGATACAATTTGTTAAACAATTGTTGAAATATCTTTTTATATAATACATATATAATATACATAATATAATACATGACAAATGTAATAAAATTGATAAAAAAAAAAAAACAAGTTAGAAAGCTACTGTCGACTGTGAGATACCCGTGACACAATTTTACTGAAAGGGAGAAAAAATAAGAGTGACCATCGAAAAATTAAATTTTTGAAATATACCAAAAAATATACCGAAATTAACTGCGTTCAAAATTATTAGCTGGTAGCACTTTATTTGGTTTTTTGAACACCATTATTATATCATTTAGTGACATTTTTTTTATATTTCAGAGAACATTAAGATGGTGTTTAGTATTGTGCTTACCAAAATTGGATATTCTCAGTTTAAAAAAACGCTTGCAATTGGGTTTTTTTTTCGATTTTGGGGGCGAAAGGGCGCGTGGCCAAAATCTAAAACAATAACACGACATATTATCCCGAAAAATTTATTGTTCCAGCTCTTATAGTCTCTGAGATATAGGTGTTCATACGGACAGGATATATATATTTTGTGGGGTCGGAGATGCTTCCTTCTGCCTGTTATATATATTTTCATTTGGCACAAAGTTATAATACCCGTAGGCGGGTATAGAAAGGCAATTACGTGAAAAAAAAACAGCTTACTACTACTTTTATTTTTATTTAAATATTCTTTAATCATTAGTCAGTGATCCAAACTCAAGTCTTTATACTTAGGAATGTTAGTTAAAACAGGAGCACTTATTTTAAATGATTAGATTTTCCGTGCGTATATATGAGATATTCAGTTTTTTCACTTTAAAAGTCGCTTGAAACAACCCACAAACTTTTAATACATTTATTTACCTACACATAAAAAGACGAGACACACACATATTTTTATACCCGCCTACCTAAAGGGTAGAAGGGTATTATAACTTTGTTCCTACCGAAAATGTATGTAACAGGCAGAAGGAAGCATTTCCGATCCTATAAAGTATATATATATTCTTGATCAGCGTCAACAGCCGAGACGATATAGCCATGTCCGTTTGTCCGTCTGTCCGTCCGTATGAACACATAGATCTCAGAGACTATAAGAGATAGAGCAACAAATTGGGACAGTATGTCTTCTTGTTGCACGCAGATCAAGTTTGTCTTAGATTTTTGCCACACCCCCTTCCGTCACCGTAAATCGAAAAAAACGAATTTCAAGCGTCGTTTTAAATCTAGAACGTTCAATTTTAGCACGCATAATACTAACCACTATTTTAATGATTTCTGAAATTGGGTTACAATCGGATGAAAAACACAGTAGTTATTAAGCAATTACTTTTATAAGGCGTTACCACGTGCAGCTGCACCTAGTTTCTTGCTATGACACTCCGTGACCTAATAATGGTGTTTAATAAACCAACTAAACTGCCGCCAAGTTAATAATTTCGAAAAAATAAAATTTTGGTATATTATTTTGTTATATTTTTAGTATATATTTTTAGTATATTTTTCAGTATATTTTTAAAAATATAATATTTCGATGATAAAATTGGATGGCGGGTATCTTACAGTCGAGCAAACTCGACTGTAGCTTTCTAACTTGTTTTTTATTAAGTACCTAGCTTTTCTTAATGATAACAAAAGCTGGTAAGTCAAAAAATTTAGTTTTGATTAAATAATTCAAAGGCCTATCAAATGCGATATCAAACGTTTGAAAGCAAAACTTCGTAACATTTAAAGTTCACAATAGCCAGGTTTTGCATTTCACAGCTCAAAAAAAAGCTCTTTAAAGCTATGTTGAATGTTAAAAAAATTGAGTTTTTAAATGTTTTATTTCGCTAGATAAAACGTTGGGCTCACTATGCGTCCGTCTGTTCATGTAAGACTGTAATATCTAGACAAAACAAATTTGACAAGTAGGTTTTCTATTTAATACACAGTATAAGTTTTGATGGCTCACTCTCTTTACTAATAAGTAATAAAATACCGCCACTGGTCAAAGTGCAGTAAAGTGAAGGTTTATCTTAACCTAAAAAATCAGGTAAAAAAGTCGCTCAGTATCATTAGCATGGTAGTTATTATTTTCTTGATTTTTGGGGATGAAAGGTACATGGTCAAATCGAAATAAGCCGAATTGACACCCTCTTGCAACAAACAACAAACCTAACACGTTAATTTTTGGTACAAACAATACTAATCACTCCCTAATTTAGTATTGATTTTTGAAATTTGGTTACAATCGAACACAGAAGTTATAAAAGAACTACTTTTATAAGGCAAAATCAGGTGTAATGTTGTTCAATAAACCTAATAAAGTGCTACCAAGCTAATAATTTTGAAAACAATTAATTTCGGTATATTTCTTTCTGTATATTTTTAGTATATTTGTCTTAGTACATTTCCTGATATATTTTTAAAAGTTGTAATATTTCGTTGGTCGCTTGTGTTATTATTTCTATTCAGTAAAATTGGGTGGCGGGTGTTGGGACAACTCGACAGTACGTTTCTTACTTTTTTTAGTGCATTCAGTAAAAATGAGTGGCACGTATCTCAAATTCAAGCAAACTCGACAATAGTTTTCTAAAAATTTAAGTGCGGACAGTTGAAACTTCATTGACGGATACGCTGCGTGCAACGCATACTTAAAAGCATATTTCATTTAATATTAAGTTCTGAACACTCATGCTCACATGTACGAAAAACTGGGGCGCTTTAGCCAATTGTGGCAATTACCGTATGTAGAAGAATAGTATAAACTGACTTAGTAAGTTCTTAAGTGAGTGTACATGGTACCAGATAACGATAACGTAAATAATGACCGAACATTGAGCGGGCAAAGAAATAAAATACAATGAAAACTGCACGCCGGAATGGACAGAAAAACGTGCTCGATACTCAACAACCGCACCGAACTCTAAAGACGGAGACCGGAACGAGTAGCATATATGCAGGCGACATGGGTGGAAAAATTAAATTGAACATTTCCTGGTTGACGCTGATGCCGGTGGTAACCATGTAGGCAGAGCATGGCATGCTTGTAACAGACTTATTCAATTAAGCGTGAAAAAATGACCCGAATGCAGAAAAGAGAATGTGCTCATCTAAGCTACGTGCCATGATATTCCTGGTTGTTCATAAAAAAGGACATCATATGCAAGAACGAGTAGCACTTAAGGAGCCAGCATCAGCTACAGACGCTGCCCACAACAAACACGCATCACTTGTCACACATACTTAGCAGGACTACAGAGCAAAAGACAGACAGAGAAAGAGAAAGCAACAGTCGCATAATGTGAGCGAGCGAAAAGCAATCTAAAAAGGACTCACTTATTGTCATGTCCTGGTGTTGTTATTGAGGTGTAATAAAATTTTTTCCATGATACCCATAACAATAGCGAAATGCGTTTGTCAAATACAAAAAAAAAAATACAATAAAATAAAAGCGGCATGCCCACACAATCAGAAAGGATAACGAGCCGGCGTCACCCTGGTCACATATGGCGGTATTAGTTTTAGCAACAAATAGCAAGATATAGGAAGAGAGTTTGGTTTATGTCGAGAGCATCGAATAAACCTGCAATTGAGCCAATTTGTGAAGTGCGGCAAGACCATTAACGAGGAACGACAACGAGTAACTACTCCTTGCCGGACAAGGACAATGGCCTGCGCTGCCAATCGAACATCGTCAACAGGCAACTGCGTCATAAGGCAACGACGATACATAGAAAGTGGGGCCAAAATGCTGCTTGAACTGAAATTTAAAATTGAGGCAAAGTTTTACTTTTAGTGATATAGCGTGTGGACTCGTATAATCATTCATATTTCTTCTATTTCAATATTGAAGAAATAAACTTATTTAAAACAAGTAAGAAACCTACAGTCAAGTTTGCTCGACTGTGAGATACCCGCCACCTAATTTTACCATCCAAATATTATATTTTTCAAAATATACTGAAAAAATACTACAAAAAAATATACTAAAAAATACCAAAATAATATATCAATATTTTCTTTTTTCGAAATTATTATCTTGGCGGCACTTTAGTTGGTTTATTGAACACCATTATTATGTCGCGGAGTGTCATAGCAACTAGCTAGGTGCAGTTGCACGTGGTAACGCCTTATAAAAGTAATATCATAATAACTTCTGTGTTTTTTATCTGATTGTAACAAAATTCGCAGAAATCATTAAGATGGTAATTAGTATTGTGCGTACCAAAATTGAACGTTCTAGATTTAAAACGACGCTTGCAATTCAGTTTTTTCCAATTTGCATGGGCGGAAGGGGGCGTGGCCAAAATCAAAAACAAACTTGATCTGCGTGCAACAATAACACATACTGTTCTGAACAATTTGTTGCTCTATCTCTTATAGTCCCTGAGATCTAGGTGTTCATACGGACGGACAGACGGACATGGCTATATCGTCTCGGCTGTTGACGCTGATCAAGAATATATATACTTTATGGGGTCGGAGATGCTTCCCTCTGCCTGTTACATACATTTTCGGTCGGCACAAAGCCATTATAATACCCTTCTAGGCGGGGTAGGGGTAGGCGGGTATAAAAATTCGGAATATAGGATTTTTTTTTAAAAATATACTAAACAAAATAACAAAAAATACCACAATATACCACTGAAAAAACTATAAGAACTACATTTACTAGGCCTATTGAATACCTTTATTACATAATAAAGTGGCGTAGCCACTGAATAGTTGCAGATACACTTGTTTCTACCCTTTACAAGTATTTCTTAAATAACTTCTTTGTTTTTTTTCCGATCGTAACTAAACTAAAATAAATCATTAAAATAGTAAATACGGTTGTGTGTACCAACAATTAACGCTGTAGCTTTAAATTCATTTTATCGATTTGATGGGGCGGAAATTTGCGTGTCCAAATTATAAAACAAACTTGCAACAGTCACAATATTACTCGAATAATCTCCGAGATCCAGGTTTTCGTATAGAAAAACAAGCAACCAGATGGACATGTTTTTATACTCGCCTCTCCGTCCGTATGAACATCTGGATCTCAAAAACAAGTAAGAAAGCTACATTCGAGTTTGCTCGACAGTGAGATACCCGCCACCCAATTTTACCATCAAAATATTATATTTTTCAAAAATATATTATAAAAAAAAATTCTTTAAAAAAAATATATTAAAATTATACCAAAATTTTCTTTGTTCGAATTTATTAGCTTGGCGGCACTTTAGTTGGTTTATTGAACACCATTATTATGTCACGGAGTGACATAGCAACTAACTAGGTGCAGCTGCACGGGGTCACGCCTTATAAAAGTAATTTCTTAATAACTTCTGTGTTTTTCATTCGATTGTAACCAAATTCGCAGAGATCATTGAGATGGTGATTAGTATTGTGCGTATCAAAATTGAACATTCTAGGAATAAAATGACGCCTCTAATTCGGTTTTATTAAATTTACGGTGGCGGATGGGGGCGTAGCCCAAATCAAAAACAAACTTGATCTGCGTGCAAAATATACACACACTATTCCGAAAATTTGCTGCTCTATCTCTTATAGTCTCTGAGATCTTGGTGTTCATACGGACGGCCAGACGGACGAACATATCTTAGAGACTTTAAGAGCTAGAGTAACCAAATTATCGAAATAGTGTGTCTTATTATTGCACGCAGATGAAGTAAAACAAGTATGAAAGCTACTGTCGAGTGTGCTCGACCGTGAGATACCCGCCGCCAAATTTTACCATCAAAATATTATATTTTTCAAAAATATACTGAAAAAATACTAAAAAATATATACTAATATTATACCAATATAATATACCAAAATTTTCTTAATTGTTCTTAATGATCTCTGCGAATTTGGTTACAATCGTATAAAAAACACAGAAGTTATTAAGAAATTACTTTTATAAGGCGTTACCACGTGCAAATGCACCTAGTTAATTACTATGACACTCCGTGGCATAGTCAATTGCTATGACACTCAGTGACAAAATAATGGTATTCAATAAACCTAATAAAGTGCCGCCAAACTAATAATTTTGAACGAAAAAAATTTGGGTTTATTACTTTGGTATATTTTTGATGGTTAAATTGGGTGGCGGGTATCTCACAGTCGAGCAAACTCGACAGTAGCTTTCTTACTTGTTTATATGTACTTAATTGATTTTAAAAAATCTAATAATTTCTATTCGTGAAATAATAAACCAAAAATAAAATTGTGTGACATGCAAATTTTCGATAGTCCGCCCGAAATTAGGGATGCATCGTGTTTTTGGCTTCGACATATTCGATGCCTTAAATTACCAAAATATTGCAATTAATGAAAACAGATCAGTAAAGTTCAGGGTTCATGAGAGTGTGTATTATCGTCAAATTGATGTCTAAGTTGTTCCAGTGTGAATGATTTAAATTGATCGCACAACTATATTTTATTCTCAAACATAAAATGAAATTTTGAAATATTAAGGGGTATAATTAAGAAGAAATTAAATGATCGCACTTCAACACTCAACACTTGTAGTAAACTAAGAACTTGAGTGTTTTTTTTAAAGAGTCTTAATACCCAACCAGCATTATGTGGAGAAAAGTATGCACTTGCAAATGAAACCTTGTGTGGTCCTTAAAGTTGCAAATTTTAAATTTTATACAATTTGCCCATTGTGCAAAGTTTCTTGCCCCGTATCCTTTTTGGAATGTTACTAGTTTGCAAAACGAGCGCCCAAATTTGAAATTAAAATAAAGTTCTTTGTGCTGGCTGGTTGGGTTGAACCAAGCCGAGCCGGGGCCGAATTAGCCTTTTTTTGCTTAAATACAAATAAATCAAAAACTCGCACATTCCTCAATGCGGCCATCCTCTCGCTTCAGCAGCCTTTGATGCTAATGGCTAACTGAGAATTATAGTGTATCTGCACAGAGAGATAGAGTGAAGAAATCGCTTTTGAGAGCGTAGGATGGATACGGGTCGACCCGGGCACCGTTGGGCAACGCAATTTTATTTTGCATTTGCATGCCCACATGTATTATGCATGCTCATGTGTTTTTATACTCGCCTACCCAAAGGGTAGAAGGGTATTATGACTTTGTGCCGACCGAAAATGTATGTAACAGGCAGAAGGAAGCATCTCCGACCCCATAAAGTATATATATTCTTGATCAGCGTCAACAGCCGAGATGATATAGCCATGTCCGTCTGTCCGTCTCTCCGTCCGTATGAACACCTAGATCTCCGAGACTGTAAGAGATAGAGCAACAAATTTTTCGGGATAGTGTCTTATTGTTGCACGCAGATCAAGTTTCTTTTGAATTTTGTCACGCCCCGTTCTGCCCCAGTTAATCGAAAAACCCGATTTCCAAGAGTTATGTTAAAGCTAGGACGTTCAGTTTTGGCACACATAATACTAATCATCATCTTAATGATCTCTGAAAATTTTGGGTGGGCGGGTATCTCACAGTCCCGCAAACTCAACAGTAGCTTTCTTACTTGTTTTTACACTGTAATAAGGATACAAATTCTTTCTTTATAACTATGTTATAATGGTATTAAAGTAAGAAAACAATATAAGTCTTATTTTTAATTTTTATTTTATTAATTTATTATTAATTTTATTTTGAATTTATAATAATTAAATAAAATTGAAATAAAGTTTATAAAAAATTGTTTTCCTTTTCTAAAATTTTTTTTTATAAATAATTATATCAAACTTGAATTTTTTAAATATATATATATATATATATATATATATATATATATATATATATATATATATTTTCAATTGTTGATTTAATTTTTAATTCAGCTAAATTGTAATAACTGTAACTGAAAAACTTATTCATCTGAAACATTGTTATTTTTCCTCATGAACAAATTTCACTTTTAACACTATTTATTGTAATTAGCATTGTTTTAATGAAGGTATCACAATTTCGATACGTATTGGATATCCATTCGATTTCAGTGTATCGCTTAGTTGTGTAGTCTCATCCAAGAGCATGCTTTATTTGTGTTTAGTTGTGTTGTTTGTTCTTTATTTTTATTCTGCTGCTAATAACTCTAAAAAAATATAAATAAAATAAAGTACTAAGAATGCTACAATAATATCCTCAAGATACAAATGGAACTTGATTTTGTCTTTGCTTTCCGGTGGCAGTGTGTATATGGGTTGCGCCAAGCGGATTCAATTCCGACCTCGAGCCCACCCATTCCAGAGCTCCTTCCAGTTAGTCCGCACTCAGCAATTTTGATTTCCTGTTGCTTTCTTCTTCGACGTGCCTGTCAAAAAATGGAAAATGTAGGAAAAAAAAATACATTTTTAGTATGATAGATTTTTTGGGGAGTAATATGAGATACCCAGTGTCCAGTTTATGTATAACCTGAGCCATTAAATCACGTCAAAATTTTTTCTTTGGGGTGATTACATAAAATATGATTATCCAAATTATGCTAATGCGGTGATTCCTTAAATATATCAGGCGAAGGTAATATAATTTTTTACCCGACTACCCAAAAGGTAGAAGGGTATTATAACTTTGTGCCAGCCGAATATATACATATGTAACAGGCAGAAGGAAGCAGCAACAGCCGAGATAATATAGCCATGTCCGTCTGTCCGTCCGTAGGATCACCTAGATCTCAGAGACTATAAGAGATAGAGCAACAAATTTTTCGGGATAGTATGTCTAATTCTTTTGGCCACGGCCCCTTCCGCCCCCGTAAATCGAAAACAACGAATTCCAAGCGTCACGTTAAGGCTAGAACGTTTATATATACTTATCATCATCTTAATGATCTCTGAATTTTGTTACAATCGAATAAAAAACACAGAAGTTATTAAAAACTTACTTTTATAAGGCCAAATCAGGTGCAGCTGCACCTGATCAGCTGATATATCACTCAATGACATAATAATAGTGTTCAATAAACATAATAAAGTACTACCAAGATAATCATTTTGAACAAAGTTTATTTCGATATATTATTTCGGTACATTTTTAGGTCGTGGATTCTAAAAAAATTCATGATATTTTGCGTTTGTCCGAATGTGCGTAACAGGCAGAAGGAGATGTTTGCGACCCTATAAAGTATATATATATTCTTGATCAGTGTCAACAACCAAGACGATATAGCCATGTTCCTCTGTCCGTTTCTTTGTATGAATATCGAGATCTCAGAGACTATAAAAGCAGGAGCTACCAAATTTGAAGACAACATGGAAAAGCTCGGTAGGCAAAAGGTAAAAGGGGTAGGCCCCCTTCCGTCCCCGAAAATAAAAGATTGCCGAATTTCAAGCGTCATGTTAAAACTAGAAAATACAGTTTGCCACACAGAATACTAATCATTATCTTAATGATCTCTGAAAATTTGGTTACAATCCGATAAAAAACACAGTAGTTATTAAAGAATTACTTTAAAAAGGCGCAATCAGGTGCAGCTGCACTTGTTCAGCTAGTTGTCACTCAGTGACATAATATTGGTGTTCAATAAACATATTGAAGTGCTACCAAGCTAATCATTTTGAACTTAGTTTATTTATTTTTTTTTATATTTTTAGTATATTTTTTTAAAGTATATTTTCCAGTATATTTTTGAAAAATATAATATTTCGATGATAACTTTTTTTATACCCGCCTACCCAAAGGGTAGAAGGGTATTATGGCTTTGTGCCGACCGAAAATGTATGTAACAGGCAGAAGGAAACATCTCCGACCCCATAAAGTTCTTGATCATCGTCAATAGCCAAGACAATAAAGCCATGTCCGTCTGTTCGTATGGACACCTAGATCTCAGAGACTATAAGAGATAGAGCAACAAATTGTCCGCGACAGCATGTCTTATTGTTGCACGCAGATCAAGTTTATTTTTGATTTTGGCCACGCCACTTTCCGCCCATGCAATAGAACGTTCAATTTTGGTACGCACAATACTAATCACCATCTTAATGATCTCTGTGAATTTGGTTACAATCGGATAATAAACACTGAAGTTATTAAGATATTACTTTTATAAGACGTTACCACGTGCAACTGCTAGTGATGCCTAGTTAGTTGCTATGACACTCCGCGACATAATAATGTTGTTCAATAAACCAACTAAAGTGCCGCCAAGCTAATAATTTCGAACAAAGAAAATATTGATATATTATTTTGGTATTTTTTAGTATATTTTTGTTAGTATTTTTTCAGTATATTTTGAAAAATATAATATTTTGATGATAAAATTGGGTTGCGGGTATCTCACAGTCGAGAAAACTCGACTGTAGCTTTCTTACTTGTTTTTTATTTGCAGGGGCGGAAGGGGTCGTCAAAATCTGAAACAAATTTGCAACAGCTGTTATTTTACTACATATTTTAACCAAATTTTGGTTGCTTTATACGGACTAAAGGACATGTCTTTATCGTCTCGGCTGTTGACGCTGATCAAGAATACATATACTTTGTGAGGTTGGAGATGCTTCCTTCTGCCTGTTGCACGCAGATCAAGTTTGTTTTAGATTTTTGCCACGCCCCCTTCCGCCCACGTAAATAAAAAAAAACAAATTTCAAGCGTAATTTTAAACCTAGAACGTTCAGTTTTGGTACGCACAATACTAATCACCATCTTAATGATCGCTGAAAATTTGGTTACAATCGGATAAAAAACACAGAAGTTATTAAGAAATTACTTTTATAAGGTGTTACCACGTGCAACTGCTAGTGCTGCCTAGTTAGTTGCTATGACACTCCGCGACATAATAATGGTGTTCAATAAACTAAAGTGCCGCCAAGCTAATAATTTCGAACAAAGAAAATGTTGATATATTATTTTAGTATTTTTTATTATATATTTTTAGTATATTTTTTTAAGTATTTTTTCAGTATATTTTGGAAAATATAATATTTGGATGGTAAAATTGGGTGGCGGGTATCTCACAGTCGAGCAAACTCGACTGTAGCTTTCTTACTTGTTTATATCTGGTTCTGTCTGTGTCGCTGTATCTATTCGCTGTGATCGCATTCTAGCAAGCTTTTATTTTAATTGCATATTGAAGTTAATGCAGAACTTTAGTTAGTAGGTAAAACATATTTTATTAAGACAGTCCTAAACTTTTCTCGCAACTTCGATTGAGTATTCGAGAAGGTGCAGACTAACAGCGTGATACAAAACTCTTTTATGCCGACTTTCATGAACAGAAATTTTTAGGCTATAGATTTAAAAAAATGTAATACATTGCGTTTGTCCGAATGTGCGTAACGGGCAGAAGGAGACATGACCTGCGATCTAATGAGGTGTTTTTAAATTTGGTCACACCTTTTCCCAAAAATTTCATTAATATCGGATCATAAATATGGAAGATATAAAAAAAATATTATTTAGTATGTAAAGTCAATCCCTCTGGTCACCGGTTCGCTTCAGCTCTGAGACATTTGTTTTTTTACAATTGTTGCAGAATAATGTGTTTAGCTGCCTCAACACTTGAGTGCAAATTAAAGATTCCTGGGGAAATATTTTGTGCTTGGAAACTTTAGTTTCCAGTAAATATATTAATTTACGTGCATTAAAGTCAAATGTATTTTTAATTTAACTGCCTCAAAATTATGCCAAAAATTTTTATTTTTCATAAGAAAAAGTGAAGTGATGGCACACTGTTTATACCCGCCTACCCAAAGGGTTGAATGGTATTATAACTTCATGCCAACCGCAAATGTATGTAACAGGCTGTAGTAGACCCCCTAAAGTATATATATTCATGATCAGCATCAACAGCCGAGTCGATATAGCCCCTGTCTGTCTGTTCGTCTGTTTATCTATCTGTATGAACACCCAGATCTCAGAGACAATAAATGCTGGAGCTACCAAATTCGGAGACAACAATTAGAAACTTACTAAGCAGATGAAGTTTGTTCTAGAATTTGTCCACGCCTCTTCCCTCCTATGTAAATAACTAAAATCATTTTCTAAGCATCCTATAGCCACAATTATGTGAAGAATCCTAGCGCGGACGTTAGGTGAAAATTTCGATTTAAGATCGGAAGAAAAATATTGAAAATATTCAAAAAATAATAATACCGCAATATCCCAAGATCAAATACTGGGCAGTTTAGCTCAGACAGTAATAAGACTTGTCTTATAATAAATTTTTACCCAAAATTATTAAAATGCTAAAATCGAATATTGGAGGCTTGAATCACTCGCGGAAAATTAAATTGCTGTATATATTTTTAATGAATTAAATTATTTGAAATGTATATAAAAGTATAATTTATTAAATGTGTGTTGTTGTCCAACACATATTAAATAGAACTTCAAATGTTTTATGTCCTTGTTGTACGAAAATGACAATTTGACCTAATAGCACAATTTGGCTATGATCGATCAAACTGTTTAAGTTGTTCCAGTTTTATCATCAAAATATTATATTTTTAATAATTATTATTATATTATATTAAATTTTTTAATGTACTGAGAACAATACAAAAAAAAAACAAGAAAAAAGCTACAGTCGAGTTTGCTCGACTGTGAGATACCCGCCACCCAATTTTACCATCCAAATATTATATTTTCCAAAATATACTGAAAAAATACTTTTAAAAATATACTAAAAATATATACTAAAAAATACTAAAATAATATATCAACATTTTCTTTGTTCGAAATTATTAGCTTGGCGGCACTTTAGTTTATTGAACACCATTATTATGTCGCGGAGTGTCATAGCAACTAACAAGGCAGCACTAGCAGTTGCACGTGGTAACGCCTTATAAAAGTAATTTCTTAATAACTTCTGTGTTTTTTATCCGATTGTAACCAACTTCTCAGAGATCATTAAGATGGTAATTAGTATTGTGCGTACCAAAACAGAACGTTCTAGGTTTAAAATTACGCTTGAAATTTGTTTTTTTTTATTTACGTGGGCGGAAGGGGGCGTGGCAAAAATCTAAAACAAACTTGATCTGCGTGCAACAATAAGACACACTGGCCCGAAAAATTTGTTTCTCTATCTCTTATAGTCTCTGAGATGTAGGTGTTCATACGGACAGACAGACGGACAGACGGACGGACGGACAGACGGACATGGCTATATCGTCTCGGCTGTTGACGCTGATCAAGAATATATGTACTTTATGGGGTCGGAGATGCTTCCTTCTGCCTGTTACATACATTTTCGGTCGGCACAAAGCCATAATACCCTTCTACCCTTTGGGTAGGCGGGTATAACAAGCAGGAACGGCTACAGTCAAGCTTTGCATGTACGAGGTCATAGATTTTAAGTGTACATGCGCAGTGTTTTATAATGTTATAAAATTATGAAAATTATTATATTTATTGGATAAAACAATAAGAAAGCTACTGTCGAGTTTGCACGACTGTGAAATACTCGTTCTCATCATTTTTGCTGAATGGAAGAATAATGAAGAAAAAATATACTGAAAATATACTCAAAAAGTATACTAAAACAAGTAAGAAAGTTACAGTCGAGTTTGCTCGACTGTGAGATACCCGCCACCCAATTTTACCATCAAAATATTATATTTTTCAAAATATACTGAAAACATACTAAAAAAATACCAAAATAATATATCAACATTTTCTTTGTTCGAAATTATTACCTTGGCGGCACTTTAGTTGGTTTATTGAACACCATTATTATGTCGCGGAGTGCCATAGCAACTAACTAGGCAGCACTAGCAGTTGTACGTGGTAACGCCTTATAAAAGTAATATCTTAATAACATCAGTGTTTTCTATCCGATTGTAACCAAATTCACAGAGATCATTAAGATGGTGATTAGTATTGTGCGTACCAAAATTGATCGTTTTAGGTTCAAAACGACGCTTGCAATTCGGTTTTATTCGATCTACGGGGGAGGGAGGGGGCGTGGCCAAAATCAAAAACAAACTTGATCTGTCGCGAATTTGTTGCTCTATCTCTTATAGTCTCTGAGATCTAGGTGTTCATACGGACAGACGGACATATCTATATCGTCTCGGCTGTTGACGCTGATCAAGAATATATATACTTTATGGGGTCGGAGAGGCACAAAGCCATAATACCCTTCAACCCTTTGGGTAGGCGGGTATAAATATACCAAAATTAACTTTGTTCAAAATTAGCTTGGGAGTACTTTATTATGTTTATTGAACACCAATACTATGTCACTGAGTGACATATCAGCTGATCAGGTGCAGCTGCACCTGATTTGGCCTTATAAAAGTAATTCTTTAATAACTTCTGTGTTTTATATCCGATCGTGGCCGAATTTTCAGAGATCATTAAGATGATGTTTGAACTGAACGTTCTATCTTGAATATGACGTTTGGAAATCGTTTTTTTCGATGGGGAAGGGGGCGTGGCCAAAATCCAAAACAAACTTGATCTGCGTGCAACAATAAGATATACTATATCGAAAAGTCGAAAGACAGACGGGCATGGCTATATCGTCTCGGCTGTTGACGCTGATCAAGAATATATATACTTTATGGGGTCGGAGATGCTTCCTTCTGCATGTTACATACATTTTCGGTCGGCACAAAGCCATCATACCCTTTTACCCTTTGGGTAGGTGGGTATAAAAAGTTGGGTCGACCTTGCAGACTGGAATGGACCGCTACATTACAATAAAGCGAAAGCTTAGCTCGAAAAATTCCGGTGCAGAAAACAAGCCAAACAAGTAAGAAAGCTACAGTCGAGTTTGCTCGACTGTGAGATACCCGCCACCCAATTTTACCATCAAAATATTATATTTTTCAAAAATATACTGAAAAAATACTTAAAATAATATACTAAAAAATACCAAAATAATATATCAAAATTTTCATTGGTCAAAATTATTAGCTTGCCGGCACTTTAGTTGGTTTATTGAACACCATTATTATATCGCGGAGTGTCATAGCAACTAGCTAGGCAGCACTAGCAGTTGCACGTGGTAACGCCTTATAAAAGTAATTTCTTAATAACTTCTGTGTTTTTTATCCCATTGTAAACAAATTCGCAGAGATCATTAAGATGGTAATTAGTATTGTGCGTACCAAAATTTAACGTTCTAGGTTTAAAATTACGCTTGAAATTTGTTTTTTTTTATTTAGGTGGGCGGAAGGGGGCGTGGCAAAAATCTAAAACAAACTTGATCTGCGTGCAACAATAAGACACACTGTCCCGAAAAATTTGTTGCTCTATCTCTTATAGTCTCTGAGATCTAGGTGTTCATACGGACGGACAGACGGACAGACGGACAGACGGACAGACGGACGGACGGACAGACGGGCATGGCTATATCGTCTCGGCTGTTGACGCTGATCAAGAATATATATACTTTATGGGGTCGGAGATGCTTCCTTCTGCATGTTACATACATTTTCGGTCGGCACAAAGCCATCATACCCTTTTACCCTTTGGGTAGGCGGGTATAAAAATATACGCGACAATTCTACCCTGATCATCAACGTAGCCCTTGCAAATACCAACAGATTCGCTTTGCTGGCAGATACCCCCAATTTACATCTGCGAGAAGAGCACAAGCGGTCTGGTAAATACTCTGATTGACCTTATTGGAAAATATAGCTTTTATATAATTCCCCTCGTAAGAGGTACTATTAATGAAATCAAACTTCAAACGAAAACGGATGATAACAGCAGAAAGGTCACAAACTATCTTACTGCACAAAAAATATGCTTTTATACCTATCAGCTTAAAAGCAACAAGGGCCTACAACTAGTTCTGAAGGGCATTGAGTCTGATGTTACGCCCGAAGAGATAACTGAGGCACTAAAGGAAAAGGGATTTTGCGCCAAAAGCGTGTTCAATAGCAAAAACAGAAACAGGCAGCCGCAACCACTCTTTAAGATTGTGCTTGAACCAGAAAGAAAGCATCTTAAAAAAATGAGGTTCACCCCATTTATAAACTTCAGCTCCTTCTCCACCGTAGGATTACAGTAGAAGATCCGCATAAACATAACGCTCCCGTACAATGTATGCACTGCCAAGAATACGGCCCCACGTATTGCACATTTGGCCCGGTGTGCGTAGTTTGTGGAGATCTCCACGACTCCACACACTGTCAAATTAATAAAGAAAATTCAAGCGAGAAAAAGTGCGGTAACTGTAGGGGTAATCTCACAGCAAACTACAGATGCTGTCCAATCTACAAAGAGCTTCACAGAACAATGAACACGGCGCGGGCACACCAAATAACAGCTACGCTGACACCAACAGAAACAAATCCTGAAGTACTTTTTTCGAAAGCAGCAAGTTCCGTTTCTTGTCCTTTACCCACCACTAACAAGATAACATTTGCCAACGTTTTAAAATCAGGTATGACGCCTCCATTCCAAAATTCGCAAACCCCACATGAAGTGCACACTAAATTGGACATACAACAAAACAATAGGCTATTTGAGCTGCAAGAAACAAAAGCTGAACCTATGATGCAAGCCTTACAACAGAGCATGATGGAGTTTTTGACATTTATGCGAACCACCATTCAATACATGATGTGAAATCAAAACCTTTTGATACAAATGCTTGTATCCCAACAACCAAAATAAATAATGGCTACCTTACGCATAGCTACGGGGAACGCCAATGGCGTTTCACAGCGCAAACCTGAGCTAGCTCAATTCCTACATGAGAAGCATATCGACGTAATGCTTCTTTCGGAAACTCATCTTACAAGCAAATACAATTTTCAAATGAGAGACTACCACTTCTATGGTACAAATCACCCCGATGGTAAAGCACATGGTGGGACTGGCATACTCAAAAGAAACCGTATGAAGCACCACTTTTACAAAGAGTTTGCTAAAAATCATCTTCAGGCCACATCTATCAACATACAGCTGGAGGACAACACTCACCTCAAACTAGCAGCCTTGACCTTGTTTCTCCTGGGAGTCCTACATACCGGCCATCAGACCTCAATAAGCTGCCTGACTTGATCGACTTCGCAGTTACGAAAAATATTTCTCGCAGTTTGGTTAAAGCTTAATGTCTGCCAGATCTGTCATCTGATCACTCGCCTGTACTAATTCACCTCCGCCGGTACGCAGAAAACGTGAAAGCACCTTACAGATTGACTTCACACAAAACAAACTGGAACAGGTATAAAATATATATAAATTCACACATTGAGCTGAAGGCAAAACTCAACACTGAATCTGACATAGAGCGCTGCACAGGTACACTGGAATCCATTCTTACTGCAGCAGCTCTTGCTGCAATACCTAAAATCACAAACGTTACAATTAATCCCAATCAGACAAACCTATATATCGAGTAACTCGTCCACATAAAACGACGCTTACGTAGAGAATGGCAATCTTCCAGATCCCCATCTGCAAAACAAAAGCTAACAAGTAAGAAAGCTACTGTCGAGTTTGCTCGTCTGTGAGATACCCGCCACCCTATTTTACCATCGAAATTTTATATTTTTCAAAAATATACTAAAAAAAAATAGACTTAAAATATACCAAAATAATACCCCAAAATTTTTTTTGTTCGAAATTATTATTATTAGTTTATTGCTGCACGTGATTACGCCTTATAAAAGTTATTTCTTAATAACTTCTGTGTTTTTTATCCGATTGTAACCAAATTTGCAGACATCATTAAGATGATAAACATTGTAGGTTTGAAATGACGCTTGCAATTCGGTTATTTGTGTGGGAGGAAGGGGGCGTGGACAAAATCTAAAACAAACATGATCTGCGTGCAATAATAAGACACAATCCCGAAAATTTCGTTGCTCTATCTGGTACTATACTCTCCACGCGAGGGCGGCTGAAAGCAGACCCCTAGCACGGTCATGTCTCTACTAGAGGTGCTGACTAATTGTAGTCGGGCGAAGATCGTAAATCTATAAATCACCCCAATCCAAGGAGGAACAGCATACGCTGATGGATGCATGGCCGGGGATAGCCCGGTCTCTAGTATGCGGACTCTGGATACCTGTCGCCCTCCAGTTTCATTTAGACTTTCCACGGTATGCGGGCTATGCCGTGAATAACCTTCCCTTCTCGCCAACTCGTAGGATTTTTAATTCATGGATCAAAATTTAAAAACAGGAAAGTCTGATAGGGCTTTAAAAGTATCATCCCTGGGCGATGCCTTCACGGCTGACCCCTACACCAGCACTGCAGTCAGTGGGCTGCTGGCTTCCACGCCCAATACTACGGGTCTCGAACTCCCTTGGACACAGGGTTCGCTAGTGCTGAACATCCGTCCAGTAGCGGTTCAGTCCGGCAGCAACCCGTCGAGCTATTGTCCTCTGACGAGGGAGCTGACTGCGACCGAATCAACTTTGCTGACGACGCTTCCGTGCCCTCTCAGAGGTCAGGCTTCACGGAAGCAGGCTCTTAGATCCAGTTGCTGCGTCTGGAATCGAAGGACGCCTTTGTCAGATTGAAGAGCCGCGAGAAGAAGGTTTTTAAAGCTGCACTCGCAAAGGGTTCTAACAGAGAGGAGGCTCTGGCTATCGCCACTGCGTCCCCCGTTAACACCAAAGCTAAACGAACGTGCACTGACGATACCATCGTCGAGCCAACTAGCTCTTCAAAGAGGCCCAAAAAGACTAATAGGGAGTCAACGAAACCACTCTTCAGCCAAGTGGTTAGCAGCGTGAAAATGGGCTTCACTTCGGCTGATTCAACCAAACCCCTCTCAGCGGAGCAGTTGGCTACGTTGAAATCCAGCATATTAAAGGCGGTGCTGTTGCACTCTACACCAGATGTTAGTCCAGGTTTCGTGGGCTGTATACCCCGAAATGAGTAGCTGCTTCTGGTGTGCGAGGATAGCAGCACTGCCAATTGGGTCAGGGGAACTAGGGAACAGGGAAATTAGAGGTTAATTCCCCAGTAGTGCTGAGTTTACTCCTGCAACCATCCTCGAAAACATTGGGCTCCGGAACGCCTGCAGGTTCTCCACGAAGCTGTGGCGGGTGGTGCAGCATAGCCTGAACGGCACTACGACTCACCTCGCAATGTTGGTTGACGAGGAGTCGTACAGGGCTCTGACGGAGTGCCAAGGGAGGGTGAAATTCTGCTTTGGCAGGATCAAATTGATCCTTAAGAATTCAGCTTCCAAAGCCTCCTCCGCCACCCCTGCTTCATCCTCATCCGCTCCCTCTCCTGACAGTGTCCCTCCGGCAACGGTGCCAGTGGTTCCGGTGCCAAGCTTCCTTCCCCCACCCCACCGGCCATCGTGGTCATAGCCCCGAAGGGCCCAACTAGACGCGTGACATGTGCTCACCGTCCGACAACCGTCAGAGGTGCCTCGGTCAGGCCCTCTGCCAGCACCTCAGGCCGCAACCCACCCGCAAGGGCACCTCAAGTGAGCGGGGTCCCAAGGCGACCTCCCCCGAGTGGTTCGTCCCGACCGCCGAAGGGCATTCGTGGTAACGACTCTAGGGGGGAGCAAGGCAAGTGGCTTTGTCTCGTCCGCCATCAGGAGGGAAAATGAGCAAATTTAAAGTGCTCTAGGCGAACCTGCACCACGCTAGAGGAGCGTCGGCCACACTCTGCAGGGTCGTCTGCGATGATCAAATCAACCTGGCTCTCGTCCAAGAACCATGGTTGATCGGTGGCCAAATACGTGGACTATCATGTGGATCATGTTATATGATCATATGGGAGGTGCCCCGCGCACTGCTATACTTATGGATAACAGTGTCAGACATTTCCCACTAACTAATTTCATCCACAGAGACCTGGTAGCAACGATCGCCTCCGCATACTTCCCGGGCGATGTGGATGATGTACCCCCAGCAGAGGTCCAGCGGCTGGTGGAATTCTGTCGTCGCAACAACAAGCCGCTCGTGATCGGCTGTGATGCCAATGCACATCACACGATCTGGGGGAGCAGCGACATCAACAAACGTGGTAAGTCCCTCTTAGACAACTTATTGTGTTGTCAATTAGATGATTAGGCTAACATAGGGTGCAAACCCACTTTTATTAATGCTATTAGGCAAGAGGTGTTTGATCTCACCCTAATCAGCAACTCGATAGCGAGTTCGCTTGTTAACTGGCTGGTTACAGACGAAGCCACTTTGTTAGACAATCAGCACATCAGGTTTGACCCTCCTGTCCAAGTCTAAATTCGCCAAAACTCCTTATGGCCGAAAAAAACAAATTGGGAGCTCTTTAAAGCCTCCGTAGCTTTCAAAGCAGACCTATTGGTCAGAAATCCTAACTCTATCAGTGAGATAGAGCTCGCTGCCAATCTGCTCCAAGATGTGCTCATCTCATCCTTCGAGGACAGCTCAGTCCAGAAGACCCTAAGTGTCAATCGGAAAATTCCGTGGTGGAATGAGGAATTGGCTGTCCTTAGAAGGAGGGTTAGAAGCCTTATTAATAAGGCTAAATCTAACCGTGCTAGTTGGACGTCTATAGGGACGCTCTTACCAACTACAACAAAAGCATTAGACGAGCTAAACGTGATACATGGCGCAGCTACTGTAGTAGCTTAGAATCCTTGCAAGAGGCAGCGAGGCTTCATAAAGTATTGGCTAAAGGGTCGTCTAATGGAATAGGGCTTCTTAAAAGAGCAGATGGCTCTTTCACTCAAGATCGCAGAGAAACACTTGAGCTTCTACTGCAAGTCCACTTCCCGGGTTCTGTGGCGAATCCAGATCCCTCCGGTCGCGATGACACCACTTTATCACCGGACTCACGCGGATTCAGCCTATCTGGATCCATCTTCGACCCCGCAAAGGTCAAATGGGCTGTAGATTCTTTCGCTCTTTTCAAAGCCCCAGGGGGTGACAAAATCTTCCCAGCCCTTATTCAAAACAGCATGACTCATATTCTTGATCCACTGGTCGGCCTTCTTAGAGCTAGCTTTACTTGGGGATACATACCCATCTCGTGGAGGAGAGTAAATGTGGTATTCATCCCCAAGCAAGGGAATCATCCGCTTGACCAGCCTAAGTCCTATCGGCCGATCAGTCTTACCTACTTTCTGCTTAAGACGGCGGAAAGGCTCATAGATATGCACATTCGGTGCTCTCTGCAGACATCGACATAGCCGGCAGATCGACGGAGTTCGCTCTCCACAGGTTAGTGGGAAAAATTGAAAGAGCCTTTGTATCCAAGAAAATTGCTTTATGCTCTTTTCTGGATATAGAAGGTGCTTTTGATAATACCGGCTACGGGTCAATCTCTACTACTCTAGAACGTAGAGGAACTGCCCGTCCCTTGATCCGGTGGATTGAAGCTATGCTCAAGCACCGGATAATCACTTCCACCCTGGACTCCACGACTGCATGCATTAATGCAGTCAAAGCCTTTCCCCAGGGAGGGGTTCTATCCCGCCTACTCTGGTCCCTAGTAGTTGACGAACTACTAACCGAGCAAGCCACTGAAGCGATCGGCTACGCTGACTACCTGGCTCTCATAGTGACCGGGAACTATACCAGCACCGTGACAGAAATGATGCAATCAACTCTAAATACGGTAAGTAGATGTTGGTGCGCAGATGTTGGTCTTAGCATCAATCCACAAAAAGGTATTATAGTTCTCAAAGGTTACGCAGGTCACTGCCATCAGCAAATGCAATAAATTGCACAGGCTGCTGTGCCTCTCACTGATAGGTGCACTTCGTACCTGTCCCACCGCAGCAATGGAATCGATACTGAATCTGACTCCGCTGCATATCCAAATTAAAGAAGTCGCTGCTATGAGCCTTCTTAGAATCAAGCTCCAATCAGGGCTTCTAGCTACCGAATCAGGACATGCTAGCCTGATCAAAGACATTGGCTGGCATAGATATCTGTACTAGATCAGATACTATGACTAAGGAACTTTTCTTTGGTGCTAAATTCAGAACCCTTATCCCAGACCGGAAGGACTGGGACACTGGCAACCCCATCAGCGACCCCTACGGTATCCATTGGTATACCGACGGGTCAAAAACTGATCAGGGGGTTGGAGCTGGGATCATTGGACCCAATTCCAAAACGTCAATTGCTTTGGACATGTGGCCCACAGTCTTCTAATCTGAGGTTCATGCCATCGAGTTCTGCTGCCGTCTGATCCTAGAGAAAGGGATTAGAGGAGTGAACATCTACATCTTCTCTGACAGTCAAGCGGCCATCTTAGCCCTCTCCTCCAAAAGAGTAAGCTGTCAAATGGTGGCCGATTGCTGGAACTTCCTCCAGAGACTGTCTCTTATTAACAATGTCACCTTTCTATGGGTACCTGGACACTCTGGTATCCAGGGCAATGAGCTGGCGGACGAACTTGCGAGGGCCGGTTCGTCAGCTACTTTTTCCGGCCCTGAGCCCTTATGTGGCGTGGGTTGGTCAGCTATTGTGAAAACCTGGGTTGTTAGGTTGACTGATCGCTACTGGTTGGTCCAACCAGGGATGCGGCAAGCCAAGGAGCTTATCAATCCCGTGCTCGACCGGAAAACCAGATTACTTTCCAGGAGGGATCTTCACCTCCTCGTTGGCTTTCTTAGTGGCCATCATACGATGAACTATCTTCTGATGCTGAGTGCAGACTCTGCAACGAAGACGATGAGACAACCAGACACATTCTGTGCGACTGTCCAGCCTTGGTATGGACTAGGAGGAAACATTTGCACGTGGATACCGCAGGTCCCGAGCATATTGTGCGTTCCTCGACGAAAGATCTGCTCTGCTTCATTAGGGAAGCGACCCGCCACCCAATTTTACCATCGAAATTATATTTTTCAAAAATATACTGGAAAATATACTAAAAAAAGTATACTTAAAATATACCGATATGTTCTTCGCTCGAAATTATTAGCTTGGTGGCACTTTATTAGGTTTATTGAATACTGTTATTAAAGCACTGGTAGTCGAGGTGAATTTTTTATTTCAGGACATAAAACGGGTCCCAACTCGAAGCCACTTAGCAACTGAAAAGCTTTGAAGAAACGCGACTCTTCATTGATAGATTCAGATTAGAACCAATTTTGTGGTGGAGCATGAGTGGGGTTGCCACAATGTTATTCATGGACAACGGTAATATAAAAATTTTTATTTCAGGCAGAAAAATTAATTTGTATTGAAATAATTATGTTTGCTGCACCTACATAAGTATCGAGACAGTTAAACACATTATAGTGTGGTAGAGAACATGCCAAAAGCTGCACCTGTCTGCGTGTAGGAGCACACAATGTAATGGTGATATAGTAACCGTGGTAACTAGTATGATAACACTTAGTTTGTGTTACCTATAAGATTGTCTTTATTGTCTTATTATGTCATGGATTGTAAAAAAATTCATGACCTTTTGTTTTGCGTAAACTATATACATGTCGGAGCATTGGTAGCATTATTTGAATTTAGTACAGCAACATGAATATTGTATGTGTCAAAATTGTAATAAAGAAGAATAGAGAAAACAGAACAACCGTCATTTCTGTCTTGTGTTCTTTATATCACTGAGAGTCGGTGAAAGGACTAACTGTAAATTCTCTCACTGAGTGTGACCCGTGCCTACGTGTTTGGTGTGTTACCTCTTCCGTTGGTTCGTTCTGTGTACATCACTTGAAGAAGTGTGTGAGCGAGACTGGACTGGCTATTTGCTGTGTGTGCGAATGAGCAGGATGGCAAGTGTGTCATGAGCAAGCGGCGCAATAGATTTTGGCGACGAGCGAGCGTGCATGAAAAGAGAGAAGTGAGTCCTGGTAGAATATTCGATATTATTTGAGAAACGACTACAAGTGAACGATGGCGCCCACGAAGGGAACGGGGCTCGCTCCTCGAGGTGCTAAGAATACTGAAGCAATTGACGCTTCGATATCAGAAGTGGGATTCGACCCTCCTAACTCTGAGTTGCGCCAAATTTTGGAGCAACAAAATAGAAATTTTATGGAGTTGCTGCGAACAATGCAGGCTAGTGCAGCGCCTCGTGAGTCAAAAACGGTGTTTTTACCAAAATACAATTCCGAAGCTGCTGGCGCCGATCCATGTGCTTGGAGTATTACGGCCGACATGATTTTTATTGAAAACCCACTTGAGGGTAGTGCACTTGTGATTGCTCTCAGCAAAGCTTTGGAGGGCACTTGTGATTGCTCTCAGCAAAGCTTTGGAGGGCAGTGCATCGCAATGGCTTTCACAGATCTGTTTTTCTGGCATGACTTGGGTTGAATTCAAGCAACTATTTACGCAAAGATTTGTCGGCGTAGAAACAGCTGCAGCAACACTTCTCAAGCTGCTAGAAGGACGCCCAGGGATTGGAGAGTGCATGTCGTCGTATGCAAGCCGACTCGTCACTTCGCTAATGACGAAAATGAGAAATATGGAGCGCGGGGAATTGTTGGTGTCAGTTGTACTTGCGCATACTGCGCAACTGGACAGCAGACTGAAAAAGCTTGTGTGCACCACAGACATCAAGTCGCGTAGCGAATTGCAGCAACAGTTGCAGGTATACGAAATCGGGCAGCGTCAAGAGACTTCGAAGACAGACACAACTTTGATTCCGGAGCCGAGTGTTCACTCATTAAGGAAAGCGCTGCTGGAAAATTCTCTGGAAAAAGACTTCATAAGGTAGTAATGCTTAAGGGTATTGGAAACGATTCTGTATGTTGCTCTACGCAAATTTTGACCAATGTTACCATTAATGACTTTATCCTGGAAATGTTATTTCATGTCATTATGGACAAGTACTTGAAACACGATATCATGATAGGCAGGGAGATTTTAAGTCAAGGTTTCGGAGTGACGATTGAGTCAGACAGATTCCGCATTTATAAAGTAAAACTGATTAATGTTGTAACTGAACCCAAAATATATGAAGCAATCTTCTTTGTATTAACGAAAATTTAGAGTTGAATGAAGCTGACAAGAGCCGTTTAATAAACGTCTTGAAACCATACATGGAACACTTTATCTCAGGAGTTCCATAGACACAAGTAACACAGGTCAGTTAGAAATTCGTTTAATAGATCCAAATAAAACGGTACAATGGCGACCATATAGGCTTAGTGTAGATGAGAAGCAAACTGTTCGTGCAAAGATTGACGAATTGTTGGCGGCAAATATTATAAGACCGAGCTGTTCCCCATTTGCGAGTCCAATTTTATTGGTAAGAAAGAAAAACGGAACTGATCGATTATGCGTCGACTATAGAGAGCTAAATGCTAATACAGTGCCGGATAAATTCCCATTGCCTCTTATCTCGGATCAAATTGCAAGGTTGCGTGGGGGAAGGTATTTTTCTTGTCTGGACATGGCCAGCGGATTCTACCAAATACCTATTCAGATTCAGGAGAGCGTACGGCATTTGTTACTCCTGAAGGGCAGTTCGAGTTTGTGGCAATGCCGTTTGGTTTAAAGAATGCTCCGTCAGTGTTTCAGCGGGCAATAATATAAGCGTTGGGGCCACTTTCGTATCCGTATGTTGTGGTTTACATAGATGATGTATTGGTTGTGGCCGAAACTAAAATGGAGCCAATTTCAAGATTACAGACAGTCATAGAAACTCTCATTCAAGCTGGATTCTCATTTAATTTCGAAAAATGTACATTTTTAAAATCAAAAATTGAATATCTCGGTTACGAAGTAGAGGCAGGTGAGTTTAGACCTAATCCTCGAAAGTTGCAGGCATTAGTTGAATTACCACCTCCGCAAACGGTCACGCAACTAAGACAGTTTATTGGATTAGCATCATACTTTCGATAATTCGTGCCAAAATTCTCTGAAACGTTAAAGCCTCTATTTTGTCTTACTTCTAAAGACAATAATAGTTTTGATTGGAAGGAAAATCATGAATCAGTGAGAAAGGAGATAATCTTTGCATTGACCCGTAGCCCGGTGTTAACAATTTTCGATCCACAATATCCGGTTGAGCTTCATACAGATGCTAGCTCTGTGGGTTATGGTGCGTACTCATGCACAAGATAAACGATAACAAGTAAGAAAGCTACTGTCGAGTGTGCTCGACAGTGAGATACCCGCCACCCAATTTCACTATAGAAATATGATATTTTTCAAAAATATACTGAAAAATATACTGAAAAAATATACTAAAAATATACCAAAATTATATACCAAAATTTTCTTGTTCGAAATTTTTAGCTTTGCGGCACTTTAGTAGGTTTATTGAACATCATTATTATGTCACGGAGTGTCATAGCAACTAACTAGGTGCAGCTGCACGTGGTAACGCCTTATAAAAATATTTTCTTCATAACTTCTGTGTTTTTTATCCGATTGTAACCAAATTCGCAGAGATCATTAAGATAGTGATTAGTATTGTGCACACCAAAATTCTAGGTTAAAAACGGTTAAAATTCAGTTTTTTTCAAATTAAATGGGCAAAAGGGGGCGTGGCCAAAATCAAAAACAAACTTGATCTGCGTGCAAGAATAAGACACACTGTCCCGAAAAATTTGTTGCTCTATCTCTTATAGTCTCTGAGATCTAGGTGTTCATACGGACGGACAGACGGACAGACGGACAGACGGACATGGCTATATCGTCTCGGTTGTTGACGCTGATCTAGAATATATATACTTTATGGGGTCGGAGATGCTTCCTTCTGCCTGTTACACACATTTTCGGTCGGCACAAAGCCATAATACCCTTCTACCCTTTGGGTAGGCGGGTATAAAAACCATGTTATTGAGTACTACAGTAAATGTACAACCCCAGCAGAGTCAAAGTATAATTCATATCTTTTGGAAGCCCTGGCAGTATTTACGCAGTGAAATATTATCAACATTATTTGAAGGGTATCAAGTTTACAGTATATACGAACTGTAACTCTTTAAAGGCAAGTCAACAAAAGATTGAGTTAGATGACAAGGTATATCGATGGTGGTTGTATTTACAATCTTTTGAATTGAATTGTGTATAGAAAGGGAAAACGCATGGCGCATGTGGACTTCTTCTCAAGAAACCCGATAACGAAAAAGTTACAGTTTGCTGTCAAAGCTCCTGAAATGCGTGTAAATTTAACTGAATTGAGTGACACCTGGATTATAGCTAACAGCAGCGAGATCTCGAAATAACATCTTTAATCTCTAAACTACAAAACAATGAATTGAATGAGAGTCTTGCTAGTACTCATGAGTTGAGAGCTGGTTTGCTGTATCGTAAAATTCAGAGGAATGGTAGAACCTGTTGGTTACCTGTAGTTCCAAGGTCTTATAGGTGAGCTGCCATTCACCACATTCACGAGGCTATAATGCACCTTGGTTGGGAAAAGACTCTTTACAAAGTGTATAGCTGTTACTGGTTTGTAGGAATGACGAAATACGTACGAAAGTTCGTTGACAATTGCAATACATGCAAACTATCGAAACCACAATCTGTGAAAATTCAACAAGAAATGCATCCGATTCCTAAAATCGAAATACCCTTTCATACGGTGAAAATAGACATCACGGGTAAACTAAGTGGCAAGAACGACCAAAAAGAGTATATCACAGTCCTTATAGATGCGTTTACAAAATACGTTTATTTACACCATACTCTGAAGATAGATGCAGCCAATTGTATAGTATCAGTGAAGGCAGTTATTTCCTTGTTTGGTTTTCCATCCCGTATCATAGCAGATCAGGGACGATGCTTTGCGGGATCTGAGTTTAAGGAGTTTTGCTCTGTGCATAATATCGAGTTGCATTTAATTGCCACAGGAGCTAGTCGAGCGAATGGACAGGTCGAGCGTGTACCCTTAAAAGTTTACTAACGGCGGTGGAGACAGGCCAACGTTCGTGGCAAGATACATTAAAAGAGGTTCAGTTAGCAATAAATTGCACATTCAATCGGGTCACTACGTTTAGTCCGTTACAGCTTTTAATTGAAAAAGACATGAAACCATTAAGGATGCTATCGAATATTGTTGAAGAAAAATATGATAATCTACGGAATCTAAGAGCAAAAGTTAATATAGAAATTAATGCTAATTATGATAAGGAAAGAAGCGATAAAAGTAAGGCAAACGTTGTAAAGCATAAAGTGGGTGATCATGTTCTGCTCAAGTGCGAAGAAACAAATCAGACCAAACTAGATCCCAAATTTAAAGGCCCGTTTGTTATAACGGAGTTACTTGAAGGAGACTGATATTGTTTGAAGTCATTAACAAGCAAGCGAACCTACAAGTATCCTCATGAGTGTTTGAGGGCGTTACCGGTCGAGAAAGTTTCTGCGGAGATGGATGAGGATATGATGAGTGGTGGCGTTGAAACAGACGCAAATGGTGGCGTTGAAACATACGCAAGAGACAGTGTGACCCGTGCCTACGTGTTTGGTGTATTGCCTCTTCCGTTGGTTCGTTCTGTATACATCACTTGAAGAAGTGTGTGAGCGAGACTGGACTGGCTATTTGCTGTGTGTGCGAATGAGCAGGATGGCAAGTGTGTCATGAGAAAGCGGCGCAATAGATTTTGGCGACGAGCGAGCGTGCATGAAAAGAGAGAAGTGAGTCTTGCTAGAATATTCGATATTATTTGTGACACGACTACAAGTGGAACGATGGCGCCAACGAAGGGAACGGGGCTCGCTGCTCGAGGTGCTAAGAATACTGAAGCAATTGACGCTTCGATATACATATGTTCTTGATCAGCAGCAACAGCCGAGTCGATATAGCCCTGTATGTCTATCCGTCTACCACACTTGGAGACAACATGTTAAAACTCGGTAGGCAGATGAAGTTTATTTTAGATGTTGGTCACGCCCCTTCCGCACCCGTAAATCGAAAAAAACGATTTCCAAGCATCATATTGAAGATAGAATGTTCAGTTTAGGCACACAGAATACTAGTCATCATCTTAATGATGTCTGAAAATTTGGACAAACTATACAGAAGTTTTTAACGAAATACATTCGTAAGGAACTCGGGTGCAGCTGCACCTGTTCAGCTGGTTGTCACTCAGTGTCATAATAATGGTGTTCAATAAACATAATGAAGTGATATCAAGCTAATCATTTAGAACAAAATTTATTTCGGTATATTTTCGGTATATTTTTAGTATATTTTGTAGTATATTTTCCAGTATATTTTTAACAAATATTATATTTCGATAGTCGCTCTTTATTATTCTCTCATTCAGTAAAATTGGTTGACGGGTTTCTCACAGTCGAGTAAACTCGATAGTAGCTCTCTTACTTGTTTTACCCAATAACTATTATAATTTGAATAATTTTATAACATTATTAAACGCTGCGTCTCAAGTATATCTTCTTTTATTCTCTAACTACCGCATGTACACTTGAAATCCATGACCTCGTACAGTCAAAGCTTGACTGTAGCCGTTCCTACTTGTTTATATTTTACATTGTCAGAAGTAACATCGTGTGTATCTTAATGTTTAAGTTAATTCGCGTGCATTTCAGTAATGGTCTTGTTATATAACATTATATATATATATAGCGATGGTTATTGATCTATGTTATCTATCGCGAACAATAACATAATGTGAAGTGTGAAGAAATTCCACTAGGTGGTGCTTGAGTAGGTCGCCACAGTACTGCCTCTCCGGTGACGACGTCACAGTATATTGAATTGGACCCGTTTCTTCTCGTAGGTTCGGGTTTCGCAGGAGGGATGAGAATCCAGTTGATCGTCGGTTCTGACCAGAAAAGCAGGTTGGATTCGGTCCATAGGTATGGCTACTTCTACGTAACCGACTTTTAAAGTGAAAACCCAGTCGGTGTTACGATGGATGACTTCAGAAGGTCCGGAATATGGTGGCTCCAATGGTTGCTTGACGGTACCATTGCGGTTGAATTCATTCGCTCGTATTCACATTCGGACGTGTTTTTTTTGCTGTCAAACTAACATTTGTTATTTTACCCTCCCTGCGCCTTGTTAACAAAAATGTTGTTTGCAAACTAACAATACCTGTGCTATACGTCGGTGTGTTTAGTCACAGTGTAATAACATTGAATAATTTACAATTAATTGTGGTGTTTTAATATATTAACAATTTGTGAGGCCTAATTTTCTGTTTGTGAGAGCTTACAGTAAATTTGTGTTTTGTTTTGAACTGCTACAGCACATTGTTGGTATATCATTACATATCGCGTTCTTTCCGATCTCGCACACTTTCCGCTCTCGCGCTCTTTGTGCTGTGTTTTGTTGTTGGCCGTTTTGGCTATTCTTTTCTCTGCTTTCGTCGCGACCGCGATTATGATTTTGTGCTTGCTGTTTTTCTGTAAGTAGATATCAGCGTACTAATACCCTGTTATTAACAAAAATTTTATTCTTATTTAAATTTTTGGTTTCATTTAATTTTTATTTACTTAAAAATCTGCAGTATGTTTGTCTGCTATAATAAAAAATGCCGTGTACCAGCAAGCGCAAAAATGGGTTTCGTTTGATGCTGGCTCTGTGACAATGTTTCACACGAAAAATGAGCTGGCTTCACCGGCCGCATAGTCGACCTAATTAGTTCTAAATCTGGTTTAAGATGGTCATGTGAGTCTTGCAGGGATGTTGAAAGGGATGTTGCGGGATTCATACGTCAGACGAAGCAAGGCTTTGGTGATCTATTCGCAGGTTTCAAAAAACTTGCGGATAGTTTCGCAACTTTGGACTCTGGGTTTAAGGGCATGAAGCTTTTAACTGAGTCTCCAAAGTGTAAAAAAGCTAATACTCGTTTGTCCATTGGCCCAAACGAACTTGGCGTCCCTGAACTGGTCAACAACTCGTCCGTTCCGAATAATCTAATGTCATTTACGTCTCCCACCCCTCGACACTCCTCAGCGTCAATGATTGCCGACAATGACATTGTTCCCATGGATGTCATTTGTTCTGATTCCATTTCAGTCTCGGTACCTGCAGTAGTTGTTAATGTTGCAGAAACTCAACATGATCAACCTTCTGATGTACCTAACGTTCTACCAGTAGTACAGATGCTCCTATCTCGACTTCTGCTACGGTTGCTCAGAACACTATAGTAGGTGTCCCACCTATGAAACAAATTTTTGTTTCTAGGCTTGCCCCTAATACGACATCTGACGACATTAGGACCTTTATTCGGTCCAAAATTCAAGCATCATTAAAGGTGGAAAAATTTAACTTCTCATATGAACGGGAAATCGCATCATTCAAAGTAAGAGTTCCTGCCGAGCATTTTAGTAAAGTTTGCTCAAAAGACTTCTGGCCGGAATACTTAATTATTAAAGAGTACGTAAATAAAAAGAAAAATCGGTCACCGATTTTACTTCCAAAAGTTACCACTAATTCCTCTAAGCCTCAAACTCCATCTGATAGCTCAAACTCCTAGTAAACTTAATAATGTTTATTTAGATAGCTTAAGTTTTCCTTTTCATGTCATTGCCTTCACTGGAACTTGGTGAAGGCATGATATTCTGAATACTGAAATCTTTACTAAGAAATTATCTGTCTATAGACGTGATCGCATGCAGCGTCGTGGTGGTGGTGTACTTATCGCTGTCTATGCTGATATCTCTTCTGAGCACGTAGACTTAGGTAGGGATTTAGATATCAAACTTGTAGCTGTAAAACTAATTTATTGTAGTTTAAGTATCTTTATCACCTGCTCTTATATACCTCCTGCCTTAGATAATTCTTTGTATTTATACCATTTTTCTGTAATCAATAGTATTTCTGAAATGCTTTCTGATCGTGATTTCTTGATAATTCTTGGAGATTTTAATATTTCTGGAATTTCGTGGCTTTCGTCATGTGAGTCCAACGTATTGAATCCTTCGTCAACTCATGTCTTTGTTGATGGCCTTTTTGATATAGCTTTGTCTCAAACCAATTCTATATCAAATTGTCTAGGTAAAATGCTTGATCTGATTTTCGTTTTGGATCCCAATACCTGCAAGGTGTCCAGATTGAATCCTATTTCCTCACCTGAGGATCCCTACCACCCTACTGTGGAGGTGTTGATTGACTTACCAACAAGTGTTTCGGATGCAGGTGTTTTACCGGAGAAGCGAGTTCGTTGTTTTCGGCAGACCGATTTTAAAACACTTTCTTTGCTTCTTTCGCGTAGTGACTGGTCCCAACTTTCTTCTTGTATTGACCTGGACAAGGCAGTTGAAATTTTTTATTCTACATTAAACTCTATATTTGATGCTTGTGTTCCCCTTGGTACTCCACAATTGTCCATTAGACCGTTATGGTTTACTAAATAACTAACAAAGTTAAACAATAAAAAATCAAAGCTATATACAAAATATAAGGAAACTGGCTCTCTCATATATTTTTCTCGCTACTTTGTTGCTCGGTCCGATTTCTCCACGCTAAATAATCTTTGCTACAAGAATTATTTGAGAAGGTGCAGACTAACATTTCAGTGTGACCCGAATCGCTTCTATGACTTCGTCAATTCGAAGCGGAAGACGTCAACACTTCCAACAACATTATTTTATGATAAAAAGACAGCTTTTAATGATCGTGGCATTGCCGATCTGTTTGCTGATTTTTTTCAAACGACCTATTTCACATCAACTTTTTATAGAGCCCAGTCTTATCCGTATCAAGTAAACCAAGCGAATTGCATTTTTGGTCCCTTACTTTCTGAAAGTTTACTCTTACGTGAACTTAAGTCATGTAAACCAGTTTTTTCTCCTGGCCCTGACGGTGTTCCTAGTTGCATGCTTAGGTTCTGTGCAGAGGGACTTTGTAAACCACTTTTAAAATTATTTGAATTGTCTGTAGAGTTGTGCTCCTTCCCTAATCTTTGGAAAGAGTCTTACATTATTCCTCTCTTGAAAAAAGGAAATAAATCCAACGTTCAAAACTATAGAGGTATCTCCAAGTTGTCTGCTATTCCCAAAGCATTTGAGAAACTAATAACTTCTCAACTGCAACACTGCTGTAAATCTATAATTTCACCCTACCAGCATGGGTTTGTGAAATGTAGGTCTACTACCACTAACTTATTAGAATTCTCATCAATTGTTATTGAAGGGTTCCAATCAAAAATGCAAACGGATGTCATTTACACTGACTTCAGTAAGGCTTTTGATTCGGTCAACCATAGTCTCTTATTATACAAGCTCAATCTTCTTGGATTTCCACAGAACTTAATTTTGTGGATATCTTCATATCTTTCATTTAGAATTCAAAGAGTATTTTACAAGGGCTCTGTGTCCAAGACTGTCCAAGTCACTTCCGGCGTACCCCAAGGAAGTCATTTAGGCCCATTGCTGTTCACATTATTTATAAATGATCTACTGTCCGTTATATCATACTCTCGCATACTTATGTATGCAGATGATGTTAAGATTTGTCTGACTTTTAATGATCCTATATATAGCCTCAGATTGCAATCTGACCTTGATTGTTTTCAATCGTGGTGTGCTATAAATTTATTAAATCTTAATTGCAATAAATGTAAACTTATGACATTTTTTAAGGGTATTCTCCATTTAAATAATTATCATCTTAATGATACTCCACTTGAGCGAATAGAGTCAGTAACTGATTTAGGTATCCTTCTTGATTCAAAATTAAAGTTTGATAAGCATATTTTGGCTGCTTCTAATAGAGCCATGGGTGTCCTTGGATTTATTAAACGTTGGTCAAAAGAATTTAACGATCCCTACATTACTAAACACTTGTACATCTCACTGGTTCGTCCTATTTTTGAGTATGGATCTAATATCTGGTTCCCCCAGTATAGGGTTCATCAAGATAGGCTTGAATCAGTGCAGAAACAATTTCTTCTTTTTGCTCTTCGTAGTCTTAGCTGGAATCCCACAACTAGATTGCCTTCGTATCGTAGTAGACTTTTATTACTAAACCTTCCTTCTCTTTCTGACCGTAGAACTATGATAGGTGTAGTGTTTCTACATAGACTAATCATTGGCGAAATTGACTCATTGCAGTTGACAAGTCAGATTAGCTTTGCCGTTCCGGTCAGAACGACTAGAAATTTTCTTCCCCTCTCACTTTCCCGTTGTAGTACTAACTATGCCAGTCACAATCCTTTCCGTATTTTATGTGTAAATTATAATAACTTTTCTAGTCTGGTTAATAATACTAACACTACCTTAGAAATTAAAACATTACTCCTTACTCCTTACATTAGCTCGTATTTAAGAATAGTTCTAATTATTATTATTAGTAGTAATAGTATTATTATTATTGTTTTATTCTTTTTGTTAATACAATTTGGTTGTTTTGTCTGTGTTAATTGTTCGCGACCTCCGTTCCCGCACGTTATGCGGTTGCCCCTCGGTCGGATGGGCGGGTGGTCGTGTCTGCCTAGGTCCGCGCGTTAACAAGCCCGAGCTTGGTGTCGCTGGGCCACTTGATCGTACTGCCGTTAGTACGTCAACGTCCAAGATTAAAAAAAAAAAAATACGACTTAGAGCTGTTGTTTTTGCACATTACATTTTGTGAGGTGGCTTCCTAATAGGTGTGACTTCTTAAGACGTTGGGCGCCAGTTATTTAAATTCTCCAGATTTCCTAGTGGATCCTCCAGATATAGGTTAATCAAGTTCTCCAGATGTCCTCACGGATCTTCCAGGTGTATTGAACTGAGTTTATGGTGAGAAGGTGGCTGCCTTCTTGACTTACAGGCCTTGCGCTCAGTAGTAGATAACAATAGTAATAAGATAGAACGACTTTTGCCGGAGTTATGTTGGTCAGCGTATGCTGCGCTTTTATTCGAATCCAGAACTTAACTAACTACAGAGTACAGAATTTCTTAGCAGCTAGCCTAAAGAATGTGGGAGCATGAGCAACAGAGTCATAGTCGACAAGCTGACTCAGCATAATCATAACACTACTAGTGCGACACATTGCAAGAGTCAAATTATTATTGATGACTTTGTTGCTCGGGCATTGACCTGTTAGCATATTGCATCAGCGCTATGCCCGCTACCAAGGCACTGACTCGCTAGTGTGTTGAGTCAGCGCTATGCCGGCTGTTGGGGCACTAATTTGCTGTCTTCCAGCATCAGCACTATGCCCTGGGAGGTCTGAGCACTCTGAGTGCGTGAGTTACTTGATAACTTATATACCAAAAATACAGTGTCGTGTTTTGGGTTTTCATAGCCCACGTGGCAGAGGCGCAGCGCTCTCTCGCGTTCGGCTCTCTCTCTCTCTCTTTTCGTACAAAGCTTGAAGCAGTGTACAGAGAGAAATCGAGCATCAATTCTGTCGTAGAACTACGCTGTTTCGCTGTGTATGTATGTGTGTTTAGCGCACATACGTTTGAAAAAACATAATGTGTATGCAGTTGCTGCTTGTCCGATTGCTTCAATTTTAATTTTTCAGATTTTAAACTGAGTTTCATTTCAGAAGTGTTTTGCTTGGATATGGGAAAGTGAATACTGAAACAAGCAGGATTATTATATATATCTTGTTCTTGGTCCTATTGTCGGAAGTGCGACTATACTCTCCACGCGAGGGCGGCTGGAAGCAGACCCCTAGCACGGTCATGTCTCTACTAGAGGTGCTGACTAATTGTAGTCGGGCGAAGATCGTGAATCTATAAATCACCCCAATCCAAGGTATAACAGCATACGCTGATGGATGCATGGCCGGAGATAGCCCGGTCTCTAGTATGCGGACTCTGGATACCTGTCGCCCTCCAGTTTCATTTAGACTTTCCACGGTATGCGGGCTATACCGTGGATGACCTTCCCTTCCCGCCTACTCGTGGGATCTTTAATTCATGGATCATAATTTTAAAACAGAAAAGTCTGATACGGCTTCCAAAGTATCATCTCTGGGCGATGCCTTCACGGCTGACCACTACACCAGCAATGCAGCCAGTGGGCTGCTGGCTTCCACCCCCAATACTACGGGTCTCGACTCTAGTATTTTAGGGGACCCGGATAGGCCACGAACTCCCTTGGACACAGGGTTCGCTAGTGCTGAACTTCCGTCCAATAGCGGTTCAGTCCGGCAGCAACCCGTCGAGCTATTGTCCTCTGACGAGGGAGCTGACTGCGACCGAATCAACTTTGCTGACGACGCTTCCGTGCCCTCTCAGAGGTCAGGCCTTACGGAAGCAGGCTCTCAGATCCAGTTGCTGCGGCTGGAATCTAAGGACGCCTTTATTAAACTGAAGAGCCGCGAGAAGAAGCTTTTTAAAGCTGCACTCGCAAAGAGTTCTACCAGAGAGGAGGCTCTGGCTATCGCCACTGCGCCCCCCGTTAACACCAAAGCTAAACGAACGCGCACTGACGATACCATCGTCGAGCCAACTAACTCTTCAAAGAGGCCCAAAAAGACTAATAGGGAGTCAACGAAACCACTCTTCAGCCAAGTGGTTAGCAGCGTGAAAATGGGCTTCACTTCGGCTGATTCAACCAAACCCCTCTCAGCGGAGCAGTTGGCTACGTTGAAATCCAGCATCCTAAAGGCGGTGCTGTTGCACTCCACACCAGATGTTAGTCCAGGTTTCGAGGGCTGTATACCCCGAAATGAGTGGCTGCTTCTGGTGTGCGAGGATAGCAGCACTGCCAATTGGGTCAGGGGAGCTGTTGGACACATCAGGTCCATCAGCGACCTTGACGTCAAATTGCTAGAGAAAACGGAGTTTCCCAAGGCTCACCTCATTAGAGGTTACTTTCCTAGTAGTGCTGAGTTTACTCCTGCAACCATTCTGGAGTACATTGGGCTCCAGAACGCCAGCAGCTTTTCCACGAAGCTGTGGCGGGTGGTACAGCACAGCCTGAAGGGCATTACGACTCACCTCGCAATGTTGGTTGACGAGGAGTCGTACAGAGCTCTGACGGTGTGCCAAGAGAGGGTGAAATTCTGCTTTGGCAGGGTCAAATTGATCCTTAAGAATTCAGCTCCCTAAGCCTCCTCCGCCACCCCTGCTCTATCCTCAGCCTCACGCGCTCCCTTTCCTGCCAGTGTCCCTCCGGCAACGGCGCCAATGGTTCCCTCAGGGATTTCAGCATTGGCTGACCCTGTGGCCTCCACGAGCGCTGCGGTCGGATTGGTATCCAAGGTTCCTTCCCCCACCCCACCGGCCATCGTGGTCACAGCCCCGAAGGGCCCAACTAGACGTGTGACAAGTGGTCAAATGGTCCGTCAACCGTCATAGGTGCCTCGGTCAGGCCCACTGCCAGCACCTCAGAACGCAACCCACCCGCAATGGCACCTCCTGCGATCGGGGTCGCAAGGCGACCTCCCCTGAGTGGCTCGTCCCGACCGCCGAAGGGCATTCGCGGAAACGACTCTCGGGATGGCAAGGCAAGTGGCCTTCTCACGACCGCCATCAGGAGGGAAAATGAGCAAACTTAAAGTGCTCCAGGCGAACCTGCACCACGCTAGAGGAGCGTCGGCCACACTGTGCAGGGTCGTCTGTGATGATCACATCAACCTGGCTCTCGTCCAAGAACCATGGTTGATCGGTGGCCAAATACGTGGACTATCATGTGGATAATGTAAGTTGTTATATGACCGCATGGGAGGTGCCCCGCGCACTGCTATACTTAACAGTGTCAGACATTTCCCACTAACTAACTTCATCCACAGAGACCTAGTAGCAACGGCTATTGAGGTAGCCACTGCAGACGGTGTCCGGGAAGTTGTGATCGCCTCCGCATACTTCCCGGGCGATGTGGATGATGTACCCCCAGCAGAGGTCCAACGGCTGGTGGAATTCTGTCGCCGCAACAACAAGCCGCTCGTGATCGGCTGTGATGCCAATGCACATCACACGATCTGGGGGAGCAACGACATCAACAAACGTGGTGAGTCCCTCTTAGGCTACTTATTGTGTTGTCAATTAGATGTAGCTAACATAGGGTGCAAACCCACTTTTATAAATGCTATTAGGGAAGAGGTTTTAGATCTCACCCTAACCAGCAACTCGATAACGAGTTCGCTTGTTAACTGGCGGGTTACAGACGAAGCCACTTTGTCAGACAATCAGCACATTAGGTTTGACCCTCCTGTCCAAGTCTAAATTCGCCAAAACTCCTTATGGCCGAAAAAAACAAATTGGGAGCTCTTTAAAGCCTCCGTAGCTTTCAAAGCAGACCTATTGGTCAGAAATCCTAACTCTATCAGTGAGATAGAGCTCGCTGCCAATCTGCTCCAAGATGTGCTCATCTCATCCTTCGAGGACAGCTCAGTCCAGAAGACCCTAAGTGTCAATCGGAAAATTCCGTGGTGGAATGAGGAATTGGCTGTCCTTAGAAGGAGGGTTAGAAGCCTTATTAATAAGGCTAAATCTAACCGTGCTAGTTGGACGTCTATAGGGACGCTCTTACCAACTACAACAAAAGCATTAGACGAGCTAAACGTGATACATGGCGCAGCTACTGTAGTAGCTTAGAATCCTTGCAAGAGGCAGCGAGGCTTCATAAAGTATTGGCTAAAGGGTCGTCTAATGGAATAGGGCTTCTTAAAAGAGCAGATGGCTCTTTCACTCAAGATTGCAGAGAAACACTTGAGCTTCTACTGCAAGTCCACTTCCCGGGTTCTGTGGCGAATCCAGATCCCTCCGGTCGCGATGACACCACTTTATCACCGGACTCACGCGGATTCAGCCTATCTGGATCCATCTTCGACCCCGAAAAGGTCAAATGGGCTGTAGATTCTTTCGCTCCTTTCAAAGCCCCAGGGGGTGACAAAATCTTCGCAGCCCTTATTCAAAACAGCATGGCTCATATTCTTGATCCACTGGTCGGCCTTCTTAGAGCTAGCTTTACTTGGGGATACATACCCATCTCGTGGAGGAGAGTAAATGTGGTATTCATCCCCAAGCAAGGGAATCATCCGCTTGACCAGCCTAAGTCCTATCGGCCGATCAGTCTGACCTACTTTCTGCTTAAGACGGCGGAAAGGCTCATAGATATGCACATTCGGTGCTCTCTGCAGACATCGACATAGCCGGCAGATCGACGGAGTTCGCTCTCCACAGGTTAGTGGGAAAAATTGAAAGATCCTTTGTATCCAAGAAAATTTATGCTTTATGCTCTTTTCTGGATATAGAAGGTGCTTTTGATAATACCGGCTACGGGTTAATCTCTACTACTCTAGAACGTAGAGGAACTGCCCGTCCCTTGATCCGGTGGATTGAAGCTATGCTCAAGCACCGGATAATCACTTCCACCCTGGACTCCACGACTGCATGCATTAATGCAGTCAAAGCCTGTCCCCAGGGAGGGGTTCTATCCCGCCTACTCTGGTCCCTAGTAGTTGACGAACTACTAACCGAGCAAGCCACTGAAGCGATCGGCTATGCTGACGACCTGGCTCTAATAGTGACCGGGAACTATACCAGCACCGTGACAGAGTTGATGCAATCAACTCTAAATACGGTAAGTAGATGTTGGTGCGCAGATGTTGGTCTTAGCATCAATCCACAAAAAGGTATTATAGTTCTCAAAGGTTACGCAGGTCACTGCCATCAGCAAATGCAATAAATTGCACAGGCTGCTGTGCCTCTCACTGATAGGTGCACTTCGTACCTGTCCCACCGCAGCAATGGAATCGATACTGAATCTGACTCCGCTGCATATCCAAATTAAAGAAGTCGCTGCTATGAGCCTTCTTAGAATCAAGCTCCAATCAGGGCTTCTAGCTACCGAATCAGGACATGCTAGCCTGATCAAAGACATTGGCTGGCATAGATATCTGTACTAGATCAGATCCTATGACTAAGTATCCACTGGTACACCGACGGGTCAAAAACTGATCAGGGGGTTGGAGCTGGGATCTTTGGACCCAATTCCAGGACCTCAATTGCTATGGGCAAATGGCCCACAGTCTTCCAATCTGAGGTTCATGCCATCGAGTTCTGCTACCGTCTGTTTCTAGAGAAGGGGATTAGAGGAGTGAACATCTACATCTTCTCTGACAGTCAAGCGGCCATCTTAGCCCTCTCTTCTAAAAGAGTAAGCTCTCGACTGGTGGCCGATTGCTGGAACTTCCTCCAGAGACTGTCTCTAACTAACAACGTCACCCTTCTTTGCGTACCTGGACACTCTGGCATCCAGGGCAATGAGTTGGCGGACGAACTTGCGAGGGCTTGCTCGTCAGGCACTTATTCCGGTCCTGAGCCCTTCTGTGGCGTGGGTTGGTCAACCATCTCAGCTATTGTGAAAATCTGGGCTTTTAGGTTGACTGATCGCTACTGGTCTGTCCAACCAGGGATGCGGCAAGCGAAGAAGCTTATCAATCCCGTGGTCGACCGAAGAACTAGTTTACTCTCCAGGAGGGATCTTCACCTCCACGTTGGCTATGTTAGTGGCCGTCACACGGTGAACTATCACCTCACTAAAATGCGTCTGTCTTCCGATGTTGAGTGTAGGCTCACCAAAGAAGACGATGAGACAACCAGACATATTTTGTGCGACTGTCCAGCCTTGGTATGGACTAGGAGGAAACATCTGCACGTGGATACCGCAGGTCCCGAGCATATTGTGCGTTCCTCGACGAAAGATCTGCTCTGCTTCATTAGGAAAGCAGATCAGCGTTTGTCTAGCTAGGGAGAGCCTTATAGGCACAAAAGACCACCATGGTCGCAGTGTCTCGCCCCTTATCTGCAGGGATAAGGCATTTTTATTATTTTTTTTAGCATTATTATTATTATTATTATTATTACGTAAATTAAACGAAAAAATGATTCGTGATCACTTACCAAAGCCGCAGGTTGACGTTGTTATTGAAAATCTTCAGAGCGCATTGGTGTATATGACTTTAGACTTAACTAACGGTTCCATTCATGTGCCTGTTGAGTTGGAATCGCAAAAATATACCTCCTTTGTAACACAAAAGGGACAGTATGAATTTTGTATGGGCCCTTCGGTATTACACACTCACCTGCGGTTCTTGCTCGATTTAAAATCGCAGTTTTTAGAGACCTAAGGACGTAAGAACAGTAAGGACATTAGTGAAGGATTGTTAAAGCTTGGGAAAGTGTTAGGTGTTGCCAGTAGAGGTGGATTACAAATAAATTGGTCGAAATGTCAGATGTTTCAGAAGAAAGTTAACTTTTTGGGGAATATAGTTGAGCGTGGTACTACGAGTATTAAGCCATCTGAAGAGAAGACAAGTTAATTTTCCGTTGCCAAAGGATAAAAGAGGTGTTCAAAGATTCTTAGGAATGACGTCGCATTTCCGAAGATTTGTTAAAGACTTTGCTGTAATTGCTAAACAATTGTCGGACATGTTGAGGCAAAATACAAAGTTTGAATTTGACGTATTGCAAAAGGTAGCTTTTGAACAGTTGAAAGTCGCATTAACTAGCAAACACGTGTTAAAGTTGTACAATCAAACATTAGAAACGGAAATCTATACAGACGCATCAAAATATGGTTTCGGTGGACTATTGTTACAGAAAGACCCAGGAGATTGTTTGTTTTATCCTGTTAAGTACATGAGCCGAAAGACTAACCAATGTGAAGAAAAGTATCATTCTTATGAACTTGAGGTACTCGCAATTATCAGTGCTTTAATGAAATGGCGTGGGTATGTATTAGGCTTAAATTCTAAAACTGTAACTGATTGAAACGCATTAACTATGACGATGAAAAAGAAGGATTTTCCTTTGCGGGTACCTAGGTGGGCATTACACCTTCAAGACTTTGACTACCAAATTGAACACCGTTCAGGGACAAGAATGAGACATGTTGATGCGTTGAGTCGAGTATCATGTTTTATGTTGAGTGACACTGTTGTACATCGTTTGAAACAAGCACAATTACTTGATGAGTGGACAAAAGTAGTGAGGAGCCTAGTCGAAAGCAAAGGGTATGAAGATTTATATATTGAAAACGAAATACTCTTTAAAGATCCTCATCGTGAGCTTATTGTTGTACCGTCGCAGATGAAAAACGAAATAATCACAATTTCTCATAAGCAAGGACATTTTGCTGCGAACAAAACGCAAGATTTAGTTGAGAAAACTTATTTCATACCAAAGCATAAAGAAAAGATTGCTCTGGTTGTGGACAGTTGTGTGGAGTGTATTGTTTTTAATTCAATAGCTGGAAAGAAAGAAGGTTTCTCGACACCTACTGGAAAAGGAGATAGACCGCTGATGACATATCACATTGACCATGTTGGTCCAAAGGAGATGACGAGCAAGCGCTATAACCACATTTTAGCTGTAGTTGACAGCTTTTCTAAATTTGTATGATTGTATCCCATCCGTAGCACAGGAGCTGAAGAAGTTGTTAGCTGTCTGGAACGTTAGGCCACTAATTTGGAAATCCTTTAAGGATTATCTCGGATAGGGGAACTGCGTATACGGCACAGGCATTTGAATTATATTGTGAGAAGCAGAAAATTCAGCATTTAGTGATTACCACAGGTGTACCACGTGGCAATGGTCACGTTGAGAGGGTGCATATGACAGTTGTGTCAATGTTGTCAAAACTAACTCATGAAAACACAGGAAACTGGTAAAAGCATGTCAGTAAAGTGCAGAAAATAATCAATAGTCCGCCTAGAAACACTTTGGTGTCGGCATTTAAGATTTTGACTGGAACGGAAATGAGTCTTCCGAATGAACCAGAGCTTAATTTTTTGATAAAAGAATCGTAAGTGGAGGAGTTGGATGAGGAAAGAGAGCTGGTGCGAGCAAAGGCTTCCGAAAACATAAAACAGTTTATAAAATAGATGACTTAGTAGCCATTAAGCGTACTTAGTACAGAATTGGATTAAAGTTGAAAGGGAAATTTCTAGAACCCTATAAAGTCGTTAAGGTAAACAATCATGACGTAGAAAAAATTGGAAATGGGGATGGACCTTGTAAGACATCGACACTAACCGAATATATGAAGCCGTGGGGAAATTCATTCGGGTCGAATGATGTATCAGGAGGGCCGATTGTGGGAAATGAACCAGATCAGGGAAATAAGACTAATGACAAAACAGATACCAAGAGAGTGACGCGTAGTGGCAACGCTTATTAACGGCGAAAAGAAAAAAGGAGAAGCAGCTTCACGTGGAATGGTGATCGAGAGCAGTCGCAAGTTTTTCAATCGCGTTACATACAGAAAAAGCCAAAAACTATTGTCATCAAACAATTTAATTATAATAAGAACACTATTGTCAACAAACAATAATAAATGTTCTAATTGAATTTTGTCATTAAATAATAAAGTAAAGATATAATAAAAATACTACATGTACATATGTATGAAGATATGTATATATGATATTGCTTAAACACTCTTTTTATATGTTATGTATTTACTTGCAATAAAAAATTCTGAAATTTAAATATAATATATCTATAATTATTATTTAAACATAATTACATAATAACAAGTAAGAAAGCTACAGTCGAGTTTGCTCGACTGTGAGATACCCGCCACCCAATTTTACCATCCTAATATTATATTTTTCAAAATATACTGAAAAGATACTACAAAAAATATACCAAAAAATACCAAAATAATATATCAATATTTTCTTCGTTCGAAATTATTAGCTTGGCGGCACTTTAGTTGGTTTATTGAACACCATTATTATGTCGCGGAGTGTCATAGCAACGAACTAGACAGCACTAGCAGCTGCACGTGGTAACGCCTTATAAAAGTAATTTCTTAATAACTTCTGTGTTTTTTATCCGATTGTAACCAAATTCGCAGAGATCATTAAGATGGTGATTAGTATTGTGTGCACCAAAATTAAACATTCTTGGTTTAAAACGACGGCAATTCGGTTTTTTCGATTTGCTTGGGCGGAAGGGGGCGTGGCCAAAATCTAAAACAAACTTGATCTGCGTGCAATAATAAGACACACTGTCCCGAAAAATTTGTTGCTCTATCTCTTATAGTCTCTGAGATCTAGGTGTTCATACGGACGGACAGACGGACAGACGGACGGACGGACAGACGGACATGGCTATATCGTCTCGGCTGTTGACGCTGATCAAGAATATATATACTTTATGGGGTCGGAGATGCTTCCCTCTGCCTGTTACATACGTTTTCGGTCGGCACAAAGCCATAATACCCTTCTACCCTTTGGGTAGGCGGGTATAAAAAGTCGATTAACAGGTGCAGTATCCGCATGCAAGCAATAGTAAAAAGTAAACAAATCAAAAGCAGCAACATCAACACAAAGATGACAAAATCAATTGAAACAAACGAACGGAACAGAAGACAACAACAACAAGGCCACAGGCAGAAACGAACAATTCAATTCGTTATGCACGCACCGCACCGTTGATGACATAGACTGGAATTTCTTAGTTATCAGTGATATAGCAATATATGGAAATAAAGAAGAGTATTTGTAATAATATTGTATTATTATCATTAATTAAATCAATTATGTATTAGATTAAGTTATCGATAAACATTATAAAGTTCAACTCTTTAATTTTAGCTTAAGTCACCAAAAGAAATATATCGATTACTTCTGTGATCGAGCCTGTAGCGTGAACAATCATGAGATTATCTGTTCATATAAAATCTAAGATATACATTATTATTATTATTTGTAAAAGGGAGTCTCCCAACAGAGAAGGTGCGAGGCACTGCGACCGTGGAGGTCTTTTGTGCCTATAGGCTCTCCCTAGCTAGACAAAAGATGCTCTGCTTCCCTAATGAAGCTTCCCTAATGAAGCAGAGCAGATCTTTCATCGAGCAACGCACAATATGCTCGGGACCTGCGGTATCCACGTTCAGATGTTTCCTCCTAGTCCATACCAAGGCTGGACAGTCGCACAAAATATGTCTGGTTGTCTCATCGTCTTCTTTGGTGAGCCTACACTCAACATCGGAAGACAGACGCATTTTAGTGAGGTGATAGTTCACCGTGTGACGGCCACTAAGATAGCCAACGTGGAGGTGAAGATCCCTCCTGGAGAGTAAACTAGTTCTTCGGTCGACCACGGGATTGATAAGCTTCTTCGCTTGCCGCATCCCTGGTTGGACAGACCAGTAGCGATCAGTCAACCTAAAAGCCCAGGTTTTCACAATAGCTGAGATGGTTGACCAACCCACGCCACAGAAGGGCTCAGGACCGGAATAAGTGCCTGACGAGCAAGCCCTCGCAAGTTCGTCCGCCAACTCATTGCCCTGGATACCAGAGTGTCCAGGTACCCAAAGAAGGGTGACGTTGTTAGTTAGAGACAGTCTCTGGAGGAAGTTCCAGCAATCGGCCACCAGTCGAGAGCTTACTCTTTTAGAAGAGAGGGCTAAGATGGCCGCTTGACTGTCAGAGAAGATGTAGATGTTCACTCCTCTAATCCCCTTCTCTAGAAACAGACGGTAGCAGAACTCGATGGCATGAACCTCAGATTGGAAGACTGTGGGCCATTTGCCCATAGCAATTGAGGTCCTGGAATTGGGTCCAAAGATCCCAGCTCCAACCCCCTGATCAGTTTTTGACCCGTCGGTGTACCAGTGGATACTTAGTCATAGGATCTGATCTAGTACAGATATCTATGCCAGCCAATGTCTTTGATCAGGCTAGCATGTCCTGATTTGGTAGCTAGAAGCCCTGATTGGAGCTTGATTCTAAGAAGGCTCATAGCAGCGACTTCTTTAATTTGGATATGCAGCGGAGTCAGATTCAGTATCGATTCCATTGCTGCGGTGGGACAGGTACGAAGTGCATCTGTCAGTGAGAGGCACAGCAGCCTGTGCAATTTATTGCATTTGCTGATGGCAGTGACCTGCGTAACCTTTGGCCACCACACAATAGCAGCATAGGTGACGATCGGTCTGACCATCATGGCAAAAAGCCACCGGATGGTGCAGGATTTAAGACCCCAGATTCTACCAAAGAATCTCCTGCAGGCCCACATGGCATGGGTCGCCTTTGTGAGGGTGTTGCTGAGGTGGGAGTTCCAATTTAGTCTTTTATCGAGGGTTACCCCTAGTTATTTGACTTCGTTGGATAGCCCCACAGGGGAGCCGCTGATAAAAAATTGACCAATGTCAACTGAATAAAGATAGACCCGTAGCCGGTATTATGAAAAGCACCTTCTATATCTAGAAAAGAGCACAAAGCAATGTTCTTGGATACAAAGGCTCTTTCAATTTTTCCCACTAACTTGTGGAGAGCGACCTCCGTCGATCTGCCGGCTATGTACGCAAACTGCGTGGGATGCAGAGGTGTCGACGTCTGCAGAGAGCACCGAATGTGCATATCTATAAGCCTTTCCGCCGACTTAAGCAGAAAGGAGGTAAGAGTGATGGGCCGATAGGACTTAGGCTGGTCAAGCGGACGATTCCCTTGCTTGGGGATGAATACCACATTTACTCTCCTCCAAGAGATGGATATGTATCCCCAAGTAAAACTATATCTAAGAAGGCCGACCAGTGGATCAAGAATATGAGCCATGCTGTTTTGAATAAGGGCTGCGAAGATTTTGTCACCCCCTGGGGCTTTGAAAGGAGCGAAAGAATCTACAGCCCATTTGACCTTTTCGGGGTCGAAGATGGATCCAGATAGGCTGAATCCGCGTGAGTCCGGTGACAAAGTGGCGTCATCGCGACCGGAGAGATCTGGATTCGCCACAGAACCCGGGAAGTGGACTTGCAGTAGAAGCTCAAGTGTTTCCCTGCGATCTTGAGTGAAAGAGCCATCTGCCCTTTTAAGAAGCCCTATTCCATTAAACGACCCTTTAGCCAATACTTTATGAAGCCTCGCTGCCTCTGGCAGCGATTCTAAGCTACCACAGTAGCTGCGCCACGTATCGCATTTAGCTCGTCTAATGCTTGTGTTGTAGTTGGTAAGAGCATCCCTATAGACGTCCCAACAAGCACGGTTAGATTTGGTTTTATTAAATAGGCTTCTAACCATCCTTCTTAGTACAGCCAATTCCTCATTCCACCACGGAATTTTACGATTGACCCTTAAGGTTTTCTGGACTGAGCTGTCCTCGAAGGATGAGATAAGCACATCTTAGAGCAGATTGACAGAGTGTTCTATCTCACTGATAGATTTGCGATTGCTCACTGATAGAGTTAGGATTTCTGACCAATAAGTCTGCTTTGAAAGCTACAGAGGCTTTAAAAAGCTCCCAATTTTTTTTTTCGGACAGAAGGAGTTTTGGCGATTTTCGATATGGGCAGGAAGGTCAAACCTGATGTGCAGATGGTCTGACAAAGTGGCTTTGCCTGTGACCTGTCAGTTGACAAGCGAACTCGCTATTGAGTTGCTGATTAGGGTGAGATCTAAAATCACTTTCCTTATTACGTAAGTAAAAGTGGGTTTACACCCTATGTTAGCTACATCTAATTGACAACACAATAAGTAGTCTAAGACGGACTCACCACGTTTGTTGATGTCACTGCTCCCCCAGATCGTGTGAAGTGCATTGGCATCACAGCCGATCACGAGCGGCTTGTTGTTGCGGGGACAGAAATCAACTGGTCGCTGGATCTATGCTGGGGGTACTTCCACCACATCGCCCACAACTTCCGATCACAACTTCCCGGACACCGTCCGTAGTGGCTACCTCAATAGCCGTTGCCACCAGGTCTCAGATGACGAAGTTAGTTAATGGGAAATGTCTGACACTGTTATACAAAAGTATAGCAGTGCGAGGGTCACCTCCCATACGGTCATATAACAACTTACATGATCCACATGATAGTCCACATATATGGCCACCGACCAACCATGGTTCTTGGACGAGAGCCAGGTTGATTTGATCATCACAGACGACCTTGCAAAGTGTCGCCGACGCTCCTGTGGCGTGGTGCAGGTTGGACCTGGAGCACTTTGAATCTGCTTATTCTCCCTCCTAATGGCGGTCGTGACAAGGCCACTTGCTTTAGGAGCTGAATTCTTAAGGATCAGCTTGACCCTGCCAAAGCAGAATTTCACCCTCCCTTGGCACTCCGTCAGAGCCCTGTACGACTCCTCGTCAACCAACATTGCGAGGTGAGTCGTAGTGCCATTCAGGCTATGCTGCACCACCCGCCACAGCTTCGTGGTAAAGTTGCTGGTGATCTGGAGCCCAATGTAGTCCAGAATAGTCGCAGGAGTGAACTCAGCGCTACTAGGAAAGTAACCTCTAATGAGGTGAGCCTTGGGAAACTCCGTTTCCTCCAGCAATTTTACTTCAAGGGCGCTGATGGACCTGATGTGTCCAACAGCACACCTGGCCCAATTGGCAGTGCTGTTATCCTCGCACACCAGAAGCAGCCACTCATTTCGGGGTATACAACCCTCAAAACCTGGGCTAACATCTGGTGTGGAGTGCAACAGCACCGCCTTTAGGATCCTGGACTTCAACGTAGTAAACTGGTAAACTGCTCCACTGAGAGGGGTTTAGATGAATCAGCCGAAGTGGAGCCCAATTTCACGCTGCTTACCACTTGGCTAAAGAGTGGCTTCGTGGACTCCTTATGAGTCTTTTTGGGCCTCTTTGAAGAGCTAGTGGGCACGGCGATGGTATCGTCAGCGCTCGTCAGTTTTACCTTGATGTTAACGGGGGACGCAGTGGCTATAGCAAGAGCTTCCGCTCGGGTTGAACCCTTCGCAAGCGCAGCCTTAAAAAGCTGCTTCTCGCGGCTTTTCAATCTGACAAAGGCGTCCTTCAATTCCAGCCGTAGCAACTGGATCTAAGAGCCTGCATCCGTGAAGCCTGACCTCTGAGAGGGCACGGAAGCGTCGTCAGCAAAGCTGATTCGGTCGCAGTCAGCTCCCTCGTCAGAGGACAATAGCTCGACGGGTTGCTGCCGGACTTAACCGCTATTGGACGGAAACTCAACACTAGCGAACCCTGTGTCCAAGAGAGTTTGTGGCCTATCCGGGTCCCCTAAAATACTAGAGTCGAGACCTGTAGTATTGGGGGAGGAAGCCAGCACTGGCTGCATTGCTGGTGTAGTGGTCAGCCGTGAAGGCATCGCCCAGAGATGATACTTTGGAAGCCGTATCAGACTTTTCTGTTTTAAAATTATGATCCATGAATTAAAGATCCCACGAGTAGGCGGGAAGGGAAGGTCATCCACGGTATAGCCCGCATACCGTGGAAAGTCTAAATGAAACTGGAGGGCGACAGGTATCCAGAGTCCGCATACTAGAGACCGGGCTATCCCCGGCCATGCATCCATCAGCGTACGCTGTTACACCTTGGATTGGGGTGATTTATAGATTCACGATCTTCGCCCGACTACAATAAGTCAGCAACTCTAGCAGAGACATGACCGTGCTAGGGGTCTGCTTCCAGCCGCCCTCGCGTGGAGAGTATAGTCGCACTTCCGACAATAGGAGCAGGAACGGCACGTGCCCCAGCCAATACTGGGATTACATGTTGATCCCCATGATGCCTCTGACGGCTGACGGCCTTTAATTTACGATAGTCACAGCCCAATCACTTTTTCCCATTCTTTTTCGACACAAGATCCACTGGTGATGCGTATTCGGACACACTCGGCTTTATAATTTTGTCATGCAACCATTCTTGAACTTGATCATCTATAATCTTTTGTTCACACTCTGCCAAACATCGTGGTTGTTGGAATACTGGTAAATCATCGGTTAATAGAATCTTCATCTTCACCAGTGTTGAACGATTTCGAATTGGCTTATAATCTCCAATTAGATTCACATATTTCTCTTTTCATGTTCATTGCTCAAATGAGGCAAGTCAACTCATCGAATATGTCGGCATGCTCCACACCTAACATACACATACTTTCAAACTCAACAAACAACTCAGCACATGACCCTATGCCCAATTGCTAGATTATCTGATTCTTAACCTTTCCCTGGCTTACAACTCGACTTATAAACTCAGTGCCACCTTTCTTTATCTTCATATCAACGCTGTTTAAGATTGTTCGTCCCAAAATCGATTCAAACTCATATCCTCATCAGGAACTACATGAAATTCGACTTGCATGTCTATACCATCTGAATCGAAATTGCAAAGCTAACGAATGTAAGCACTTGGCTATCATCTATGCCAGATAAACACTCCGCTAAACCTGTCAACTTATTCCTCCCCAACTTGATATACACACTTTTAGGTATGAGACAAAGGTCAGCACCTGTATCGACTAATCCTTGAAACATCATTGATTTATACAGTACATTTTTCAACTCTAAACCTGATGGAGTAAAAATGCTTAATGGCTTTGACTCTGCCTTACTATCCTGTACGACGTTTGTATTTTGATCGTTTTTAACTTTCCGATCTTCTTTGCACTCTGATGGACGATGTCCTGGTTGATTACACTTAAGCAAAGAAAATCTTTCTTTTTGCAGTCTTTCGCAAAATGGGTATCATCACCGCATTTAAAACATTTACATGCCTTGTTATCACTGCTAATCTTTTTAGATTCAGAACTTTATCTTTCAACGAATGATCACAAACTTTTTAATCACAAGCTGTTTTATAAACATTCAAACCAATTTTTAGTTCTTTTAACGTTTTTGCTTGGTACAGCATTGCTTTGTTGGCGGGCGAATCCTGAATACCACTACTGAAATAGTCTAAGAAACTCTCATCTTCAAGCTTTGCTGGCTTGGAAATATCCATCAATGCGTTGAAGAATTCTTGCAAGCTCTCTTGCAATGCACTTTTTAATGCGTTCCAACTTCGAATGTTTTGTTGACTTTTAACAAACGATCTAGCAGCACCTCGTAAAAGCTGCTTCGCATAGACAAACATTTGCAGTTGGTTCCACTGAACTGTATACCCACATTCTTCTACCTTATTTATCCACTGATCAACATCAACACTACCTCTAGTACCTGAAAACTCTGAAATGCTACCCTCGACGTCTTTTAAAGTAAACCATGATCTATTATTTTCATTCGTCATCATTGGTGCAGTTGCTACTGACTCACCCTCCGAAATTTCTTGTTCTTCATTGTTTAATCCGAAGTGAGTAAGGTGTCGCTGCTGCAGGGTGTTTTTAGTGCCACTTGTCTGTAATTCAACTCAGACAACTTATTTCGCAGTTCATCAACGCGCAGCGCAAAAATTTCAATACGATCCTATCTAAATAATATAAAATGTGTCAATACACAATGTTCAATACAAAATAATTCAATTATATTTCATGTGCATCAAGCTACAAAACTCCTTAACATTCACTTGCAAAATACCTTTAAAGTTTTCAACACTACTTTACCAGCTCTGTTAAACATCTGTTAACTACAATTGATACACAACTTGCAGCGTCGTTGTCGCATCTTCGCTGTCTTCGCCTCTCTCTCGTTACTGTCACCGCTTTATCGCATTGGTATATATGCGCCATTTTTCTTCAACTTCTGCGGCAGCGTAGTTGTCTTTTTCGCCGTTTTCCTTCCGCCACTGATGCGACCTCACTGCCGTTTTTCTTTTTGTTTCACCTAATTCTACTTCTGCTGCGGCCCAATTGTCGTATTTGCTGTTCCTCATCTGCTTCTGATGCGACGTGACCTTTTCTTCAAGTTGCTTCGATGATCCGCTTGCAATTTCTCCGCCGTGGCCTTCAATTTTTGGTCACCGTTGTCGTGCTTTCTTCTCGCTATAGACACGGAGTCTCCAGCACCTGTTGTTGCTCTATCTCTTATAGACATGGACATGGCTATGTAGTATGTTACATACATTTTCGGTCGGCACAAAGCCATAATACCCTTCTACCCTTTGGGTAGGCGGGTATAAAAAGAGCCACTGCAGTGTTCCGTGATTTCTTTCTTTTCGTTGGTACGTTCTTCGTCTTATTTTATGTATTTGGCTTTTGCTGTTTCTCAACAGTAGCAATCCAATTAATTAATGGCCGACGACCATTTTGGCTTCTTCTTTGAGGCTTCATTTAAGGTACTTCGGCTTCCTAGTATTTCTGGAATTTTTATACCCGCCTACCCAAAGGGTAGAAGGGTATTATGGCTTTGTGCCGACCGAAAATGTATGTAACAGGCAGAAGGAAGCATCTCCGACCCCATAAAGTATATATATTCTTGATCAGCGTCAACAGCCGAGACGATATAGCCGTGTCCGTCTGTCCGTCCGTCCGTCTGTCCGTCTGTCCGTCCGTCCGTATGAACACCTAGATCTCAGAGACTATAAGAGATAGAGCAACAAATTTTTCGCGACAGTATGTCTTATTGTTGCACGCAGATCAAGTTTGTTTTTAATTTTGGCCACGCCCCCTCCCGCCCCCTTAAATCGAATAAAACCGAATTGCAAGCGTCATTTTAAATCTAGAACGTTCAATTTTGGTATGCGCAATACTAATCACCATCTTAATGACCTCTGTGAATTTGGTTACAATCGGATAAAAAACACAGAAGTTATTAACATATTACTTTTGTAAGGCGTTACCACGTGCAACTGCTAGTGCTGCCTAGCTAGTTGCTATGACACTCTGACATAATAATAATGGTGTTGGATAAACCAACTAAAGTGCCGCCAAGCTAATAATTTCGAACAAAGAAAATTTTGATATATTATTTTGGTATTTTTTGTATATTTTTTTAAGCATTTTTTCAGTATTTTTATACCATTATATAAATATAATATTTTTATGGTAAAATTGAGTGGCGGGTATCTCACAGTCGAACAAACTCGACTGTAGCTTTCTTACTTGTTTCCTCTTGGAAATAACATTGTAGAACACCTTGAATCACGTTGGTCACTCTTTTTGGACTTCCATTTAAATGAGGAAGATCCACTTTGGTACTTAGCTCGGCAACTATTCCTTTAACTTGGTGTAAGTCACTTATTTTTCTATCCAACTTCTTGGATACTAAGTTAACTTTGCACTTTAATTAATTGATTTAGTCGATCCCAACATTTTTCATAACGCGCCCCTAATTCGCTGTACGTTGTCTGCACTTTATTCCACATGAAGTTTAATTTGTCTCTGAGATCAAGGATCCCCTCCTGCTATGTTCTAACCAGGCATACACTTGGCTTAAGGGCTGCTTTATTTTCTATGCTCTTTTGTTTAAAAGGTCTACCATTATGTCCATTGAGCTTGGACTTCTTTTTAAAAACATTTTATTCTGATGCATATTTTCTCCTCTAGATGTGTCAGGTTGAATTTCCTTATCTGTGTTGTTTTCTGACGTTGGTTCATCGTTCGCCTTAGATTGGTCGACAACATCGACCTTCATCATGGAATCTTTATAGGTCCAGATGCTTGCCATGGTGTTATCATATATTTTCTATTTACAATATTTATAGTTGACGACTCCAATTATCTCTAGTTCCATTTCTCAATAATTGACATCGCTCCCTTTGCCGATATTGCCGCTTGGTTTCGTCTTATACTTTAGTTTGTTTTTTATACCCGCCTACCCAAACGGTAGAAGGGTATTATAACTTTGTGCCGACTGAAAATGTATGTAACAGGCATAAGGAAGCATCTCCGACCCCATAAAGTAGATATATTCTTGGTCAGCGTCAACAGCCGAAACGATATAGCCATGTCCGTCTGTCCGTCCGTATAATCATCTAGATCTCAGAGACTATAAGAGATAGAGCAACAAATTTTTCGGGACAGTGTGTCTTATTATTGCACGCAGATCAAGTTTGTTTTAGATTTTGGCCACGCCCCCTTCCGCCCAAGCAAATCGAAAAAACCGAATTGCCGTCGTTTTAAACCAAGAATGTTTAATTTTGGTGCACACAATACTAATCACCATCTTAATGATCTCTGAAAATTTGGTTACAATCGTATAAAAAACACAGAAGTTATTAAAGAATTACTTTTATAAGGCATAATCAGGAGCAGCTGCACCTAGCTAGTTGCTATGTCACTCCGTGACATAATAATGGTGTTCAATAAACCTACTCAAGTGCCGCAAAGCTAATAATTTCGAACAAAGAAAATTTTGGTATATTATTTTGGTATATTTTTAGTATATTTATTAGCATGTTTTTCAGTATATTTTTGAAAAATATATTTTGATGGTAAAATTGGGTGTCGGGTATATCACAGTCGAGCACACTCGACAGGAGCTTTCATACTTGTTTAAAAACAACTTCAGTGTTTTTCCGTCAACATTTTGTACGGTGTTTCTTTTCTTTCTCTTTGGCTTGCACCCTTGGAGGTGTTTTTGTTTTGATCGCTCGTTGATCGTGCTGTGCCTCGACTCACAGCTTGATTTAGTTTGGCCAAATAATATTTTCAACGTCGCACTGTATTTTCACACTATCTGTTGTTTAAGGACACAGAAACGCTTGATGTATAGTATTGTTGAAGTAGCACAGTTGTACCAGAAGGACCAAATGTTGAGTATGTACTTCTAGTTTTAATACTGAATTTTATTTGGCTGAGCCAGGTTTTATATACCCTGACTCACGCATAGTCATATCTTAAATCTAAGATATGTTATTGATATTGTAAGACGACAGTACGATAAATCTAACGCTGCAGCTTGTAAGGCGACTGTCTGTGTTAATCTTAAGTCATCAACTGCCCGTACTTGAAATGTGTTCAAGACCTACGCAGCGATCCTACGATCCTCGCCGGGTTTATACATATAGCGAAGCAAACAAGAACAGAGTTTTTGAGAGTTTTTTACCCAGTAACCTCGAACGAGCGAAAAATTTTATTTTAAGGATATATGAAGGGGGCTGATTTCTGTTTCTGGTAGACAAAATTAGCATTATGAATAAAAACAGAGATAAAGAGGATTTTTATGACATAGAAGGAATGTATTCAAAGACAACACATATAATAAATATAAGATCGATAGATCTTTATGTTGAATATAAGATCGATAGATCTTTATGTTGAATATAAGATCGATAGATCTTTATGTTTATTGATTAAAAAAAGAGGTAAAGTTAATTACAATGTAAATTCAAAACTTATTGTAATTGTTCCTTCACGACTGACGACGTTTCTTCACTCACTACTTCATAACGTCATTGCCCACTCAAACAGCTGTTAGCCTTGTCACCTGTACTTATTTCTGCTAATAGGGATGCCACATCTGCTCATCGTGCCAGTGGTACCATCTACATAAATATAAAATTTGAAATGATGAATTTTCCGGTAATGACAGAAGCACCAAATGAATTTCAATATTCATCAAAGATGCGTTTACGATGGGTGGCCTTGCACCTGGAAAAAACATATAATTTTCTATTAGGTATGGTCATCATTCAGAGAAATGTCAAAAATATTGATTGAACGAAGAACACAATGACACTGTTGAATAATGTCGAAATTCCATTCTTGTTGAAGCTCACCCATTGTCTCACTATACGAATATGTTAGTATGTCATTTGGACTAAAACATGCACCAGCAACTTTTCAGAGATTAATGAATGACATTTTAAGAGATTACATAAACAAAATATGTGTAGTATACTTGGATGATATTAATATTTTCAACTACTTTAAAAGCTTTAGAAAAAATATTTAAACTTCAGGAACATCATTTCAAACTCCAAACTTTTAATGACCTTTTTCCCCTTTTTTCATGACCTTTTGCGTGTGTCCGAATGTGCATAACAGGCAAAAGGAGACATCTGCGACCCCACAAGGTATATATATTCTTGATCAGCATCAACAGCCGAGTCCACATAGTCCTTTCTGTCTGTTTGTCCGTCTGTCTGTCTGTCTATCTGTCCGTCTGTCTGTATGAGATCTCAGAGACTATAAAAGCTAGAGCTACCAAATTTGGGAAAAAACTTTATAAAGCTCTAAGGGCAGATAAAGTTTATTTTAGATGTTGGCCAAGCCCCTTTCCTCCTCTGTAAACCACTAAAAACTCATTCACAGCCACAATTATAAACATTCTGCATATGTTTTTTTGAAGAATCCTAGCGCGGACGTTTGGTGAAAATTTTATTAAGATCGGACGATAAACATCGAAGACATAAATGTAGTAATACAGTAAGAAATAGTAATACACTGGCAAAGGAGCCCTAGCGCCCCGAGTTGAAATACCGGACAGTTGAGCTCAGACGTTTTTTTTTCACAATTATCATTTTAATATTATATATTATTTCTCGTAATTAGAATTGTCTCATAGTGCATTTTAACCCATGGTCATCAAAATGAGATGGTGGCGTGATTGGTTGCGTAGCGAAGCGTTGATCGAATGTTGGAGGTTCGAACACCGCTCGAGCAAATTTGAGACTCAAAATTGTTTTAATTCCTCCAAATATTTATAGTGTACATAAATATAAATTTTTAAGTGTGTTGTTGTAATGGACATAGAAAAATTATTTAAATCAACAAATGAAACGCTTGAGATTGAACAATCAAGTGAGAAAGCTACTGTCGAGCTTGCTCGACTGTGAGCTACCGGACACCCAATTTTACAGAATGGAAGAAAAAATAAGAACTATCATCGCAATATTATATTTTTCAAAAATATACTGTAAATGATACTAAAAAAATATAGTAAAACAAGTAAGAAAGCTACACTTGAGTTTGCTCGACTGTGAGATACCCACCACCCAATTTTACCATCAAAATATTATATTTTTCAAAAAATATACTGAAAATATACTTTAAAAAAATATACTAAAAAATACCAAAATAATATATGAAAATTTTCTTTGTTCGAAATTATTAGCTGCCGTTACTTTAGTTGGTTTATTGAACACCATTATTATGTCGCGGAGTGTCATAGCAACTAACTAGGCAGCACTAGCAGCTGCACGTGGTAACGCCTTATAAAAGTAATTTCTTAATAACTTCTGTGGTTTTTATCCGATTGTAACCAAATTTTCAGAGATCATTAAGATGGTGATTAGTATTGTGCATATTTGAACGTGTGCACAATTGAACGTTATAGGTTTAAAACGACGCTTGCAATTCATTTTTTTTCAAATTGCAACGGTATGAAATAAAATAAAATAAAGAATAAAAACATTGACTTTTACACTTCTGTGTTTTTTGTTCGATTGCAATCAAATTTTCTGAGATCATTAAGATGGTGATTAGCATTATGCGCACAAAGATTGAAAGTTCTAGGTTTAGAAAGACGCAATTCGGTTTTTTTCGATTTGCGGAGACGGAAGCGAGAGTGGCCAAAATCTAAAACAAACTTGGTCTGCGTGCAATATAGCAACATACTATCCCGAAAAATTGTTTGCTGTAGCTCTCCACTTCTTCACCAAACTATAATAAAAGTTTTCCGCCATATCTAATTAACATAGGGTATGAAAATGAGCATGCGCACAAAAGCATATAAGCATGACAATTAAACGAGTTGCCATACCTTGCCACCTATCAAATATTCAATATTGTCTCATAGATGCCGCAAATAACTTTGATGTTATGGCAATCCCACTCAAGCACCACCTAGCGGAATTTCATCTTACTTCACATTCTGTTATTAGTCATGATAAACAACATAGATCAATAAAAATAATAAATCGAAAATAACCGAATAGCAAGCGTCATTTTAAGCCTAGAACGGCTCGCATCATCTTGAGTCTACTCTACGGGTGTGCCCCCATATAAGAACGATAGATCTTTATGTTTATTGATTAAAAATAGAGGTAAAGTTAATAACAAAGTAAATTCAAGACTTATTGTAATTGTTCGTTCACGACTGACGACGTTTCTTCACTCACTACTTCATAACGTCATTGCCCACTCAAACAGCTCTTAGCCTTGTCACCTGTATCTATTAGCTTCACTGCTAATAAGGATGCCACATCCGCTCATCGTGCCAGTGGTACCATCTACATAAATATAAAATTTGAAATGAATGATGAATTTCAATATTCATCAAAGATGCGTTTACGATGGGTGGCCTTTCACCTGGAAAAAACATATAATTTTCTATTAGGTATGGTCATCATTCAGAGAAATGTCAAAAATATTGATTGAACGAAGAACACAATGACACTGTTGAATAATGTCGAAATTCCATTCTTGTTGAAGCTCACCCATTGTCTCACTATACGAATATGTTAGTATGTCATTTGGACTAAAAAATGCATCAGCAACTTTTCAGAGATTAATGAATGACATTTTAAGAGATTACATAAACAAAATATGTGTAGTATACTTGGATGATATTAATATTTTCAACTACTTTAAAAGCTTTAGAAAAAATATTTAAACTTCAGGAACATCATTTCAAACTCCAAACTTTTAATGACCTTTTTCCCCTTTTTTCATGACCTTTTGCGTGTGTCCGAATGTGCATAACAGGCAAAAGGAGACATCTGCGACCCCACAAGGTATATATATTCTTGATCAGCATCAACAGCCGAGTCCACATAGTCCTTTCTGTCTGTTTGTCCGTCTGTCTGTCTGTCTATCTGTCCGTCTGTCTGTATGAGATCTCAGAGACTATAAAAGCTAGAGCTACCAAATTTGGGAAAAAACTTTATAAAGCTCTAAGGGCAGATAAAGTTTATTTTAGATGTTGGCCAAGCCCCTTTCCTCCTCTGTAAACCACTAAAAACTCATTCACAGCCACAATTATAAACATTCTGCATATGTTTTTTTGAAGAATCCTAGCGCGGACGTTTGGTGAAAATTTTATTAAGATCGGACGATAAACATCGAAGACATAAATGTAGTAATACAGTAAGAAATAGTAATACACTGGCAAAGGAGCCCTAGCGCCCCGAGTTGAAATACCGGACAGTTGAGCTCAGACGTTTTTTTTCACAATTATCATTTTAATATTATATATTATTTCTCGTAATTAGAATTGTCTCATAGTGCATTTTAACCCATGGTCATCAAAATGAGATGGTGGCGTGATTGGTTGCGTAGCGAAGCGTTGATCGAATGTTGGAGGTTCGAACACCGCTCGAGCAAATTTGAGACTCAAAATTGTTATAATTCCTCCAAATATTTATAGTGTACATAAATATAAATTTTTAAGTGTGTTGTTGTAATGGACATAGAAAAATTATTTAAATCAACAAATGAAACGCTTGAGATTGAACAATCAAGTGAGAAAGCTACTGTCGAGCTTGCTCGACTGTGAGCTACCGGACACCCAATTTTACAGAATGGAAGAAAAATAAGAACTATCATCGCAATATTATATTTTTCAAAAATATACTGTAAATGATACTAAAAAAATATAGTAAAACAAGTAAGAAAGCTACACTTGAGTTTGCTCGACTGTGAGATACCCACCACCCAATTTTACCATCAAAATATTATATTTTTCAAAAATATACTGAAAATATACTTTAAAAAAATATACTAAAAAATACCAAAATAATATATCAAAATTTTCTTTGTTCGAAATTATTAGCTGCCGTTACTTTAGTTGGTTTATTGAACAGCATTATTATGTCGCGGAGTGTCATAGCAACTAACTAGGCAGCACTAGCAGCTGCACGTGGTAACGCCTTATAAAAGTAATTTCTTAATAAATTCTGTGGTTTTTATCCGATTGTAACCAAATTTTCAGAGATCATTAAGATGGTGATTAGTATTGTGCATATTTGAACGTGTGCACAATTGAACGTTATAGGTTTAAAACGACGCTTGCAATTCATTTTTTTTCAAATTGCAACGGTATGAAATAAAATAAAATAAAGAATAAAAACATTGACTTTTACACTTCTGTGTTTTTTTGTTCGATTGCAATCAAATTTTCTGAGATCATTAAGATGGTGATTAGCATTATGCGCACAAAGATTGAAAGTTCTAGGTTTAGAAAGACGCAATTCGGTTTTTTTCGATTTGCGGAGACGGAAGCGAGAGTGGCCAAAATCTAAAACAAACTTGGTCTGCGTGCAATATAGCAACATACTATCCCGAAAAATTGTTTGCTGTAGCTCTCCACTTCTTCACCAAACTATAATAAAAGTTTTCCGCCATATCTAATTAACATAGGGTATGAAAATGAGCATGCGCACAAAAGCATATAAGCATGACAATTAAACGAGTTGCCATACCTTGCCACCTATCAAATATTCAATATTGTCTCATAGATGCCGCAAATAACTTTGATGTTATGGCAATCCCACTCAAGCACCACCTAGCGGAATTTCATCTTACTTCACATTCTGTTATTAGTCATGATAAACAACATAGATCAATAACCATAGCTATATATATTATCATTAAGCAATAAAGGAAGCATCCCCATAAAGTATATATATTAAAATAAAAATAATAAATCGAAAATAACCGAATAGCAAGCGTCATTTTAAGCCTAGAACGGCTCGCATCATCTTGAGTCTACTCTACGGGTGTGCCCCCATATAAGAACGATAGATCTTTATGTTTATTGATTAAAAATAGAGGTAAAGTTAATAACAAAGTAAATTCAAGACTTATTGTAATTGTTCTTTCACGACTGACGACGTTTCTTCACTCACTACTTCATAACGTCATTGCCCACTCAAACAGCTCTTAGCCTTGTCACCTGTATCTATTAGCTTCACTGCTAATAAGGATGCCACATCCGCTCATCGTGCCAGTGGTACCATCTACATAAATATAAAATTTGAAATGAATGATGAATTTCAATATTCATCAAAGATGCGTTTACGATGGGTGGCCTTGCACCTGGAAAAAACATATAATTATACCCGCCTACCCAAAGGGTAGAAGGGTACGAGGGTCGTTTGATAAGTCCGTGACTTTTTGAATAAAATATATTTTTTTCGTCAAAGAAGCGTTTTATTTCTCAACATAATCTCCTTTTAGCTCTATACATTTAGTCCAGCGTTTTTCCAATTTTTTTATTCCTTCCAAATAATAGGTTTTCTCAAGGCCCTCAAAATAGTCGTTTGTTTCTGTGATGACCTCTTCATTTGACCCGAATCTCTTACCGCCGAGCCATTTCTTCATGTTTGGAAACAAAAAATAGTCACAGGGGGCTAAATCTGGAGAATATGCTGGATGGGGTAGCAGTTCGTAGCCCAATTTATGAAATTTTGCCATGCTGACTACACACGTGTGCACCCGTGCATTGTCCTGATGGAACAGCACTTTTTTTTCGCCAAATGCGGTCGTTTCTGCTTCAAATCAATATCGAATCTGTCCAAAAGCTCTGAATAATATTCGCCGGTGATCGTTTTACCCTTTTCAAGGTAATCGATGTGAATGATACCTTGTGCATCCCAAAAAACTGTGGCCATGACCTTGTTGGCCGACAGACCCACCTTGGCCTTCTTTGGTGCACGTTCACCCGGAGAAACGCACTGTCTTGATTGTTCTTTGGTCTCTGGTGTGGTGTGGTGGATCCATGTTTCGTCTACGGTAACGAAACGGCGCAAAAATTCGTTTGGATTGCGGTTGAACATCGCCAAACACTCCTTTGAAATGGTCACACGGTTGCGCTTATGGTCGTGTGTGAGCAATCGCGGCACCCATCGCGCGGAAAGCTTTTTCATGTCCAAATATTCATGTAAAATGTGATGTACCCGTTCAGTTGAGATGCCTACAGCCTCAGCTACCTCACGCACTTTCATTCTCCGATCATCCAATATCATTCCATGGATTTTGTCGACGATTTCTGGCATGACGACCTCTTTTGGGCGACCTGAACGTTCGGCATCACTTGTACTGGTACGACCACAACGGAACTCAGTAAACCATTTCTTAACCATTGAAATTGATGGTGCAGAGTCCCCATAATATTTATCAAGTCTTTCCTTGGTTTCGGTGATGGATTTTTTACGCAAAAAATAATGCTTAATTAGCACACGAAATTCACTTTTTTCCATTTTCGTTAAAATTCACGAGATCGTCTGCTTTCAATGCCTATAAAACGCAAACCAAAAAACGCAGCTTTCTCAAAATTTTACAGTCAGCTGTTAATCGATAACTGCTGACAGGAGCAGTGTTGTATTTAGAGCAGGTGCGCGGCAAATACAAAAAGTCACGGACTTATCAAACGACCCTCGTATTATGGCTTTGTGCCGACCGAAAATGTATGTAACAGGCAGAAGGAAGCATCTCCGACCCCATAAAGTATATATATTCTTGATCAGCGTCAACAGCCGAGACGATATAGCCATGTCCGTCTGTCCGTCCGTCCGTCTGTCCGTCTGTCCGTCCGTCCGTATGAACACCTAGATCTCAGAGACTATAAGAGATAGAGCAACAAATTTTTCGCGACAGTATGTCTTATTGTTGCACGCAGATCAAGTTTGTTTTTGATTTTGGCCACGCCCCCTCCCGCCCCCGTAAATCGAATAAAACCGAATTGCAGGCGTCGTTTTAAACCTAGAACGTTCAATTTTGGTACGCACAATACTAATCACCATCTTAATGATCTCTGCGAATTTGGTTACAATCGGATAAAAAACACAGAAGTTATTAAGATATTACTTTTATAAGGCGTTACCACGTGCAACTGCTAGTGCTGCCTAGCTAGTTGCTATGACACTCCGCGACATAATAATGCTGTTCAATAAACCAACTAAAGTGCCGCCAAGCTAATAATTTCGAACAAAGAAAATGTTGATTTATTATATTGGTATTTTTTAGTGTATTTTTTTTTTAGTATTTTTTCAGTATATTTTGAAAAATATAATATTTGGATGGTAAAATTGGGTGGCGGGTATCTCACAGTCGAGCAAACTCGACTGTAGCTTTCTTACTTGTTTTCTATTAGGTATGGTCATCATTCAGAGAAATGTCAAAAATATTGATTGAACGAAGAACACAATGATACTGTTGAATAATGTCGAAATTCCATTCTTGTTGAAGCTCACCCATTGTCTCACTATACGAATATGTTAGTATGTCATTTGGACTAAAAAATGCACCAGCAACTTTTCAGAGATTAATGAATGACATTTTAAGAGATTACATAAACAAAATATGTGTAGTATACTTGGATGATATTAATATTTTCAACTACTTTAAAGGCAAATAAAAAAGCTTTAGAAAAAATATTTAAACTTCAGGAACATCATTTCAAACTCCAAACTTTTAATGACCTTTTTCCCCTTTTTTCATGACCTTTTGCGTGTGTCCGAATGTGCACAACAGGCAAAAGGAGACATCTGCGACCCCACAAGGTATATATATTCTTGATCAGCATCAACAGCCGAGTCGATATAGACCTTTCTGTCTCCTTGTCCATCTGTCTGTCTGTATGAAATCTCAGAGACTATAAAAGCTAGAGCTACCAAATTTGGAGACAACATGATAAAACTCTGTGGGCAAATAAAGTTTATTTTAGATGTTGGCCAAGCCCCTTTCTGCCTCTGTAAACCACTAAAAACTCATTCACAGCCACAATTATAAACATTCTGCATATCTTTTTTTGAAGAATCCTAGCGCGGACGTTTGGTGAAAATTTTATTAAGATCGGACGATAAACATGGAAGATATAGAAGTAGTAATACAGTAAGAAATAGTAATACACTGGCAAAGGAGCCCTAGCGCACCGAGTTGAAATACCGGACAGGTCAGCTCAGACGTTTTTTTTTTCACAATTATCATTTTAATATTATATATTATTTCTCGTAATTAGAATTGTCTCATAGTGCATTTTAACCTATGGTCATCAAAATGAGATGGTGGCGTGATTGGTTGCGTAGCGAAGCGTTGATCGAATGTTGAAGGTTCGAACACCGCTCAAGCAAATTTGAGACTCAAAATTGTTTAAATTCCTCCAAATATTTATAATGTACATAAATATACATTTTTAAGTGTGTTGTTGTAATGGACATATCAGAAAAATGATTGAAATCAACCTAACAGATGAAACACTTGAGATTGAACAATCAATTCAGAAAGCTACTGTCGAGCTTGCTCGACTGTGAGATACCGGCCACCCAATTTTACAGAATGGAAGAAAAAATAAGAACTATCATCGCACTATTATATTTTTCAAAAATATACTGTAAATGATACTAAAAAATATAGTAAGATTATACCGAAATTAACCTTGTTAAAAATTAATAGTTTGTTTCCGCCTTATTAGGTTTATTGAACACCATTATTATGTCTCTAAGTAATATAGCAAATATCCAGGTGCAGCTGCACCTGATTTCGCCTTATAAAAGTAATTCTCTAATAACTTCTGTAGTTGGACAGGGTTATGGCACTAAGCAATGAACATAATAGAGTCCGCATATCCAAAAAATACGGGCACTTTGCGTTTTTGGTTTTCATAACCCCCTTGGCAGAGGCCGTGGCAGAGGCGCAGCGCTCTCTCGCGTTCGGCTCTCTCTCGAGAACTCGAGCTAGCCGTCGTGTTTTGAATTTTGAAAACAAAACCCCTGAGGCAGAGACGCAGCGCTCTCGCACGAAGAAGTGAACAGAGAGAACTCGAGCATCAATTCAGTCGTAGAACAACGCTGTTTTACATACGTATGATACATACATATGAAGAAACATAATGTGTATGCAGTTGCTGCTTGTCCGATTGCTTAAATTTTAATTTTTCAGATTTCAAACTGAGTTTCATTTCAGAAGTGTTTTGCTTGGATAGGGAAAAGTGAATACTCTTCTTCATTTGCATATATTGTTCTATCACTAATAACTAAGGAATTCTAGTCTAGGTCATCAACGGTGCGGTGCGTGCATCACGAATTGAATTGTTGGTTTCTGCCTGTGACCTTGTTGTTCTCTTCTGTTACGCTCGTTTGTTTCAATTAATTTTGTCGTCTTTCCGTTGATTTTGCTGTTTTTGATTTGCTTACTTTTTACTTTTGATTGCATGCAGAGACTGCACATGTTGATCGACTTTTTATTATGTTATTATGTTTAAATAATTAGTATAGACATATTATATTCAAATTTCAGCATTTTTTATTGCAAGTTAATATAGACACATATAAAAGGAGTATTTTAATTTATATTTACATTCATATTTTTATTTATGTATTTTCAGCAGTGTTTAAAATTTAGCAAATTGATACTATCTCACATATATGTGTATACATTCATGTACATAAGTTTGAAAATATGTATATATGAATTTGCTTAAACTATGCTGAAAATGAATAAAAATATGAAAAATGCAAAAGAGTCAGTCGATGTACATATTTAGAGCGACGCGCACGCAAAGGTATGAAATAAAATAAAATAAAGAATAAAAACATTGACTTTTACTCTTCTGTGTTTTTTGTTCGATTGCAATCAAATTTTCTGAGATCATTAAGATGGTGATTAGCATTATGCGCACAAAGATTGAAAGTTCTAGGTTTAGAAAGACGCAATTCGGTTTTTTTCGATTTGCGGAGACGGAAGCGAGAGTGACCAAAATCTAAAACAAACTTGGTCTGCGTGCAATATAGCAACATACTATCCCGAAAAATTGTTTGCTGTAGCTCTCCACTTCTTCACCAAACTATAATAAAAGTTTTCCGCCATATCTAAATAACATAGGGTATGAAAATGAGCATGCGCTTAAAAGCATATAAGCATGACAATTAAACGAGTTGCCATACCTTGCCACCTATCAAATATTCAATATTGTCTCATAGTTGCCGCAAATAACTTTGATGTGTGGCGACCCACTCAAGCGCCACCTAGTGGAATTTCATCACACTTTGCATTCTGTTATTGTTCACGATAGATAACATAAATTAACAACCATTGATTTACAACATTACAATTGACTAGAAGAAGAGGGATTAGCAAAAATGTTTAGAGACACTCGATCCAATTTCTGACAATAAAATGCAATAAGATTATAAATTAAATCTTATAATTAACACAAATTAGGTGTTATTATATTAGTAACTATGGTTACTGAAGTGGTGACTCAGGCGTTCTAAATATTCTGCAAGAAACACTTAATTGAGCCAAAATTTGACGAAGTTAAAATTTGCCCAGGAACACACATTTACATACCTTCAATCTCAAATCGAAACATTACGATTCGGCTCATCTTAAGCACAAACAACAAACGCTGCGCCAATGTCTCGTGCAACATTGCGTCTACCCAAATTCAGCAGCAAAAGTCCTCAACTTTGGTTCGCACAAATGGAACGCTCATTTCATTGGCACGGCGTCACAAATGACGACGATAAATTCAACTTTATCACAATGAATTTGGATACGGATGTTGCATTGGCCATAGAAGACGTAGTCACTCATCCGCCAGCTGCAAACAAATTTGAGACGCTTGAAGCTCGTCTGATCGACAAATTTTCAGAATCTACTGAATCGAAACTACGTCGCTTGTTGCAAGGAGGAGGAACTTCTGAATGCGATGTCTACTCAGGATTCTCACAAAGTTATGGCCGAATCTATACGTCTTCTTGCTTAAAAGGTCGATTCAATTCAAAGTGAACTCAAGCGAATTCATTCAGATAATCGCTCCAACAGTCAGACACACATCTCATCTCGACGCAGATCTAGATCTCAGTCACGCGCCCAATCTTCAAGTGCCACCAGTCAATCTCAACAATCTGATGAGCAACAAGCACAGCTGTGTTATTACCATCGGCGATTCGGAAATGATGCACAGAAGTGCAAATCTGCTTGCTCTCGCTCATCTCATTTAAACTAACGCAGTTGGCATCTTCAACGCTGGAGGATGGCAGCCAAACCAAACACCGCGATTTTTCCACCCAACCAATCGTTTTACATGAAGTCCGCCTTCACATCACCGATCGTAACTCACAGAACAGGTTCTTCATCGACTCGGGATCTGTAGTCTCTGTTTTGCAGCGCTCATGGGCGAGGCAAAACATCAAACAAAACGATCTCATTCTCTATGCGGCAAACGGATCAGTCATCCATACATATGGCAGCATGGTATATGACTTAAGCTTCGGACTTCGTCGACCCCTCATCTGGCCTTTTATAGTAGCTGATACTAAGGTTGATATTATCGGCGCAGATTTCCTGTCACATTTTCAACTCCTCATCGATGTAAAGAACCAAAAACTAATTGATGCAACAACCAATATATCAACACCGGCTTGTCTCTCCAATACAAAACATCAGTCTGTGTCCACCATTCAAGGTGTACATAGATTTCAAAAGCTGTTGGAAGAGTTCGTTGACGTCACTGTACCTTCCAAAAATTCAAGTAAGCGACAAGATGTAGAACAGAACGTAGAAACAACAGGCATCCCCATTTCTGATCGTCCTCGCCGTCTAGCTTGTGAGAAACTTGCAATCGCAAAAACAGAGATTAACTTCTTAATCAAAGAGGGCATTTGCAGTCCATCTAAAAGCCAATGGTCAAGACCACTGGTGAGCAGAAACGATGGTGCTTGGCGTTCTTGCGGAGACTATTGCAATCTCAACACGATAACGGTACCTGATCGGTACCCAATAGCTCACATCCACGATTTCTCGGAGCAGCTACACGGAAAGAAAATTTTTTCGACTCTTGATCTAGTGAAGGCATATTACCAGATACCCATGGCCGAGTGCGACATTCCAAAAACAGCTGCTTGTACCCCATTTGGTATTATCGAGTTCCTCTACATACCATTAGGTCTAAACAATGCTACGCAGACTTTCCAAAGATTCATCGACAATATTTTCGGTGGCATCGATTTCTATTGCTATATCGACGATATCTTACTAATGTCAAACACCATCGACGAACATAAGCAGCACTTACGTACCGTCTTGCAAATACTTCGTAACCATGGACTTTGCTTCAACCTGTCTAAATGTCAACTGGCACAAACAGAAGTACAGTTTCTTAGCTACGTCATTAACGAACACGGAATCAAACCACCAAGCCATCGAGTCGAAGCGATACAAAAGTATAGCAGACGTACTACAATTAGTGAACTTTGTCGATTCCTCGGCATCATCAATTACTATCGAAGATGTCTGCCCCAATCGTCACACATCCAGGCTCCTCTTTCTGATCTTCTGAACAACGTTAAGAAGAATGATCAACGCCTAATTGAATGGACACCAGAACGCGTATGCGCTTACGAGGCATGTAAACAAAGTGTCGCAGACGCTATACTACTCGCTCATCCATCCCCGAAAGCAAAATTTGCTTTAGTATGCGATGCCTCTGTTACAGCCATTGGCGCTGCTTTAGAGCAACTGGTGGACGACCATTGGCAGCCACTTGGATTTTTTTCAAAAAAGCTTACCAACACTGAGCGAAACTACAGAACATACGATCGAGAATTGCTCGTCATTTATGAAGCCACAAAGTATTTCAAGCATTGCCTGGATGGTCGAGTTTATGCTCTTCGCCAATGGTCTGAAAAAGCATCGGGAGCGTCATCATCTCGGCTTTATCTCGCAATACACCACCGAAATAATCCAACTCAAAGGCTCCGGCAACATAGTCGCGAACGCGTTTTCGAGGCTATGTTCAATAACTATGCCAATGTCCATCAGTCTGCAGCAAATTAAGGAAACTTAAGCAAATGATCCCGAACTAGCGGACTTACTGCTACAATTCCCTTCACTCAAGCTTCAAAAAGTCCACTACCATCATCACTACCAACTGCTATTCGTAACAAAACCTTCTCTATCTTTCACAGCCTCTCACATCCGAGCGGCAGATCAACGGTGCAGCAAATTAAAAAGAAGTATGTTTGGCCGTCAATTAATAAGAACATCATCGATTGGTGCAGGACCTGTCTATCTTGTCAACGAGCCAAAATCAGCCGTCACAATCATTTGACACCCGAAAAAATAACCGTGCCTAGCGACAGATTAAACACGACCGCTTATCACCCACAATCAAACGGCATGGTCGAAAGATGGCACAGATCATTCACGGCTGCCATGATGTGTCCTCCAAACACCCCTTGGACACAACTGCTACCAGTAGTCCTACCAGGACTCCGCACGTGTTTCAAAGAGGATCTCAAGTCATCAGCTGCAGAAATGCTTTATGGAACGACGATACGCCTACCCAATGAATTTTTTGATGACATCAATGCACAAACGAATTCCGCCACTTTCATTGGTGATTTTCGTGAAATGATGCAAAAAATTCGTCCCACTCCAACTGCGCACCACAGCAATCGTGAAATGTTCCGTCTTAAAGATATAGATCAATGCTCCCATGTATTCATCCATACTGATGCCGTTAAGCAACCATTGGAGCCACCATAGAGCAAAAATGTGTGGAGACACTCGGTGCAATTTCTGACAATAAAATACAATAAGATTATAAATTAAATCTTATAATTAACACAAATTAGGTGTTATTATATTAGTAACTATGGTTACTAAAGATGTTGTGGCAATCCTACTCAAGCACCACCTAGCGGAATTTCATCTTACTTCACATTTTGTAATTAGTCATGATAAATAACATAGTTCAATAACCATCGCTAACAAGTATGAAAGCTACTGTCGAGTGTGCTCGACCGTGAGATACCCGCCGCCCAACTTTACCATCAAAATATTATATTTTTCAAAAATATACTGAAAAAATACTAAAAAAATATACTAAAATTATACCAAAATAATAGATCAACATTTTCTTTGTTCGAAATTATTAGCATGGCGGCACTTTAGTTGGTTTATAGAACACCATTATTATGTCACGGAGTGTCATAGCAATTAACTATTTTGCGGAGTGTCATAGCAACTAACTAGGTGCAGTTGCACGTGGTAACGCATTATAAAAGTAATTTCATAATAACTTCTGTGTTTTTTATCCGATTGTAACCAAATTCGCAGAGATTATTAAGATGGTGATTAGTATTGTGCGTACAATAATTGAACGTTCCAGGTTTAAAACGACGCTTGCAATTCAGTTTTTTTTAATTTGCATGGGCGGAAGGGGGCGTGGCCAAAATCAAAAACAAACTTGATCTGCGTGCAACAATAAGACATACTGTCGCGAATTTGTTGCTCTATCTCTCATAGTCTCTGAGATCTAGGTGTTCATACGGACGAACAGACGGACATGGCTATATCGTCTCGGCTGTTGACGCTGATCAAGAATATATATACTTTATGGGGTCGGAGATGCTTCATTCTGCCTGTTACATACATTTTCGGTCGGCACAAAGCCATAATTCCCTTCTACCCATTGGGTAGGCGGGTATAAATAGTCAATTGTTACTGTTTTGCACTGGGGTTATATCTTGGACGTTGACGTACTAACGGCAGTACGATCAAGTGGCCCAGCGACACCAAGCTCGGGCTTGTTAACGCGCGGACCTAGGCAGACACGACCACCCTCCCATCCGACCGAAGGGCAACCGCATAACGTGCGGGAACGGAGGTCGCGAACAATTAACACAGACAAAACAACCAAATTGTATTAACAAAAAAAATAAAACAATAATAATAATACTATTACTACTAATAATAATAATTAGAACTATTCTTAAATACGAGCTAATGTATCTAGGAGTAATGTTTTAATTTCTAAGGTAGTGTTAGTATTATTAACTAGACTAGAAAAGTTATTATAATTTACACATAAAATACGGAAAGGATTGTGACTGGCATAGTTAGTTCTACAACGGGAAGGTGAGAGGGGAAGGAAATTTCTAGTCGTTCTGACCGGAACGGCAACGCTAATCTGACTTGTTAACTGCAAGGAGTCAATTTCGCCAATGATTAGTCTATGTAGAAACACTACACCTAGCATAGTTCTACGGTCAGAAAGAGAAGGAAGGTTTAGTAATAAAAGTCTACTACGATAAGAAGTCAATCTAATTGTGGGATTCCAGCTAAGACTACGAAGAGCAAAAAGAAGAAATTGTTTCTGCACTGATTCAAGCCTATCTTGATGAACCCTATACTGGGGGAACCAGATATTCGATCCATACTCAAGAATAGGACGAACCAGTGAGATGTACAAGTGTTTAGTAATGTAGGGATCGTTAAATTCCTTTGACCAACGTTTAATAAATCCAAGGACACCCATGGCTCTATTAGAAGCAGCCAAAATATGCTTATCAAACTTTAATTTTGAATCAAGAAGGATACCTAAATCAGTTACTGACTCTATTCGCTCAAGTGGAGTATCATTAAGATGATAATTATTTAAATGGTGAATACCCTTAAAAAATGTCATAAGTTTACATTTATTGCAATTAAGATTTAATAAATTTATAGCACACCACGATTGAAAACAATCAAGTTCAGATTGCAATCTGAGGCTATATATGGGATCATTGAAAGTCAGACAAATCTTAACATCATCATTTATCATTTATAAATAATGTAAACAGCAATGGGCCTAAATGACTTCCTTGGGGTACGCCGGAAGTGACTTGGACAGTCTTGGACACAGAGCCCTTGTAAAATACTCTTTGAATTCTGAAATTTTGGGCTCTATAAAAAGTTGATGTGGAATAGGTCGTTTGGAAAAAATCAGCAAACAGATCAGCAATGCCACGATCATTAAAAGCTATCTTTTTTTCATAAAATAATGTTGTTGGAAGTGTTGACGTCTTTCGCTTCGAATTAACGAAGTCATAGAAGCGTTTTGGGTCACGCTGAAACGTAAGTCTGCACTTTCTCAAATAATCCTTGTAGCAAAGATTATTTAGCGTGGAGAAATCGGAATGAGCAACAGTGTAGCGAGAAAAATATAAGAGAGAGCCAGTTTCCTTATATTTTTTATAAAGCTTTGATTTTTTATTCTTTAACTTTGTTAGTTCTTTGGTAAACCGTAACGGTCTATTAGACAATTGTGGAGTACCAAAGGGAACACAAGCATCAAACAGAGAGTTTAATGTAGAATAAAAAATTTCAACTGCCTTGTCCAGGTACAACACACGAAGAAAGTTGGGACCAGTCAGTACGTGAAAGAAGCAAAGAAAGTTTTTTAAAATCGACGTTCCGAAAACAACGAACTCACTTCTCCGGTAAAACACCTGCAACCGAAACTCTTGCTGGTAAGTCAATCAGCACCTCCAAAGTAGGGTGGTAGGGATCCTCAGGTGAGGAAATAGGATTCAATCTGGACACCGTGCAGGTATTGGGATCCAAAACAAAAATCAGATCAAGCATTTTACCTAGACAATTTGGTATAGAGTTGGTTTGAGACAAAGCTATATAAAAAAGGCTATCAACAAACACATGAGTTGACGAAGGATTCAATACGTTGGACTCACATGACGAAAGCCACGAAATTCCAGAAACATTAAAATCTCCAAGAACTATTAAGAAATCACAATCAGAAAGCATTTCAGAAATACTATTGATTACAGAAAAATGGGATAAATACAGAGAGTTATCTGAGACAGGAGGTATATATGAGCAGGTAATAAAGATTATTATTATTATTTGAGAAAGGGAGTCTCCCAATAGAGAAGGTGCGAGGCACTGCGACCATTTAGGTCTTTTGTGCCTGTAGGCTCTCCCTAGCTAGACAAAAGTTGCTCTGCTTCCCTAATGAAGCAGAGCAGATCTTTCGTCGAGGAACGCACAATATGCTCGGGACCTACGGTATCCACGTGCAGATGTTTCCTCCTAGTCCACACCAAGGCTGGACAGTCGCACAGAATGTGTTTGGTTGTCTCGTCGTCCTCTTTGCAAAGTCTGCACTCAGCATCAGAAGACAGACGCATTTTGGTGAGGTGATAGTTCACCGTATGATGGCCACTAAGATAGCCAACGAGGAGGTGAAGATCCCTCCTGGAGAGTAAGCTGGTTTTCCGGTCGACCACGGGATTGATAAGCTCCTTGGCTTGCCGCATCCCTGGTTGGACAGACCAGTAGCGATCAGTCAACCTAACAGCCCAGGTTTTAACAAAAGCTGAGATGGTTGACCAACCCATGCCACAGAAGGGCTCAGGGCCGGAAAAAGTAGCTGACGAACCGGCCCTAGCAAGTTCGTCCGCCAGCTCATTGCCCTGGATACTAGAGTGTCCAGGTACCCATAGAAGGGTGAGCTTGTTAGTAAGAGACAGTGTCTGGAGGCAGTTCCAGCAATCGGCCACCAGTCGAGAGCTTACTCTTTTGGAGGAGAGGGCTAAGATGGCGGCTTGACTGTCAGAGAAGATATAGATGTTCGCTCCTCTAATCCCCTTCTCTAGGATCAGATGGCAGCAGAACTCGATGGCATGAACCTCAGATTGGAAGACTGTGGGCCATTTGCCCATAGCAATTGAGGTTTTAGAGTTGGGTCCGAAGATCCCAGCTCCAACCCCCTGATCAGTTTTAGACCCGTCGGTATACCAGTGTATACCATAGGGGTCGCTGATTGGGTTGCCAGTGTCCCAGTCCTTCCGGTCCGGGATGAGGGTTCTGAATTTAGCACCAAAGAAAAGTTCCTTAGTCATAGTATCTGATCTAGTGCAGATATCTATGCTAGGAATATCTTTGATCAGGCTAGCATGTCCTGATTCGGTAGCTAGAAGCCCTGATTGGAGCTTGATTCTAAGAAGGCTCATAGCAGTGACTTCTTTAATTTGGATGTGCAGCGGAGTCAGATTCAGTATCGATTCCATTGCTGCGGAGGTCAGGTACGAAGTGCATCTGTCAGTGAGGGGCACAGCAGCCTGTGCAATTTATTGCATTTGCTGATGGCAGTGACCTGCGTAACCTTTGGCCACCACACAATAGCAGCATAGGTGACGATCGGTCTGACCATCATGGCAAAAAGCCACCGGATGGTGCAGGATTTAAGACCCCAGATTCTACCAAAGAATCTCCTGCAGGCCCACATAGCATGGGTCGCCTTTGTGAGGGTGTTGCTGAGGTGGGAGTTCCAATTTAGTCTTTTATCGAGGGTCACCCCTAGATATTTGACATCGTTGGATAGCCCCACAGGGGAGCCGCTGATATAAAGTTGACCAATGTCAACGGAATAGCACCTAGTGAAAGGAACTATAATAGCTTTTGTGGATTGATGCTAAGACCAACATCTGCGCACCATCTACTTACCGTGTTCAGAGCTGATTGCATCAACTCTGTCACGGTGCTGGTATAGTTCCCGGTCACTATTAGAGCCAGGTCGTCAGCATAGCCGATAGCTTCAACGCCCTGCTCGGAGAGTAAGACTAGTAGTTCGTCAACTACTAAGGACCAGAGTAGGGGGGATAGAACCCCTCCCTGGGGACAGCCTTTGACTGCATTAATGCATGCAGTCGTGGAGTCCAGGGTGGAAGTGATAATCCGGTGTTTGAGCATAGCTTCAATCCACCGGATCAAAGGACGGGCAGTTCCTCTACGTTCTAGAACAGTAGAGATTGACCCGTAGCCGGTATTATCAAAAGCACCTTCTATATCCACAAAAGAGCACAAAGCAATGTTCTTGGATACAAAGGCTCTTTCAATTTTTCCCACTAACCTGTGGAGAGCGACCTCCGTCGATCTGCCGGCTATGTACGCAAACTGCGTGGGATGCAGAGGTGTCGACGTCTGCAGAGAGCACCGAATGTGCATAAGTCTTTCCGCCGTTTTAAGCAGAAAGGAAGTAAGACTGATCGGCCGATAGGACTTAGGCTGGTCAAGCGGACGATTCCCTTGCTTGGGGATGAATACTACATTAACTCTCCTCCAAGAGATGGGCATGTATCCCCAAGTAAAACTAGATCTAAGAAGGCCGACCAGTGGATCAAGAATATGAGCCATGCTGTTTTGAATAAGGGCTGGGAAGATTTTGTCACCCCCTGGGGCTTTGAAAGGAGCAAAAGAATCTACAGCCCATTTGACATTTTCGGGGTCGAAGATGGATCCAGATAGGCTGAATCCGCGTGAGTCCGATGACAAAGTGGCGTCATCGCGACCGGAGAGATCTGGATTCGCCACAGAACCCGGGAAGTGGACTTGCAGTAGAAGCTCAAGTGTTTCCCTGCGATCTTGAGTGAAAGAGCCATCTGCCCTTTTAAGAAGCCCTATTCCATTAGACGACCCTTTAGCCAATACTTTATGAAGCCTCGCTGCCTCTGGCAGCGATTCTAAGCTACCACAGTAGCTGCGCCATGTATCGCGTTTAGCTCGTCTAATGCTTTTCTTGTAGTTGGTAAGAGCATCCCTATAGACGTCTCAACTAGCACGGTTAGATTTAGCCTTATTAAAAAGGCTTCTAGCCCTCCTTCTAAGGACAGCCAGTTCCTCATTCCACCACGGAATTTTCCGATTGACCCTTAGGGTCTTCTGGACTGAGCTGTCCTCGAAGGATGAGACAAGCACATCTTGGAGCAGATTGGCAGCCAGTTCTATCTCACTGATAGAGCTAGGATTGCTGACCAATAGGTCTGCTTTGAAAGCTACAGAGGCTTTAAAAAGCTCCCAATTTGTCTTTTTGGGACAGAAGGAGTTTTGGCGAATTTCGACTTGGCCAGGGAGGTCAAACCTGATGTGCTGATGGTCTGACAAAGTGGCTTTGTCTGTGACCCGCCAATTAACAAGCGAACTTGCTATCGACGTGCTGATTAGAGTGAGATCTAAAACCTCTTCCCTAATAGCATTGATAAAAGTGGGTTTGCACCCTATGTTAGCTACATCTAATTGACAACACAATAAGTAGTCTAAGAGGGACTCACCACGTTTGTTGATGTCGCTGCTCCCCCAGATCGTGTGATGTGCATTGGCATCACAGCCGATCACGAGCGGCTTGTTGTTGCGACGAAAGAATTCCACCAGCCGTTGGACCTCTGCTGGGGGTACATCATCCACATCGCCCGGGAAGTATGCGGAGGCGATCACAACTTCCCGGACACCGTCTGCAGTGGCTACCTCAATAACCGTTGCTACCAGGTCTCTGTGGATGAAGTTAGTTAGTGGGAAATGTCTGACACTGTTATCCATAAGTATAGCAGTGCGCGGGGCACCTCTCATACGGTCATATAACAACTTACATGATCCACATGAAAGTCCACGTATTTGGCCACCGATCAACCATGGTTCTTGGACGAGAGCCAGGTTGATTTGATCTTCACAGACGACCCTGCACAGTGTGGCCGACGCTCCTCTAGCGTGGTGCAGGTTCGCCTGGAGCACTTTAAGCTTGCTCATCTTCCCTCCTGATGGCGGTTGAGACAAGGCCACTTGCCTTGCCCCCCCGAGAGTCGTTTCCGCGAATGCCCTTCGGCGGTCGGGACGAGCCACTCGGGGGACGTCGCCTTGCGACCCCGCTCGTGGGAGGTGCCCTTGCGGGTGGGTTGCGGCCTGAGGTGCTGGCAGTGGGCCTGGCCGAGGCACCTCTGACGGTTGACGGACGGTGACCACTTGTCACCCGTCTAGTTGGGTCCTTCGGGGCTGTGACCACAATGGCCGGTGGGGTGGGGGAAGGAACCTTGGGTACCAATACGGTCGCAGCGCTCGTGGAGGCCACAGGGTCAGCCAATGCTGAAATCCCTGAGGGAACCATTGGCGCCGTTGCCGGAGCGGCACTGGCAGGAGAGGGAGCGGGTGAGGATGTGGATGGAGCAGGGGTGGCGGAGGAGGCTTTGTGAACTGAATTCTTTAGGATCAGTTTGACCCTGCCAAAGCAGAATTTCACCTTCCTTTGCCACTCCGTCAGAGCCCTGTACGACTCCTCGTCAACCAACATTGCGAGGTGAGTCGTTGTGCCGTTAAGGCTGTGCTGCACCACCCGCCACAGCTTCGTGGAGAAGCTGCTGGCGTTCTGGAGCCCAATGAATTCCAGGATGGTTGCAGGAGTGTACTCAGCACTACTGGGAAAGTAACCTCTGATGAGGTGAGCCTTGGGGAACTCCGTTTCCTCCAGCAATTTGACGTCGAGGGCGCTGATGGACCTGATGTGTCCAACAGCTCCCCTGACCCAATTGGCAGTGCTGTTATACTCGCACACCAAGAGCAGCCACTCATTTCGGGGTATACAACCCTCGAAACCCGGACTAACCGTTGGTGAAGAGCGCAACAGCACCGCCTTTAGAATGCTGGATTTCAACGTAGCCAAATGCTCCGCTGAGAGGGGTTTGGTAGGATCAGCCGAAGTGAAGCCCAATTTCACGCTGCTAACCACTTGGCTGAAGAGTGGTTTCGTTGACTCCTTATGAGTCTTTTTGGACCTCTTTGAAGAGCTGGTGGGCTCGACGATGGTATCGTCAGCGCGCGTCCGTTTAGCCTTGGTGTTAACGGGGGGCGCAGTGGCGATAGCCAGAGCCTCCTCTCTGTTAAAACCCTTTGCGAGTGCAGCTTTAAAAAGCTTCTTCTCGCGGCTCTTCAATTTAATAAAGGCGTCCTTAGATTCCAGCCGCAGCAACTGGATCTGAGAGCCTGCTTCCGTAAGGCCTGACCTCTGAGAGGCCACGGAAGCGTCGTCAGCAAAGCTGATTCGGTCGCAGTTAGCTTCCTCGTCCGAGGACAATACCTCGACGGGTTGCTGACGGACTGAACCGCTACTGGACGGAAGTTCAGCAGTAGCGAACCCTGTGTCCAAGGGAGTTCGTGGCCTATCCGGGTCCCCTAAAATACTAGAGTCGAGACCTGTAGTATTGGGGGAGGAAGCCAGCACTGGCTGCATTGCTGGTGTAGTGGTCGGCCGTGAAGGCATCGCCCGGAGATGATACTTTTAAAGCCGTATCAGACTTTTCTATTTTTAAATTTTGATCCATTAATTAAGATCCCACGAGTAGGCGGGAAGGGAAGGTCATCCACGGCATAGCCCGCATACCGTGGAAAGTCTAAATGAAACTGGAGGACGACAGGTATCCAGAGTCCGCATACTAGAGACCGGGCTACCCCCGGCCATGCATCAATCAGCGTATGCTGTTCCACCTTGGATTGGGGTGATTTATGGATTCACGATCTTCGCCCGACTACAATTAGTCAGCACCTCTAGCAGAGACATGACCGTGCTAGGGGTCTGCTTCCAGCCGCCCTCGCGTGGAGAGTATAGTCGAACTTCCGACAGTAGGAGCAAGGACGGCACGTGCCCCAGCCAATACTGGGATTACATGTTGGTCCCCTTGCTTCCTCTGACGGCTGACGGCCAGGTAATAAAGATACTAAAACTACAATAAATTAGTTTTACAGCTACAAGTTCGATATCTAAATCACTACCTAAGTCTACGTGCTCAGAAGAGATATCAGCATAGACAGCGATAAGTACACCACCACCACGACGCCGCATGCGATCACGTCTATAGACAGATAATTTCTTAGTAAAGATTTCAGTATTCAGAATATCATGCCTTAACCAAGTTTCAGTGAAGGCAATGACATGAAAAGGAAACCTTAAGCTATGTAAATAAACATTATTAAGTTTACTAGGAAGGCCTCTTACATTTTGATAGCCAAGCAGGAGAGAAGTTAGTTTTTTGAGCTATCAGATGGAGTTTGAGGCTTAGAGGAATTAGTGGTAACATTTGGAAGTAAAATCGGTGGCCGATTTTTCTTTTTATTTACATACTCTTTAATAATTAAGTATTCCGGCCAGAAGTCTTTTGAGCAAACTTTACTAAAATGCTCGGCAGGAACTCTTACTTTGAATGATGCGATTTCCCGTTCATATGAGAAGTTAAATTTTTCCACCTTTAATGATGCCTGAATTTTGGACCGAATAAAGGTCCTAATGTCGTCAGATGACGTATTAGGGGCAAGCCTAGAAACAAAAATTTGTTTCATAGGTGGGACACCTACTATAGTGTTCTGAGCAACTGTAGCAGAAGTCAAGATAGGAGCATCTGTACTAGCTGGTAGAACGTTAGGTACAGCAGAAGGTTGATCATGTTGAGTCTCTGCAACATTAACAACTACTGCAGGTACCGAGACTGAAACGGGATCAGAACAAATGACATCCATGGGAACAATGTCATTGTCGGCAATCATTGGCGCTGAGGAGTGTCGAGGGGTGGGAGACGTAAATGACATTAGATTACGATTATATCTAAAACGGACGAGTTGTTGACCAATTCAGGGACGCCAAGTTCGTTTGGGCCAATGGACAAACGAGTATTAGCTTTTTTACACTTTGGAGACTCGGTTAAAAGCTTCATGCCCTTAAGCCCAGAGTCCAAAGTTGCGAAACTATCCGCAAGTTTTTTGAAACCTGCGAATAGATCACCAAAGCCTTGCTTCGTCTGACGTATGAATCCCGCAACATCCCTGCATGACTCACATGTCCATCTTAAACCAGATTTTGAGCCAATTAGGTCGACTATACGGCCGGTGAAGCCATCACATTTTTCATGTGAAACATTGTCAGAGAGCCAGCATCAAACGAAACCCATTTTTACGCTTGCTGGTACACGGCATTTTTTATTATAGCAGACAAACATACTGCAGGTTTTAAAGTAAATAAAAATTAAACGAAACCAAAAATTTAAATAAGAATAAAATTTGTGTTACTAACAGGGTATTAGTACGCTAATATCTACTTACAGAAAAACAGCAAGCACAAAATCACAATCGCGCGACGAAAGCAGAGAAAAGAATAGCCAAAACGGCCAACAACAAAACACAGCACAAAGAGCGCGAGAGCGGAAAGTGTGCGATATCGGAAAGAACGCGATATGTAATGATATACCAACAATGTGCTGTAGCAGTTCAAAACAAAACACAAATTTACTGTAAGCTTTCACAAACAGAAAATTAGGCCTCACAAATTGTTAATATATTAAAACACCACAATTAATTGTAAATTATTCAATGTTATTACACTGTGACTAAACACTCCGACGTATAGCACAGGTATTGTTAGTTTGCAAACAAAATTATTTGATAACAAGGCGCAGGAAGGGTAAAATAACAAATGTTAGTTGACAGCAAAAAAAAACAAGTAAAAAAGCTACAGTCGAGTTTGCTCGACTGTGAGATACCCGCCACCCAATTTTACCATCCAAATATTATATTTTCCAAAATATACTGAAAAAATACTTTAAAAAATATACTAAAAATATATACTAAAAAATACTAAAATAATATATCAACATTTTCTTTGTTCGAAATTATTAGCTTGGCGGCACTTTAGTTTATTGAACACCATTATTATGTCGCGGAGTGTCATAGCAACTAACTAGGCAGCACTAGCAGTTGCACGTGGTAACGCCTTATAAAAGTAATTTCTTAATAACTTCTGTGTTTTTTATCCGATTGTAACCAAATTTTCAGCGATCATTAAGATGGTGATTAGTATTGTGCGTACCAAAACTGAACGTTCTAGGTTTAAAATGACGCTTGCAATTTGTTTTTTTTTATTTACGTGGGCGGAAGGGGGCGTGGCAAAAATCTAAAACAAACTTGATCTGCGTGCAACAATAAGACACACTGTCCCGAAAAATTTGTTTCTCTATCTCTTATAGTCTCTGAGATCTAGGTGTTCATACGGACAGACAGACGGACAGACGGACGGACGGACAGACGGACATAGCTATATCGTCTCGGCTGTTGACGCTGATCAAGAATATATATACTTTATTGGGGTCGGAGATGCTTCCTTCTGCCTGTTACATACATTTTCGGTCGGCACAAAGCCATAATACCCTTCTACCCTTTGGGTAGGCGGGTATAAACACGTCCGAATGCGAATGCGAATACGAGCGAAAATTTGCTATAAATATATTAAGCGAAAATTTTATTTGAGATTATTTTAAAATGAGTCAACAGCCCTTTTTAGTTTTTTAGCTCCCTTATGCGATGCGAGGAGGAATAGTGTACCAGACGTCATTTGTTCTTTCCCACAGCTCCATCATTCCACTTGGAGGGACTGCATATTTTGCCAGTTGGGATTTTACTTTGCTCCACAAATTTTCTATGGGATTCATATCAGGAGATTGTGGTGGCCACTTCAGCGACTGAAAATTTTGCTTTCTCATCCAATTTTTTACCAAAATCGAAGTGTGTTTGGGATCATTGTTTTGCTGAAATATGCCTTTTTTAGCAGCAATACCCATATTTATACCCGCCTACCCAAAGGGTAGAAGGGTATTATGGCTTTGTGCCGACCAAAAATATATGTAACAGGCAGAAGGAAGCATCTCCGACCCCATAAAGTATATATATTCTTGATCAGCGTCAACAGCCGAGACGATATAGCCATGTCCGTCTGTCCGTCCGTCCGTCTGTCCGTCTGTCTGTCCGTATGAACACCTAGATCTCAGAGACTATAAGAGATAGAGAAACAAATTTTTCGGGACAGTGTGTCTTATTGTTGCACGCAGATCAAGTTTGTTTCAGATTTTTGCCATGCCCCATTCCGCCCACGTAAATAAAAAAAAACAAATTTCAAGCGTAATTTTAAGCCTAGAACGTTCAGTTTTGGTACGCACAATACTAATCACCATTTTAATGATCGCTGAAAATTTGGTTACAATCGGATAAAAAACACAGAAGTTATTAAGAAATTACTTTTATAAGGCGTTACCACGTGCAACTGCTAGTGCTGCCTAGTTAGTTGCTATGACACTCCTCGACATAATAATGGTGTTCAATAAACTAAAGTTCCGCCAAGCTAATAATTTCGAACAAAGAAAATGTTGATATATTATTTTAGTATTTTTAGTATATATTTTTAGTATATTTTTTTAAGTATTTTTTCAGTATATTTTGGAAAATATAATATTTGGATGGTAAAATTGGGTGGCGGGTATCTCACAGTCGAGCAAATTCGACTGTAGCTTTCTTACTTGTTTTAATTACTTTTGGAAGATTTTGTGACCAACTCCGTTTTTGTATTTACAGCCCCAAACCATTATTGATCCGCCACCGTGCTTCACGGTTTTGCTTCGCGTTACTTGGTGACTGGATTGTGGGATCTCTAGTCCAATACCAAGAGCGTCCATCTGACTCGAATCGATTAATATTTGTTTCATCTGACCATATAACCTGAAAAACCAAATTTTTATAAATGTTTTAACTTATTATTTATGACCTACAGCATTTCAATCAGCTACCGCCCAATTTTCATGAGTTGCAGCAAAGTTTCGACGTAAATTGATATGCCGTTTTGTTAGTAATGGTTTTTGTTCCATCTCTTTGGCCTAATCTGCCGAGACTGCGCCGGACTGTCCACTCACTGGCATTCAAATTAAGCTGTGTCAAACCTTTTTTTGGTGAGATGTAGCGATTGCTCGCTGTCGCTTAAAATTCTTGGCCGACCTCCAAGGTTTACTGGAATGTTTTTTTTTAGCCTCTGTTTCTCTGTTTTTTAAGTCTCTCAACGCAGCTCCGCGTAGCGGACCGAAGTGGAGGACACCTCGTATTATATATTTAAGAAATATACTGAAAATATACCAAAATAATATACCGAAAATAACTTTATTCAAAACTATTATCTTGGTAATACTTTATTATGTTTATTGAGCACTATTATTATGTCACGGAGTGACTAACTAAAAAAGTAATTCTTTAATAACTTTTGTGTTTTTTTATCCGAACATTTGGGTACGCTGGATTCTATTACGAAGAATTACAAGTACATATTTGCAATGGTTGATAGCTTTTTGAAATATGTATGGCTTTATCGGATGCACAGGAGGTTGTAAAACACTTAACGATATGGGTCACCATTTTCATCATAAGTGATAAGGGATCATCATTCATATCCAAACTTTTTTTTGCGAAGATCAGAAGATTAAACACGACCACAGGATTTACACTCGGCAATGTACCGATAGAAAGGGTGAATAAAATCACAATTTCTATTCTATCAAAGATATTAGCAGCAGAGCGGAAAAATGGCACAAGTACACGTCGCAGGTGCAACAGGCCATAAATGTACAAGAATACTCTTCAACAAAGTTTTCACCATTCGAAATATTGTTCGGAGTTAAGATGCGGAACAACTCCACAAACGAATTAATGGAGTGTCTAGAAAACAAACCGTTGTCGAGCGTACAAAATGAACGGAATCAAATTCGACAAGAAGTCAAAAATCATAAACAGCGAGCACAAGAAGATTATAAGAGAAACTACGATAAAAAGCGGAAAGAAAAGCAGGGCTATCAGCTAGGTGACTTAGTTCCCATCAAGGTAACACAATTCACCTCTGGTTAAAAATTGGGGACAAAATGTATTAGCCCATAAGAGATCAGCAACATTAAGAGAAATTATAGGTATGACGTCGCTAAGGTTATTTCAAGGTCTGCATCAGACTTTCACAAGCGACGATTTCATGAAGCTGTGGCAGCATCACATCAACGACGACAGGGAGGAAGACGAATTAGGAGAGTCATCTGGGACAAATGATGAGCTGCAGTGAAGCTAATAGATACAGATGGCAACGCTAACAGCTGTTTGGCGGACAATGACGTTATGAAGTAGTGAGTGAAGAAACGTCGTCAGTCGTGAAGGAACAATTACAATAAGTTTTGAATTTACTTTTTTATTAACTTTACCTCTATTTTTAATCAATAAACATAAAGATCTATCGATCTTATATTTATTATATGGGTTGTCTTTGAATACATTCCTTCTATGTCATAAAAATCCTCTTTATCTCTGTTTTTATTCATAATGTTAATTTTGTCTACCAGAAACAAAAAGCAGCCCCCTTCATATATCCTTAAAATAAAATTTTTCGTTCGTTCGAGGTTACTGGGTAAAAAACTCTCAAAAACTCTGTTCTTGTTTGCTTCGCTATATGTATGAACCCGGCGAGGATCGTAGGATCGCTGCGTAGGTCTTGAACACATTTCAAGTACGGGCAGTTGATGACTTAAGATTAACACAGACAGTCGCCTTACAAGCTGCAGCGTTAGATTTATCGTACTGTCGTCTTACAATATCAATAATATATCTTAGATTTAAAATATGACTATGCGTGAGTCAGGGTATATAAAACCTGGCTCAGCCAAATAAAATTCAGTATTAAAACTAGAAGTACATACTCAACATTTGGTCCTTCTGGTACAACTGTGCTACTTCAACAAGACTATACATTAAGCGTTTCTGTGGTCTTTAACAACAGATAGTGTGAAAATAAAGTGCGACTATGAAAATATTATTTGGCCAAACTAAATCAAGCTGTGAGTCGAGGCACAGCACGATCAACGAGCGATCAAAACAAAAACACCTCCAAGGGTGCAAGCCAAAGAGAAAGAAAAGAAACACCGTACAAAATGTTGACGGAAAAACACTGAAGTTGTTTTTAAACAAGTATGAAAGCTCCTGTCGAGTGTGCTCGACTGTGATATACCCGACACCCAATTTTACCATCCAAATATTATATTTTCCAAAAATATACTGAAAAAATACTAAAAAAATATACTAAAATTATACCAAAATAATAGAGTGTAATGAGATACACGCCACCCAATTTCCCCATCGAAATATTATATTTTTCAAAAATATACTGAACAAGTAAGAAAGCTACAGTCGAGTTTGCTCGACTGTGAGATACCCGCCACCCAATTTTACCATCAAAATATTATATTTTTCAAAATATACTGAAAAACTAAACTACTAAAAACTAAAATATACAAAAAAAAAATGTCAACATTACCTTTTTTCGAAATTATTAGCTTGGCGGCACTTTAGTTGGTTTATTGAACACCATTATTATGTCACGGAGTGACATAGCAACTAACTTGGTGCAGTTGCACGTGGTAACGCCTTAAAAGAGTAATTTCTTAATAACTTCTGTATTTTTTATCCGATTGTAAATTTTCCAAATTTTCTGAGATCATTAAGATCGTTATTAGTATTGTGCGTACCAAAATTGAACGTTCTAGGCTTAAAATGACGCTTGCAATTCGGTTCTTTTTGATTTACTGGGGCGGAAGGGGGCGTGGCCAAAATCTAAAACAAACTTGATCTGCGTGCAACAATAAGACACGCTGTCCCGAAAATGTTGTTGCTCTATCTCTTATAGTCTCTGATATCTAGGTGTTCATACGGACAGACGGACAGACGGACATGGCTATATCGTCTTGGCTGTTGACGCTGATCAATAATATATATACTTTATGGGGTCGGAGATGCTTCCTTCTGCCTGTTACGTACATTTTCGTTTGGCACAAAGTTATAATACTCTTCTACCTTTTGGGGTATTAGGACGCTGATATCTAACTTACAGAAAAAACAGCAAGCACGAAATCACAATCGCAGGCGCGACGAAAATAGCGTAAAGAATAACCAAAACAGCCAACAACAAAACAACGCACAAGACAGTTCTTGACGAGAGCACAATGGAGCGCGAGAGCGGAAAGAGCGCGATATGTAATAATCAGAGCTCGCAAATAACAGTTGACCGTTTCTTGCAGTCACCAAATAACTGTTTTTTGCGCACCACTTGCGCAAAAAGTCAGACAAGAGCCGTTTACCAGTGTCTCTTGAACGAACGGTCTGTGCTCAACCAAAAACCAATTTCGTGTTTCCCTTTTGCTCTGCTTATTCGCTGACCGTTTTGCAACGAGCGAAGAAAATAAAAGTCTTTTGCATTTGTATGAGTGTATATGCGAATGATCAGTCTACTTGTAAATCACACTTGCTTTTGTGGATTTTGCGCGTTTGGAGTGTTTTAATTTTTGTGCCAAAAATGGGTCGCGATCACAACAAACAAGTAAGAAAGCTACAGTCGAGTTTGCTCGACTGTGAGATACCCGCCACCCAATTTTACCATCAAAATATTATATTTTTCAAAAATATACTGAAACAAGTAAGAAAGCTACAGTCGAGTTTGCTCGACTGTGAGATACCCGCCACCCAATTTTACCATCCAAATATTATATTTTCCAAAATATACTGAAAAAATACTAAAAAAAATATAGTAAAAAATACCAAAATAATATATCAACATTTTCTTTGTTCGAAATTATTAGCTGGGCGGCACTTTAGTTGGTTTATTGAACACCATTATTATATCGCGGAGTGTCATAGCAACTAACTAGGCAGCACTAGCAGTTGCACGTGGTAACGCCTTATAAAAGTAATATCTTAATAACTTCTTTGTTTTTTATCCGATTGTAACCAAATTCGCAGAGATCATTAGGATGGTAATTAGTATTGTGCGTACCAAAATTGAGCGCTCTAGGTTTAAAACAACGCTTTCAATTCGGTTTTATTCGATTTACGGGGGCGGGAGGGGGCATGGGCAAAATCAAAAACAAACTTGATCTGCGTGGAACAATAAGACATACTGTCCCGAAAAATTTGTTGCTCTATCTCTTATAGTCTCTGAGATCTAGGTGTTCATACGGACGGACAGACGGACAGACGGACATGGCTATATCGTCTCGGCTGTTGACGCTGATCAAGAATATATATACTTTATGGGGTCGGAGATGCTTCCTTCTGCCTGTTACATACATTTTCGGTCGGCACAAAGCCATAATACCCTGGATAGGCGGGTATAAAAAGTGCACTTTTTTTTCAATTTAGTACAGAAGACAATGAGTCTAAGTGCAATGTGTGCGGTGTGAAATTAGCAGGCTCTCACGTAACAAATTTAAAACGGCATTTAATTACAAAATATGCGGAACTATTTAATGAATTCGAGATTAACGACGATGAAATTCAACAAAATATGAAAAAAAGAAAAAGTTCATTTGAAACCATTGAAGAATCATCGTCTGAATCGAATGAATCGTCTCTTCGATTATTAAGATTGTGACCACCAATGGAAAGCCTTTTTTATTTCTGGATAGCAAAGGGTTTCAACAGATATTAAGCCCAATTTATAACGCGCTTTCGATGAATCCCATAACTTCTCGAAATGGTGTGGAATATGTGACTGTCAAAGAAGAGTGCATCTAAAACGGGTCCAAAATTTCGACAGTATTTTGCAGTATTTTACCGATATTAAGCTGCAGTCGCCAAACCTGAATACGCTCGCATAAGTTGTACTGGCTACACCGGCGACTCAGGTGTCTGTTGAGAGGGCCTTTTCATCGCTTCATTACATTTTAAGCGAGCGACGAAGCTCTTTAAGTGCAGAAAATGTTAATTCGCTACTAGTTGTGAAGCTCAATACTGAATAAGTAATAAATCTAATGTTTACATATAATTAATATGTTAAAATTGTTGCAAAGCTTTGTTTAAAAGGCACTGAAAACAAAATACATTTTACGATGAGTCTTTCGATCTTCTGCTGGCCCTCAATGAGCGAGCGTTCAGTTGGATCGCTCTCTCTGAGTTGTTGTTGAGTGAGCATAGCAAGAACGACGGAACTGAGAACAGTTAACCGAAAACCAAAACAAAGAGAAACGAAACGAAACGAGTGCAGACCGCAAAACGAAAGTCGGTTGAGAGTTATTTGCGAGCTATGCTAATAATACACCAATGTGCTGCAGCAGTTCAAAACAGAACACAAAATTAAACTTAATTACTTAATTAAGCTCTCGGCAAACAGAAAATTAATCCTCACTAATTGTTGCAAAATATTAAATAATATTACACTGTAACAAAACATACCGACGTCTAGCACAGGTATTGGTTTGCAATAAAAATTTGTATAATAAAAAGGCGCAGGAAGGGTGAAAACACAAATGATAGTTTGACAGAAAAAAAAAACACGTCCGAATACTTTTTCCGAACTTAATTTTAGTGTAGATTGACCAAGCGAGCCTAGAGGAAAGACTGCGGAAATGGTAATCTACTATTGGAACAACGTGTCTCGTTGAGTATCAATAAAACAGTGTTTCTTGTTGAGTTTCAAAATTGTAACTCTTTTATTCTTACAAATCCTAGGTCTTATATACTAACAGAGAATCTGGCGTAGGCCTGCTGTCGATGTATTATCGCCAGCAAGTCCTAATCTTATGATTATTTAGGGTGTTTCTCACTCTTATCTTTTTATGTGAGATATGGTTCGCGTGCGTCATTTTACAATCTTGAGCGACCACATGCGCCTTATCTATTTAATGTCTTGCAGCTGCCTGCAGTTTGGTTATCCACGAATATACCTCTTACGGATAACAGAGAGTAGACTTCCTTTAGCTCTGTATGCCAGGAAGAGCTAGGTTGTCTGGTAAACTCTCTTTTATTTTAGCTATTTCTGTCTAAGTTTGAGACGGTTTTAATATGCTTGGGTTTAATCTCCCGTGGTTGATGTCAATTAACAGACTTGTGATTGCAGACTGGATTTTCTCACATTCGTCAATTAATGATTTTAACTGGTTTGATACCATAAACAAATTAATTGATTCTTTAATACGGTACATCATTCTAGCTACATTGTCAATTTTGGAATGCATTTCCAAAAATTTCTCATTAATTTCGGCTGTTGTTGTTTTTAGAATATTTAATGTTGAATCAATAATTGAGATCTGCCTTTTAGCTAACTCATTTAACTTGTGTTGGTTTTCTAAAAGATTTCTCATATTATCCTCCAATTGATTTCTGTCATTGGCGTCCATTAGGCCAAAAATAATAAGATATAAAGAGCCGACAAATTCAAGGGGAGCGCGCTAACGTCTTCCTTGTTTGTTGGTCATAACTAATTTATTATTTTCTTCAAATTTATTTATCCTTTTTATACCCGCCTACCCAAAGGGTTGAAGGGTATTACGGCTTTGTGCCGACTGAAAATGTATGTAACAGGCAGAAGAAAGCATCTCCGACCCCATAAGGTATATATATTATTGATCAGCGTCAACAGCCGAGACGATGTAGCCATGTCCGTCTGTCCGTCTGTCCGTCCGTATGAACACCTAGATCTCAGAGACTATAAGAAATAGAGCAACCAAATTTTCGGGACAGTATGTCTTATTTTTGGAAACAGATCAAGTTTGTTTTTGATTTTTGTCACGCCCTCTTCCGCCCATGCAAATCGAAACAAGTATGAAAGCTACTGTCGAGTGTGCTCGACCGTGAGATACCCGCCGCCCAATTTTACCATTAAAATATTATACTTTTCAAAAATATACTGAAAAAATACTACAAAAAATATACTAAAATTATACCAAAATAATATACCAAAATTTTCTTTGTTCGAAATTATAAGCTTGGCGGCACTTTAGTTGGTTTATTGAACACCATTATTATGTCACGGAGTGTCGTAGCAATTAACTATGTCACGGAGTGTCATAGCAACTAACTAGGGGCAGCTGCACGTGGTAACGCCTTATAAAAGTAATATCTTAATAACTTCTGTGTTTTTTATCCGATTGTAACCAAATTCGCAGAGATCATTAAGATGGTGATTAGTATTGTGCGTACCAAAATTGAACGTTTTAGGTTTAAAACGACGCTTGCAATTCGGTTTTATTCGATTTACGAGGGCGGGAGGGGGCGTGGCCAAAATCAAAAACAAACTTGATCTGCGTGCAACAATAAGACATACTGTCGCGAAAAATTTGTTGCTCTATCTCTTATAGTCTCTGAGATCTAGGTGTTCATACGGACGGACAGACGGACAGACGGACGGACGGACAGACGGACATGGCTATATCGTCTCGGCTGTTGACGCTGATCAAGAATATATATACTTTATGGGGTCGGAGATGCTTCCTTCTGCCTGTTACATACATTTTCGGTCGGCACAAAGCCATAATACCCTTCTACCCTTTGGGTAGGCGGGTATAAAAAGCTAAATTGCAAGCGTCGTTTTAAACCTAGAACGTTCAATTTTGGAGCGCACAATACTAATCACCATCTTAATGATCTCTGAGAATTTGGTTACAATCGGATAAAAAACAAAGAAGTTATTAAGAAATTACTTTTATAAGGCTGATGATTGTGTATTCGAGACTTGGCAGTATAACAATAGTAGCATCATTGTACTTATAACTCCATGTTTTGATATTGGAAATCCTTATGTGTTATGATGTTTTGATTTATTTTCATCTTTTTATATTTCTAATAATGGACATATCTTACTAATCGGCCTGGCTATTTCTCCATCTTGAGTTTTTACTTTAACTACTCTTACTTTATTATCTTGACCCGTATAGACTGATTCAATTTTTCCTAGTGGCCGTCTTGCGGGATGACAATTTTCGTCTTTCAATAAAACTATTTGTCCTATCTCGAAATTCTTTCTTTCTACCTTCCACTTATTTCTTTGTTAGTCTCCACCTATCTAGCTTTCCTATTTTCTCTTCCCCCTCAGATTCTACTATCGCAATTGTTGGTCTTCCTATTAAGAAGTGTCCGGGTGTTAATACCTCATTGTTGTCGATATCTTCGCCTGACGAATATAGGGGGCGAGAGTTTAATATTGCTTCAATCTGGCATAATAATGTCGCCATTTCTTCATATGTCAGATTGGTTTTTCCTATTACTCGATTTAAATGATACTTCGTGGATTTGACCCCAGTCTCCCAAATACTTTCGAAGTGAGGTCCTGCCGATGGGATAAATTGCCATTTTATTTTATCCTTTTCTACAATTGGAACTATCTGTTTTATATCTTGTATGGCTTTTACAAATTCTTCATCTAGTTTTCTGGAGGCGCCTATAAAGTTTGTTCCATTATCTGAAAATATGTTAGCGCATCTACCTCTTCTTGGTATGAATTTTTTGAAAGCTGCTAGAAAGGCATCCGTCGTTAAATCACTAACCATTTCGAGATGTACTGCCTTAGTTGCCATACAAATAAATAATGCTATATATCCTTTATATACCTTATGCCCTCGGTATTTAGAACATTTTATGTTATAAGGTCCGGCATAGTCGACTCCTGTGTTAAAGAATGGATATACTTTTGATACCCTGTAGCTTGGTAGGTTTCCCATTATCTGACTAGCTGTAACCTGTCGATATCTGATACATGTAACGCACTGGTTAAGGCCTACCCAAAGGGTAGAAGGGTATTATGGCTTTGTGCCGACCGAAAATGTATATAACAGGCAGAAGGAAGCATCTCCGACCCCATAAAGTATATATATTCTTGATCAGCGTCAACAGTCGAGACGATATAGCCATGTCCGTCTGTCCGTCTGTCTGTCCGTATGAACACCTAGATCTCAGAGACTATAAGAGATACAGAAACAAATTTTTCGGGACAGTATGTCTTATTGTTGCACGCAGATCAAGTTTGTTTTAGATTTTTGCCACGGCCCCTTCCGCCCACGTAAATAAAAAAAAAACAAATTGCAAGCGTAATTTTAAACCTAGAACGTTCAGTTTTGGTACGCACAATACTAATCACCATCCTAATGATCGCTGAAAATTTGGTTACAATCGGATAAAAAACACAGAAGTTATTAAGAAATTACTTTTATAAGGCGTTACCACGTGCAACTGCTAGTGCTGCCTAGTTAGTTGCTATGACACTCCGCGACATAATAATGGTGTTGAATAAACTAAAGTGCCGCCAAGCTAATAATTTCGAACAAAGAAATTGTTGATATATTATTTTTGTATTTTTTAGTATATATTTTTAGTATATTTTTTAAGTATTTTTTCAGTATATTTTGGAAAATATAATATTTGGATGGTAAAATTGGGTGGCGGGTATCTCACAGTCGAGCAAACTCGACTGTAGCTTTTTTACTTGTTTTTCTTTTTAAGGTTGACTTTACTTTTCCTAGCGATCAAACTTATTGAATCTCCGACCTTGGCGTATATCACGGCTGCATATGCTCTTTCGGAGCCGTGAATTTCAACTGTCGAATTTTCTTTAATATTTATCCATCTAGGTATTTGTATTCTGCCTAGGTGCACTAGTTCTCGTGTATAAGTATTCTTCTGCGTCTCCTTTAGTTAATTTTTGATCCCATTCATGATCTGCTAGCCATAATTTTTGCATAAAGAGTTTACCTACAACGGTTATTGGACATAACTATCCCAGGGGATCATAAATTTTGGCTAACGTGTATAGCACTTTCCTTTTATTAATTATTTTGCTTTCTTAATAGTTAATTTTAAATTTAAACTGATCTTTTTTCGGCTCCCATTGAAGTCCCATTGTTTTAACTGAATCGTGTTCTTATATGTCTAATACCTTATTTTCTTCATTATTGTCTATATCTGTTATGATAGTGGGTTTATTTGATACCCATTTTCTTAAGTTGAATCCCACTTTACCCAGTTTGGCTGATAGTTCAACGACTAAATGCTTTAGTTCTGTTATGGAATTGGCTCGTGGCATAAGATCGTCTATATAAAAATCATTTTTAATGACTTCACTAACAATCTTATCGTTGCAGTTATCAGCAACGTCTGCCAGGGTTCTAGTTGCTAAATATGGCGCTGATGCTGTCCCATATGTAACTTATAGGATTTTAACATTTTATTCGGGTCGTCCCGCCATAAGATCTATTGATATTGTTGGTCTTTTTCGTCAACATTAATTTGTCTATACATCTTTTCAATATCTGTGGATACTATGAATTGCCATTTACGCCATTTTAATAGAATATCGAGTATATTTTTTTGAGCCCTTGGACCAACCCACATTATTTCATTTAGACTCTTTTTATTTGTAGTTTTAGCGGACGCATCAAAAACCACTCTTAATGGTTGTAAGACTGGCGTCTCTTAGTACCGCTTGATGCGGTAAATAGTACATGCCTTCTTCTTTAGCTTTAGATTTATATACTCGTTCATAAATTGTATATAGTTTTTTTTTAGCTTTTTATTTTTCGAAAATCTTATTTCTAAGTTATTAAATCGAGCAATTGCTTAACTTTTTGAGTCACCTAGTTTTTTATCTTTTTTGTAGTTTGCTTGAAATTTTCTTCGCATATTCTCGCCTGTTCGTCTTCTTCTTTTTCATTTTCTTCAACTTCCCAGAATCTTTTTAAATCTTTCATTTCAAAGGTAGTTGCTACTATTGCGCTTTCTCCTTTGGATTTTGAACAACCCGCAATGATCCAACCTATCTCCGTGTTCTGTCCAAGCCGACCATGTCGTTATATAATGCCTTTTTTAATTATCTTGGTGTGTAAGTCGGCACCTAATATTAGATCGACTCGACCTGGTGTGTGAAAATTGGGATCGGCCAATGAGATATGTTTATTTCTAGTAATTCGTCAGGAAAAGCCTTCATTAATTTAGGCAAAACTATGGCTTCGGTCATTAGCCCTCTAACACTTAAGAGTGCCTAGAGGCACTTATTACATTATTAATTTTAGCGAGTAAACTAAAAGATTTTTCATTTGTAAAATATTTTTTAGCGGTTCATAATAAAAGCACCTAATTACGTACATAAGCTTTGAAAGCTCTCAGAAGCTTTTAACGGTGCTTATTATTTTCGTACGAAATGCAACTTTGTTTTTGCGCGGGTAAATTTTGGTCATTCGCTTGTGTGTTTTGTTTTGTTCATAAAAGTAAGTATGTAAAACCAAACTATCCCGTGATTTTTTAAGTGAAAGTTATGTTTATTTACTATTAAAAACAAGTTCCAGACCAGCAATTACATAAAAGATGTGATAAGTGCCTTGAGGCTCTTTTGAGGCTCCGCGCTAACTTTTATGCTTGCAATTTTCGCGTAGTTTTTTGCTTATTGTGTGAATTTTTTTATTAGTTAACTGAATATTGGAAGAAATAGCAGCGCGAATTCGTTTTAAGTTATCAGACTTGTCTGATGAGCAGTTGCTGGAATTGTTTGAGGCAGTCCCATCGGATGAGGAAGTGTCATGCTTATCCAGTGACGACGAGAGCGAAGACTATAATGTGGTTGAAACTCTGACCACTGCAGTGGAGGATGCAGACACTATATCGTTTGTTGTTCAAAATGAACAAACTGTAGTACAGGAGTCTGAGCCTAGCCCGAAACCTGTGAAAAGGGCTCGATCTCCATCGCCAACTATTGAGGATTCTGCGTGTATTTTTTCACCATCTGCTGGTGGTTTTATTGGTTTTGGTAAGTAAACGTACTTGCGATTTGACAAAAAGAGACTAATTAATTTATACATATGTAGGTATTGAATCAATATCAAAAGAGCCGAGTAAGATTTTGTGGCGACAGCAATATATGCAGTTACATGTCAACAACATAGCCTTTCGAGGAGATTCTTCATTGCCACCCGAAATAAGGCAGCTCGAAACACCATTACAGATATTCTGCTATTTTTTCAATTCTGATGTTATAAATATGATCGTCGAGGAAACCATGCGCTCAGCTTTAAGCCATGATATTTCAACACATTTCAAAGTTAACAATGATGATATTAGCCATTACATCGGTATTCTGATATATATGTCCATTTATCGCTATCCTAATCTGAAAAGCTATTGGGGAAAAAATGCATTTGAACCTATACGATCCAGCATGACTAAATTTAATGCAATTAAGCATAACTTATCCTTTCGTGATGAGAGCCAGCGGATAAAAAAGGGTGAACCAGGCTATGATCCATTGTTTCGCACTCGAAAACTTTCCGACTTCCTCAACAAAAGATTTGACTCCGTGCCAAAGAAGGCCCGTCTTTGCGTTGATGAGCAAATGTGTAGCACAAAAATGAAGCACCATTTGCGCCAGTATATGCCCAATAAGTCACACAAATGGGAGATCAAGTTATTTGTCTTATGTAATTCTTTTGGTTATGCATACCGCTTTGAGATCTACAGCGGTGCAGGTGACAACGTGATCCTTCCTGGTTTCCCCGATCTTGGTGCTGCGGCCAAAATAGTTGTACGCTTAACAAAAACCGTACAAAGTTTTAACCACTACATTCTTTGCTTTGACAATTTTTATACGTCGCTGCCTTTGATGGTCTATTTGCGAGCTAAATGCATTTATAGCCTTGGAACAGTGCGGGTTAATCGTATCCCCAATTGCAAACTGCCTAACGATAGCACCATCAACAAATTACCCAGGGGTTATTCGACAGAGTACGTAGGCACCTCATATGGTGTCGATATTAGCAATGTGCTGTGGAAAGACAGCAAGGCCGTTCGCTTGTTGTCGACTTATGTGGGTGTTAAACCATTTGCAAAGGCAAATTCGCTTGAAGGAGCACCTAAGGCGATTCGGTATGACAAGAAATCGAAGTTGATTGCCCACAAATTATTCGAGAGTATAACGCTCACATGGGCGGCGTAGACCTAATGGATGGTCTTATGGGACGGTACCATGTTCGAGCTAAAACTCGAGATGCCGCAACTCGAATTTTTTATCACTTAATCGATATGGCAGCCACAAATTCGTATATTTTATACAGACGTATAGAAAAGGAGAATGGAAACAATTGCAAATTGCTCGAACTCCCAGATTTTCGGGAATCAATTGCTGCAGGTCTGGTTACATTTCGCAGCCGAAACTTTCCAGGTCGTCCAATTAGTGCTGTTAACAATCGATCTTCTCCAGGACGGACAATACAGTCACCAACCACCTCTCAGAAGGACGAGACAATGCAGTCTCCACTATCTCAGCGACCGTCACAATTGCAGCTCAAACTTGGCCAAAAAACGAATCATCCAATAGGAGACTTACGGTTTGACCAACTAAACCATCTTGCGGAATTTTTGGATCGAAATGGTGGAAAAAAATGGTGTAAGCACTGCAAAACATCGCAAACGCAATGTTTTTGCACAAAGTGCAAACTGCATTTGTGCTGCACAGTCAAAAAAAAATTGTTTTGCTGAATATCATACAAAAAAATAAAATTTAACATACATTTTTGAAAATTACTTTTTTAATACTCAAATCCTCAAAAGTGCCTTGAGGCACTTATACACTTTTTCTCATGTTAAAGCTAAACAAAATTTCCTACATTTTTTCTGATTACATATTTGAGTTTAGGAGCTACAAATTACTATAAAAAAAATGTTCTAAGCATTTTCTTCAATTATTTTGGAAAATAGACTTAGAGCGTTAGGAGTTCCTGGGTCGACTTATTTTGTAGTATATTTATTTTAATCTTATTTTTTGCTACTATCGCACCGCTGGCAGATATTCCACTAATTTTCGAATTTGTTTTAATTTTAGGTTATTTTAGAATCTGAGCAGCTTCTTCAGAAATTATTGTGGCTTGTGAACCGCTATCATATAATGCTCTCAGCTGCTCGAACAACCCGATTTTGGTTTTTATATAAACTATTGCTGTCGCCAACAAAGTTTGCCCTGTGGATACGCACGTGTTTACCTTTTTATACCCGCCTACCCAAAGGGTAGAATGGTATTATGGCTTTGTGCCGACCGAAAATGTATGTAACAGGCAGAAGGAAGCATCTCCGACCCCATAAAGTATATATATTCTTGATCAGCGTCAACAGCCGAGGCGATATAGCCATGTCCGTCTGTCCGTATGAACACCTATATCTCAGAGACTATAAAAGATAGAGCAACAAATTCGCGACAGTATGTCTTAGTGTTGCACGCAGATCAAGTTCATTTTTTATTTTGGCCACGCCCCTTTCCGCCCATGCAAATTGAAAAAAACTGAATTGTAAGCGTCGTTTTAAGCCTAGAACGTTTTGGTACGCACAATACTAATCACCATCCTAATGATCTCTGCGAATTTGGTTACAATCGGATAAAAAACACAGAAGTTATTAAGATATTACTTTTATAAGGCGTTACCACGTGCAACTGCTAGTGCTGCCTAGTTAGTTGCTATGACACCCCGCGATATAATAATGGTGTTCAATAAACCTACTTAAGTGCCACCAAGCTAATAATTTCGAGCAAAGAAAATGTTGGTATATTATTTTGGTATATTTTTAGTATATTTTCCAGTATATTTTTTAAAAACTTAATATTTGGATGATAAAATTGGGTGGCGGGTATCTCACAGTAGAGCAAGCTCGACAGTACTTTACTTACTTGTTGTTTATTTTCGTGATAGCTGTGGCTTTTTGTTCTTTCAATCGAGGCATTCGCACTCGATGAGATGACCTTAATCACTTAAGTTGCTAATCTCCCTTATATTTGTTCTATTAATACTATTGTCGACTTACACGTTTTCTTCGTTGGCGGTGTATCTTCTTCCATGTTTCTTTCTTCTTTTGTCTTTCACAATCGAATTTTTTATGCACTTCTTCACTCATCCGCGGTCGTTTTTCGATTGCCTTCTGGCTCTTCTTGGGCCACCGGGGTCACCTGCTATTCCTCGCCGTCCGTGTTGTTCGGCTGACCTGTGTTGCCCAGTGGCGGCCGAAGGTCAAACCACTGAGACCCGCCGCCGTTGGTCTTTCTCTCGCAACATGGACCCTGGCTCTTAACTGCGACCTCTGTCATCGCTTGTGCGCTTTTCGTTGAAGCTTCTATCGCTGCTGCCCGTGTGCTTTGGGCTAAGCTTCTGCTGCTGCTCGAGTGCTTTTCGACTGAGTCTCTGCCGCTGCTCCAGTGCTTCTCGACTGAGCTTCTGCCGTTGCTGCGTGTGCGCTATCCATATGAGCTGTGCCCTGTCGCTATGGTTGACTATCTTATAATTTCTTTGGTCTCTGGTCACCACCCGTGGTTAAATATCTTCTATATAACTTAAATTATATTATTATATTAAAACTTAAACTGCTATTATTATTACTACTACTATTTCTATTAATATTCTACTTTTTATATGGATGTGACGAGCCGTCGCCTTAGGCCTCGTCACAGTGTTTATTAAAAGAACTTAGTTTTTTTTACTTGCTGATAGTATTCTGGGAAAGCCACATTGCCCTGTCTTAGAACAATTAGTTTATATTTGATAATGTGAATGGGATGCCGGTCGCTTAAGGCGAAATCCAAGATTAATAATGTAATAGAAACTCCGCACTTTCTACGTTCTTATACATCCTACGGTAACTAACATAGTTAGTGTAACTACCTGTGAATTCTGCAATTGATTTTATAACGTCGATCGATTAATCATATCTAATAGTATTATTTACTTGACTAAGTTGGTATTCATGTACAACATTTGATTTTGCGTTTATTTGCAATTCCAATTCTGCAATTTGATGGGAAAGAGCTTTAGATTTATTTGATATCAGATCAGCTATTAAATCTGCTGTCAAGTTAGTGTTATGGTTCAGCTTTAAAAATTCAAAACTTCTTATTAGTTCTAACAGTTTAAAACTTCTTATAATATGTATTATGTATAAAAATTTAAATTTATTAGGTCATGGATTTCAAAATAATCATAACTTTTTGCGTTTGTCCGAATGTGGTTAACAGGTAGAAGGAGATTCTTGATCAGCACCAACAGACGAGTCAATATAGCACTGTCGGCCTGTCCGTCTGACCGTCTGTCTGTATGAACATCGAGATCTCAGAGACTATAAAAGCTAGAGTTACCAAATTTGGAGACAACATGTAGAAACTCGGTGGGCAGATGAAGTTTATTTTAGATGTTGGCCACGCCCCCTTCCGCCCCTATAAATCGAAAAAAACGCCTTCCAAGCATCATGTTAAATCAAGAACGTTCAGTTTTGGCACATACAATACTAATCATCATCTTAATGATTTGGTTACAATCGGACAAAAAACACAGAAGTTATTAAAGAATTTCTTTTATTATGCGAAATCGGGTGCAGCTGCACCTGTTCAACTGGTTGTCACTCAGTGATATAATAATGGTGTTCAATAAACACAATGAAGTGCTACCATGCTAATCATTTTGAAAAAACTTTATTTTAGTGTATTTTTAGTATATTTCCAGTATATTTTTGAAAAATATAATATTTCGATGGTCGCTCTTTTTGATTCTTCTATTCAGTAAAATTGGGTGGCGGGTATGTGAGATACTCGACAGTAAGTTTCTTACTTGTTTTATCCAATAATTATTATAATTTTCATAATTTTATAACATTATTAAACGCTGAGTCTCAAGAATATCTTTTTTAATGCTCTAACTTCCGCATGAATACTTAAAATCTATGACCTCGTACAGTGAAAGCTTGGCTGTAGCCGTTCCTACTTGTTTTTATTAAAATTGGAGTGAATAGTCCTCTTGGTGAATGCTATGCAGTATGGTCTGCCTTATTTGTGTTGTCGACTTCAGGGGTCTTCTTTCAATAACTCTGGGGTATTTCATTTATAGTTCCATGTCTTCCTTCACTGATAGGACGAGTGGCGTTTTCCGGTCTTATTGTAATTCGTTCAGTATGAGCAGCGCACTTGTATGTTAAGTTAATGTACTTAAGTAAGCTTAGTCTCGAGGTCCTTTTAAATTTGAAATCATCAGTTTTTTTCTAGCACTTGTGAAAAATTATCTTGTACGAAATTATCTTTGGTTCATTTGACTCTCCATACTGAAGAATTCAGGGGATTATCCATTATTGTGTAGTTTAAACGAGACACTGGCCGTCAGCCGTCAGAGGAAGCAAGGGGACCAACATGTAATCCCAGTATTGGCGAGGGCGGCTGGAACAGACCCCTAGCACGGTCATGTCTCTGCTAGAGGTGCTGACTAATTGTAGTCGGGCGAAGATCGTGAATCTATAAATCACCCCAATCCAAGGTGGAACAGCATACGCTGATGGATGCATGGCCGGGGGGTAGCCCGGTCTCTAGTATGCGGACTCTGGATACCTGTCGTCCTCCAGTTTCATTTAGACTTTCCACGGTATGCGGGCTATGCCGTGGATGACCTTCCCTTCCCGCCTACTCGTGAGATCTTAATTAATGGATCAATTTTTAAAAATAGAAAAGTCTGATACGGCTTTAAAAGTATCATCTCTGGGCGATGCCTTCACGGCCGACCCCTATACCAGCACTGCAGCCAGTGGGCTGCTGGCTTCCACCCCCAATACTACGGGTCTCGACTCTAGTATTCTAGGGGACCCGGATAGGCCACGAACTCCCTTGGACACAGGGTTCGCTAGTGCTGAACTTCCGTCCAGTAGCGGTTCAGTCCGTCAGCAACCCGTCGAGGTATTGTCCTCGGACGAGGGAGCTAACTGCGACCGAATCAGCTTTGCTGACGACGCTTCCGTGGCCTCTCAGAGGTCAGGCCTTACGGAAGCAGGCTCTCAGATCCAGTTGCTGCGGCTGGAATCTAAGGACGCCTTTATTAAATTGAAGAGCCGCGAGAAGAAGCTTTTTAAAGCTGCACTCGCAAAGGGTTCTAACAGAGAGGAGGCTCTGGCTATCGCCACTGCGCCCCCGTTAACACCAAGGCTAAACGGACGCGCGCTGACGATACCATCGTCGAGCCCACCAGCTCTTCAAAGAGGTCCAAAAAGACTCATAAGGAGTCCACGAAACCACTCTTCAGCCAAGTGGTTAGCAGCGTGAAATTGGGCTTCACTTCGGCTGATCCTACCAAACCCCTCTCAGCGGAGCATTTGGCTACGTTGAAATCCAGCATTCTAAAGGCGGTGCTGTTGCACTCTTCACCAACGGTTAGTCCGGGTTTCGAGGGTTGTATACCCCGAAATGAGTGGGTGCTCTTGGTGTGCGAGTATAACAGCACTACCAATTGGGTCAGGGGAGCTGTTGGACACATCAGGTCCATCAGCGCCCTCGACGTCAAATTGCTGGAGGAAACGGAGTTCCCCAAGGCTCACCTCATCAGAGGTTACTTTCCCAGTAGTGCTGAGTACACTCCTGCAACCATCCTGGAATTCATTGGGCTCCAGAACGCCAGCAGCTTCTCCACGAAGCTGTGGCGGGTGGTGCAGCACAGCCTTAACGGCACAACGACTCACCTCGCAATGTTGGTTGACGAGGAGTCGTACAGGGCTCTGACGGAGTGCCAAGGGAAGGTGAAATTCTGCTTTGGCAGGGTCAAACTGATCCTAAAGAATTCAGCTCCCAAAGCCTCCTCCGCCACCCCTGCTCCTTCCACATCCTCACCCGCTCCCTCTCTTGCCAGTGCCGATCCGGCTACGGCGCCAATGGTTCCCTCAGGGATTTCAGCATTGGCTGACCCTGTGGCCTCCACGAGCGCTGCGACCGTATTGGTACCCAAGGTTCCTTCCCCCACCCCACCGGCCATTGTGGTCACAGCCCCGAAGGGTCCAACTAGACGGGTGACAAGTGGTCACCGTCCGACAACCGTCAGAGGTGCCTCGGCCAGGCCCACTGCCAGCACCTCAGGCCGCAACCCACCCGCAAGGGCACCTCCCACGAGCGGGGTCGCAAGGCGACCTCCCCCGAGTGGCTCGTCCCGACCGCCGAAGGGCATTCGCGGAAACGACTCTCGGGGGGCAAGGCAAGTGGCCTTCTCACGACCGCCATCAGGAGGGAAGATGAGCAAACTTAAAGTGCTCCAGGCGAACCTGCACCACGCTAGAGGAGCGTCGGCCACACTGTGCAGGGTCGTCTGTGAAGATCAAATCAACCTGGCTCTCGTCCAAGAACCATGGTTGATCGGTGCCCAAATACGTGGACTTTCATGTGGATCATGTAAGTTGTTATATGACCGTATGGGAGGTGCCCCGCGCACTGCTATACTTAACAGTGTCAGACATTTCCCACTAACTAACTTCATCCACAGAGACCTAGTAGCAACGGCTATTGAGGTAGCCACTGCAGACGGTGTCCGGGAAGTTGTGATCGCCTCCGCATACTTCCCGGGCGATGTGGATGATGTACCCCCAGCAGAGGTCCAACGGCTGGTGGAATTCTGTCGCCGCAACAACAAGCCGCTCGTGATCGGCTGTGATGCCAATGCACATCACACGATCTGGGGGAGCAACGACATCAACAAACGTGGTGAGTCCCTCTTAGGCTACTTATTGTGTTGTCAATTAGATGTAGCTAACATAGGGTGCAAACCCACTTTTATAAATGCTATTAGGGAAGAGGCTTTAGATCTCACTCTAATCAGCACGTCGATAGCAAGTTCGCTTGTTAATTGGCAAGTCATAGACAAAGCCACTTTGTCAGACCATCAGCACATCAGGTTTGACCTCCCTGGCCAAGTCGAAATTCGCCAAAACTCCTTCTGTCCCAAAAAGACAAATTGGGAGCTCTTTAAAGCCTCTGTAGCTTTCAAAGCAGACCTATTGGTCAGCAATCCTAGCTCTATCAGTGAGATAGAACTGGCTGCCAATCTGCTCCAAGATGTGCTTGTCTCATTCTTCGAGGACAGCTCAGTTCAGAAGACCCTAAGGGTCAATCGGAAAATTCCGTGGTGGAATGAGGAACTGGCTGTAGAGACTTAGAAGGAGGGTTAGAAGCCTTTTTAATAAGGCTAAATCTAATCGTGCTAGTTGGGACGTCTATAGGGACGCTCTCACCAATTACAACAAAAGCAATAGACGAGCTAAACGCGATACATGGCGCAGCTACTGTGGTAGCTCAGAAACGTTGCCGGAGGCAACGACGCTTAAGACGGCGGAAAGCCTTATAGATATGCACATTCGGTGCTCTCTGCAGACGTCGACACCTCTACATCCCACGCAGTTTGCGTACATAGCCGGCAGATCGACGGAGGTCGCTCACCACAGGTTAGTGGGAAAAATTGAAAGAGCCTTCGTATCCAAGAACATTGCTTTGCGCTCTTTTGTGGATATAGAAGGTGCTTTTGATAATACCGGCTACGGGTCAATCTCTACTGCTCTAGAACGTAGAGGAACTGCCCGTCCCCTGATCCGGTGGATTGAAGCTATGCTCAAACACCGGATAATCACTTCCACCCTGGACTCCACGACTGCATGCATTAATGCAGTCAAAGGCTGTCCCCAGGGAGGGGTTCTATCCCTCCTACTTTGGTCCCTAGTAGTTGACGAACTACTAGTCTTACTCTCCGAGCAGGGCGTTGAAGCTATCGGCTATGCTGACGACCTGGCTCTACTAGTGACCGGGAACTATACCAGCACCGTGACAGAGTTGATGCAATCAGCTCTGAACACGGTAAGTAGATGGTGCGCAGATGTTGGTCTTAGCATCAATCCACAAAAAGCTATTATAGTTCCTTTCACTAGGCGCTATTCCGTTGACATTGGTCAACTTTATATCAGCGGCTCCCCTGTGAGGCTATCCAACGAAGTCAAATATCTAGGGGTGACCCTCGATAAAAGACTAAATTGGAACTCCCACCTCAGCAACACCCTCACAAAGGCGACCCATGCCATGTGGGCCTGCAGGAGATTCTTTGGTAGAATCTGGGGTCTTAAATCCTGCACCATCCGGTGGCTTTTTGCCATGATGGTCAGACCGATCGTCACCTATGCTGCTATTGTGTGGTGGTCAAAGGTTACGCAGGTCACTGCCATCAGCAAATGCAATAAATTGCACAGGCTGCTGTGCCTCTCACTGACAGATGCACTTCGTACCTGTCCCACCGCAGCAATGGAATCGATACTGAATCTGACTCCGCTGCACATCCAAATTAAAGAAGTCGCTGCTTTGAGCCTTCTTAGAATGAAGCTCCAATCAGGGCTTCTAGCTACCGAATCAGGACATGCTAGCCTGATCAAAGACATTCCTAGCATAGATATCTGCACTAGATCAGATACTATGACTAAGGAACTTTTCTTTGGTGCTAAATTCAGAACCCTCATCCCGGACCGGAAGGACTGGGACACTGGCAACCCCATCAGCGACCCCTACGGTATTCACTGGTATACTGACGGGTCAAAAACTAATCAGGGGGTTGGAGCTGGAATCTTTGGACCCAACTCTAAAACCTCAATTGCTATGGGCAAATGGCCCACAGTCTTCCAATCTGAGGTTCATGCCATCGAGTTCTGCTGCCGTCTGATCCTAGAGAAGGGGATTCGAGGAGCGAACATCTACATCTTCTCTGACAGTCAAGCCGCCATCTTAGCCCTCTCCTCCAATAGAGTAAGCTCTCGACTGGTGGCTGAGTGCTGGAACTGCCTCCAGAGACTGTCTCTTACTAACAACGTCACCCTTCTATGGGTACCTGGACACTCTGGTATCCAGGGCAATGAGCTGGCGGACGAACTTGCTAGGGCCGGTTCGTCAGCTACTTTTTCCGGCCCTGAGCCCTTCTGTGGCTTGGGTTGGTCAACCATCTCAGCTATTGTTAAAACCTGGGCTGTTAGGTTGACTGATCGCTACTGGTCGGTCCAACCAGGGATGCGGCAAGCCAAGGAGCTTATCAATCCCGTGGTCGACCGGAAAACCACCTTTCTCTCCAGGAGGGATCTTCACCTCCTCGTTGGCTATCTTAGTGGCCATCATACGGTGAACTATCACCTCACCAAAATGCGTCTGTCTTCTGATGCTGAGTGCAGACTTTGCAAAGAGGACGACGAGACAACCAAACACATTCTGTGCGACTGTCCAGCCTTGGTGTGGACTAGGAGGAAACATCTGCACGTGGATACCGCAGGTCCCGAGCATATTGTGCGTTCCTCGACAAAAGATCTGCTCTGCTTCATTAGGGAAGCAGAGCAACTTTTGTCTAGCTAGGGAGAGCCTACAGGCACAAAAGACCTCCATGGTCGCAGTGCCTCGCACCTTCTCTATTGGGAGACTCCCTTTCTCAAATAATAATAATAATAAACGAGACACTAAGAATTTTTTATTTTTTATTTGTTTTTGTGATTTGAGTTTAAACCAACGCGGGCCCACGTTGAGCGCAAATTAACCAACTTGCGAACGCGAGTTCGTTTTCAAGTGTTTTCAAGTGGAAGAACACTTCCAAATTATTTAAATGCAAAATTAGGTACAAGAACAGAATCTTATGCGGTAAGTCAGCTAAAATATAGTAAAGCTAATTAAAGGTAAAAAGGTTCGATCACTGATCATAAGAGTTGTTGGAGTGTTTACGTTAAGAGTCTGTATAGGAGAGTTTGGAACGTGAGCGTGAATCTAATGTTTAAGTTTTAAGGTTACATGAATGATCTTAATGTGAATTGGGTGTGTAAAGGATATCAAATGTTTATGTTATTCGGCTATTTATAAAAGTTTTATGTTTACGGCATACGTCTGCATAGCCGACCTTTTCTGTAAAGTGGTGGTGTTTAAGTGTTGAGCATATTTTCGGGTGACCGTTAATATGGCGATATGATATATTTATATATGATATTGAAAAGAAATACTTAGCTGTTGAGGAAAATAAAATGCATGTGTGAAAATTTACGTGGCAGTAATTTACGTCGAAATGTTATTGTGAATTATGAAATGTAAATACGTGTGTTTGTTTGTATGATTGTTTTATGGAGTTGTTTGTTTTTATGTATATATATAAGCTAACAACGGAGTTAATCAAAGTACAGATGCATTGCATAAGCGCACACCCTCAATACACCACTGTGCCACTGTGAAAGTGTCTAAATCACACTAGTTGGCAACCGCGAGCAATAGTGCCGAATAAAATAAAAAAGAACAATTCGGTGGCGCGAAAACGAATGGGTCAAACATCACCGCTGACAATCCTGAAGTGCCCGTCCGCAGGAAACAACGCAACCGTGTCACCGAGGATCCCAAGTAGTCGCTGTAAATCGCCGCAAGGATAACAAGTTGGAACGTCTACAGTCAAGCTTTGACTGTACGAGGTCATGGATTTTAAGTGTACATGCATGAGCATTAAAGAAGATATTTTTGAAACGCAGCGTTTAATAATGTTATAAAATTATGAAAATTATAATACTTATTGGGTATAACAAATAAGAAGGCTACTGTCGAGTTTGCTCGACTGAGAGATACCCGCCACCCAATTTTACTGAATGGAGAATAATAAAGAGCGACCATCGAAATATTATATTTTTCAAAAATATACTACAAAATATACTAAACATATACCAAAAAATATACCGAAATAAATGTTGTTCAAAATGATTAGCACCATTATTATGTCACAGGTGCAGCTGCACTCGATTTCGCCTTATAAAAGAAATTTTTTAATAACTTCTGTGTTTTTTGTCCGATTGTAACCAAATTTTCAGAGATTATTAAGATAATGATTAGTATTGTATGGGCAAAAATATTATTTTAGATTCACCGGGACGGAAGGGAGCGTGGCTATCGTCTAAAATAAGCTTCATCTGCCCACCGAGTTTTTACATGTTGCCTCAAAATTTGGTAGCTCTAGTTTTTATAGTCTCTGAGATCTCGATGTTCATACAGACAGACGGACAGACAGACAGGGCTATATCGACTCGTCTGTTGATGCTGATCAAGAATATATATAGTTTATGGGGTCGCAGACTCCTTCTTCTGCCTTTTACGCACATTCGGGCAAACCCAAAAGGTCATGATTCTTTTAAAATCCACGACTCCAGAGGACAATTGTGGGAGATTCACCGGAATAAATATACTACTGTAACCTTATATAAAACTTACCTGTTTGGATTGTGCCAAAAAAGCCGACGCATTGGGTCAAAAGCAATTCAGGGTAGTCATCGATTACCAAAAATTAAATGACGTAACAATTTCGGATTGCTATCCGATCCCAGAAATAGGTGAAATACTCGCTCAATTAGGAGAAAACAAATATTTTTCAGTATTAGATCTGAAAAGTAGTTGTCACCGAATCCCATTGTTTGGTCTAAAGAATTCACCTTCAATATTTCAACGCGCTTTAGACTACATTTAAAGAGATCACAGTAGTAAACTATGTTACGTGTACATTGATGTCATAATTGTATTCAGCAAAACGGAGGCTGATCATGTCAGAGACCTTGAGAAAGTCTTCACGGCTCTACAAGATGCGAATATGAAGGTTTAACTCGATAAATGCGAGATCTTCAAAAACGAACTCAATTTCATAGGCTTTACTATCTCAGCAGACGGTGTCAAAAGTTATGTTGAGAATTATTATTATTATTATTATTAATGATGAGGGAGTCTCCCAACAGAGAAGGGCCAAGGTACTGCGACCATGGTGTTCTTTTGTGCCTATAAGGCTCTCCCTAGCTAGACAAAAGCTGCTCTGCTTCCCTAATGAAACAGATGTGCAGACGTGCAGATGTTTCCTCCTAGTCCATACCAAGGCTGGACAGTCGCACAGAATGTGTCTGGTTGTCTCATCGTCTTCTTTGCAGAGTCTACACTCAGCATCGGAAGACAGACGCTTTTTGGTGAGGTGATAGTTTACCGTATGATGGCCACTACGATAGCCAACGAGGAGGTGAAGATCCCTCCTGGAAAGTAAGCTAGTTTTTCGGTCGACCACGGGATTGATAAGCTCCTTGGCTTGCCGCATCCCTGGTTGGACCGACCAGTAGCAATCAGTCAACCTAACAGCCCAGGTTTTCACAATAGCTGAGATGGTTGACCAACCCACGCCACATAAGGGCTCAGGGCCGGAAAAAATGGCTGACGAACCGTCCCTCGCAAGTTCGTCCGCCAACTCATTGCCCTGGATACCAGAGTGTCCAGCAATCGGCCACCAGTCGAGAGCTTACGCTTTTAGAAGAGAGGGCTAAGATGGCCGCTTGACTGTCAGAGAAGATGTAGATGTTCACTCCTCTCAACCCCTTCTCTACGATCAGCAGCAGAACTCGATGGCATAAACCTCAGATTGGTTTGACTGTGGGCCATTTGCCCATAACAATTGAGGTTTTGGAATTGGGTCCAAAGATCCCAGCTCCAACCCCCTGATTAGTTTGTGACCCGTAGGGGTCGCTGATGGGGTTGCCAGTGTCCCAGTCCTTCCGGTCCGGGATGAGGGTTCTGAATTTAGCACCAAAGAAAAGTTTCTTAGTCATAGTATCTGATCTAGTGCAAATATCTATGCCAGGAATGTCTTTGATCAGGCTAGCATGTTCTGATTCGGTAGCTAGAAGCCCTGATTGGAGCTTGATTCTAAGAAGGCTCATAGCAGCGACTTCTTTAATTTGGATATGCAGCGGAGTCAGATTCAGTATCGATTCCATTGCTGCGGTGGGACAGGTACGAAGTGCACCTGTGCTGCGCCTCTGCATAGCAGCCTGTGCAATTTATTGCATTTGCTGATGGCAGTGACCTGCGTAACTTTGGCCACCATACAATAGCAGCGTAGGTGACGATGGGTCTGACCATCATGGCAAAAAGTCACCGGATGGTGCAGGATTTAAGATCCCAGGTTCTACCAAAGAATCTCCACGTGGCATGGGTCGCCTTTGTGAGGGTATTGTTGAGGTGGGAGTTCCAATTTAGCCTTTTATCGAGGGTTACCCTTAAATATTTGACTTCGTTGGATAGCCCCACAGGGGAGCCGCTGTTATAAAGTTGACCAATGTCAACGTAATAGCGCCTAGTGAAAGGAACTATAATAGCTTTTTGTGGATTGATGCTAAGACCAATATCTGCGCACCATCTACTTACCGTGTTCAGAGCTGATTGCATCAACTCTGTCACGGTGCTGGTATAGTCCCCGGTCACTATTAGAGTCAGGTCGTCAGCACAGCCGATCGCTTCAACGCCCTGCTCGGAGAGTAAGACTAGTAGTTCGTCAACTACTAGGGACCAAAGTAGGGGGGATAGAACCCCTCCCTGGGGACAGGTTTTGACTGCATTAATGCATGCAGTCGTGGAATCCAAGGTGGAAGTGATTATCCGGTGCTTGAGCATAACTTCAATCCACCGGATCAATGGATCTACGCTCTAGAGCAGTAGAGATTGACCCGTAGCCGGTATTATCAAAAGTACCTTCTATGTCCAGAAAAGAGCATAATGCAATGTTCTTGGATACAAAGGCTTTTTCAATTTTCCCCATTAACCTATGGAGAGCGACCTCCGTCGATATACTGTCTATGTACGCAAACTGCGTAGGTTGCAGAGATCGGCGATTGATCGGCGGATAGGGCTTAGGTGTGTCAAGCGGGCGATTCCCTTGCTTCGGAATAAAAGTAAAACTAGCTTCCAGTAGGTCGACCAGTATATCAAGGGTATTAGCCAGGCTGTTTTGAATAGGGGCTGGAAAGATTTTATCATACCTTGGGGCTTTGAAGGCAGCGGAAGAATCCATAGCCCATTTGACGTTTTCGGGGTCGAAGATGGATCCAGATAAGCTGAACTCGCGTGAGTCCGGTGACCAAATAGCGTCATCGCGACTGGAGAACCCGGGAAGTGGACTTGTAGTAGAAGCTCAAGTGTTTCCCTGCGAACTTGAGTGAAAGAGCCATCTGCTCTTTTAAGAAGCCCTATTCCATTAGACGACCCTTTAGCCAATACTTTATGGAGCCTCGCTGCCTCTGGCAACCATTCAAGGCTACCACAGCAGCTGCGCCATGTATCTCGTTTAGCTCGTCTAATGCTTTTGTTGTAGTTGGTGAGAGTGTCCCTATAGACGTCCCAACTAGCACGGTTAGATTTAGCCTTATTAAATAGGCTTCTAACCCTCCTTCTAAGTACAGCCAGTTCCTCATTCCACCACGGAATTTTTCGATTGACCCTTAGGGACTTCTGGACTGAGCTGTCCTCGAAAGATGAGTTAAGCATATCTTGGAGCAGATTGGCAGAGAGTTCTATCTCACTGATAGATTTAGGATTGCTGACCAATAAGTCTGCTTTGAAAGTTACAGAGGCTTTAAAAAGCTCCCAATTTGTGTTTTTCGGACAGAAGGAGTTTTGGCGAATTTCGACTTGGCCAGGAAGGTCAAACCTGATGTGCAGATGGTCTGACAAAGTGGCTTCGTCTGTAACTCGCAAGTTAACAAGTGAAGTCACTATCGAGTTGCTGATTAGGGTGAGATCTTAAACCTCTTCCCTAATCGCATTAGTAAAAGTGGGTTTGCACCCTATGTTAGCTACATCTAATTGACAATACAATAAGTAGTATAAGAGGGACTCACCACGTTTGTTGATGTCGCTGTTCCCCCAGATCGTGTGATGTGTATTTGCATCACAGCCGATCACGAGCGGCTTGTTGTTGCGGCGACAGAATTCCACCAGCCGCTGGACCTCTGCTGGGGGTACATGATCCACATCGCCCGGGAAGTATGCGGAGGCGATCACAACTTCCCGGACACCGTCTGCAGTGGCTACCTCAATAGCCGTTGCTACTAGGTCTCTGTGGATGAAGTTAGTTAGTGAGAAATGTCTGACACTGTTATCCAAAAGTATAGCAGTGCGAGGGTCACCTCCCATACGGTCAAATAACAACCTACATGATCCACATGATAGTCCACGTATATGGCCAACGATCAATCATGGTTCTTGGACGGAAGCCAGGTTGATTTGATCTTCACAGACGACCCTGCACAGTGTGGCCGACGCTCCTCTAGCGTGGTGCAGGTTCGCCTGGAGCACTTTAAGTTTGCTCATCTTCCCTCCTGATGGCGGTCGTGAGAAGGCCACTTGCCTTGCCCCCCCGAGAGTCGTTTCCGCGAATGCCCTTCGGCGGTCGGGACGAGCCACTCGGGGGAGGTCGCCTTGCGACCCCGCTCGTGGGAGGTGCCCTTGCGGGTGGGTTGCGGCCTGAGGTGCTGGCAGTGGGCCTGACCGAGGCACCTCTTACGGTTGTCGGACGGCGACCACACGTCACACGTCTAGTTGGGCCCTTCGGCGCCGTGACCACGATGGCCGGTGCGGTAGGGGATGGAACCTTGAGTACCGATCCGGCCGCAGCGCTCGTGGAGGCCACAGGGTCAGCCAATGCTGAAATACCTGAGGGAACCACTGGCGCCGTTGCTGGAGGGGCACTAGCAGGAGAGGGAGCGGGTGAGGATGAGGATAGAGCAGGGGTGGCAGAAAAAGCTTTGGGAACTGAATTCTTGAGGTTCAACTTGACCCTGCCAAAGCAGAATTTCACCCTCCCTTAGCACTCCGTCAGAGCCCTGTACGTCTCCTCGTCAACCAACATTGCGAGGTGAGTCGTAGTGCTGTTCAGGCTGTGCTGCACCACCCGCCACAGCTTCGTGGAGAAGCTGCTGGCCTTCTGGAGCCCAATGTACTCCAGGATGGTTGCAGGAGTAAACTCAGCACTACTAGGAAGGTAACCTCTAATGAGGTGAGCCTTGGGAAACTCCGTTTCCTCCAGCAATTTTACTTCAAGGGCGCTGATGGACCTGATGTGTCCAACAGCTCCCCTGACCCAATTGGCAGTGCTGTTATCCTCGCACACCAGAAGCAGCCACTCATTTCGGAGTAAACAGCCCTCGAAACCTAGGCTAACATCTGGTGTGGAGTGCAACAGCACCGCTTTTAAAATACTGGACTTCAACGTAGCCAAGTGCTCCGCTGAGAGGGGTTTGGTAGGATCAGCCGACGTGAAGCCCAATTTCACGCTGCTAACCACTCGGCTGAAGAGTGGTTTCGTTGACTCCCTATTAGTCTTTTTGGGCCTCTTTGAAGAGCTGGTGGGCTCGACGATGGTAGCGTCAGCGCGCGTCCGTTTAGACTTGGTGTTAACCGGGGGCGCAGTGGCGATAGAGCTTCCGCTCGGTTTAAACCCTTCGCGAGTGCAGCTGTAAAAAGCTTCTTCTCGCGGCTCTTTGGTTGAACAAAGGCGTCCTTAGATTCCAGCCGCAGCAACTGGATCTGAGAGCCTGCTTCTGTAAGGCCTGACCTCTGAGAGACCACGGAAGCGTCGACAGCGAAGCTGATTCGGTCGCAGTCAGCTTGCTGCCGGACTGAACCGTTACTGGACGGAAGTTCAGCACTAGCGAACCCTGTGTCCAAGGGAGTTCGTGGCCTATCCGGGTCCCCTAAAATACTAGAGTCAAGACCCGTTGTTTTGGGGGTGGAAGCCAGCAGCCCACTGGCTGCAGTGCTGGTGTAGGGGTCAGCCGTGAAGGCATCGCCCAGAGATGATACTTTTGAAGCCGTATCAGACTTTTCTATTTTTAAAAATTGATCCATTAATTAAGATCCTACGAGTAGGCGGGAAGGGAAGGTCATCCACGGCATAGCCCGCATATCGTGGAATGTCTAAATGAAACTGGAGGGCGACATGTATCCAGAATACGCATACTAGAGACCGGGCTACCCCCCGGCCATGCATCCATCAGCGTATGCTGTTCCTCCTTGGATTGGGGTGATTTATAGATTCACGATCTTCGCCCGACTACAATTAGTCAGCACCTCTAGCAGAGACATGACCGCGCTAGGGGCCTGCTTCCAGCCGCCCTCCCGTGGAGAGTATAGTCGCACTTCCGACAGTAGGAACAAGGACAGCACGTGTCCCAGCCAATACAGGGATTACATGTTGATCCCCTTACTTCCTCTGACGGCTAACGGCCGTAAAAGTGATACGGCATTTCCCAGAACCGAAAACTCTAAAAGATCTCCGATCATTCTTAGGACTATCAAGCTACTATAGGAGACTTATACGCGACTATGCCAAGTTAGTTAAGCCGCTCTCTTCACTACTTAGAGGAGAAACAGAGCGAAAAACATGTCTAACAAAATCAATATCAAGTTAGACTCAGAGGCAACAGATGCATTTAATAAAATCAAGAGAACAGTAGTTTCACAGGACGTAACATTTTATTACCCCCACTTTCGGAAAGAATTCCACTTAACCACCGATCATGCAATTGGAGCTGTTCTCGAACAAAATGGTAGGCCCATCACTTTTATATCGCATACACTTAATAAAACAGTGGAGGACTACGCTACAGATGAGAAGGAAATGCTGGCTATTGTATGGGCTTTGCAGAATTTGCATATGTATCTTTACGGTACCGCTAAAGTAGTCATATAAACCAACCATCAACCACTAACTTTTGCTCTTAGCAACAAATACCACAATGGAAAACTTAAGAGATGGAAAAGCTATCTCGAAGAGTTTAACCATGAGCTTCGATACAAACCCGGTACTTCAAACGTAGTGGCAGACGCACTATCACGAAATCCACCGGTATATTATGCTGGAAGTTCCTTCGCAACTATTCACAGTGATGAAAGTTCATCACACATTAAAGGAGTAGACGTACCGATCAATGCATTCAGAAACCAACTACACTTGTTAATCACAGACAAAAATTCATATTAATTTGAGCTACCATTCCCAAGTTATCAAAAACACATTATAACTAAGGCCCACTATACCGAAAAAGACTTAATAGAAATTCTAAGGGCAAGACTAGACCCCAAAATATATAATGGGATATTCACTTCAGAACGCATACTACGGCAAATTCAAGTAATATAGCCTACGCACTTTCGTAACTACAAGATAAGGTACGCAAGAAAACAAGTAATGGACGTACCCCAAGAAAATGAACAGACAGAGATAGCGACTAGACAACACATACTAGCTCATAGAAACCCACTAGAAAAGAAGCAGCATAAGAACTAATAAGAACAACGTCTTCTTAATTTATATATATATATATGTATATATCAATTTCAATTTCTAAAACTTACTCAGTTTTTCAATGGCATTCATACTTATTACTTAACAACTGTAGAACAACTTATAGATATACATCATATAACTTGATTACAATGAAAGACTATAAAACTCTAATATATATAAGTAAGTTGTTCTACAATTGTTAGGTAATAAGTATGAATGCCATTGAAAAACTAAGTAGGTCTTAGAAATTGATTGGCCTTGTGGCCTCTGTCAAATATCTATTATATCTTCTAAAGATTTAAAAGATAGTTGGCCAGATATTTGTGTAAATAAATCGACTCAATTGGCAGTTAAGATAAATATTATTTGCAAGAGACAGTTATTAGTTGTGCATGCTTGCCAAAGCTTAGAAGAATTAAAATAGGTGGGCTGAATTGATTGCATTGATTAGAATTGAAATCATGTCGACTCAATGTTCTACTTCATGGTCAAAAGTGGTAACTCATGGCATTCATAGCGATGACGTTGAAGCAATGACTTCGAAGATGGCTGTTACTATTTCTTTAGCCCCAGCGTCATCAATGACAACGTCATCGCCCATGTCGCCTCTATCATTTTCGTCCGTTCTAACAATCGCTTCGGCCGTGGGAAACATGGATATCGAGCCTTGGACACCACATCCAATAAAAAAGTACGAGAGTCGTCCGAAAGCACTGACAGCTCAGCCTGTGGATATCATAAACATCGTGAAACAGCCAAAATGTGATCTCACAATACATGACGCCGATAAGGTATCCTTGTTCCATGAGCAAACTAGCTGCAAATATCATCTGCACAAAAAGAGATTGCCTACCGAGAACTCCCCAGAGAGGCGACGAGCTTATGTATCGCCACCGTCACGTAACCGGTGTCAGATCATGTACGCGACCCGCACATTCGACATAATATGCTGGCAACCAATTAGCAAGTCCCGTCAGGTGTGGGAGCCACAACACACGAAACGACGGGGATGCGATCCTAGCAATCCCATGCGTGAGTTTTGTTTGCTTTAGTGTTTTGTTTTTCTGCTAATCTGATATCGATAAATGCAGCATTACTACCACCAGGATTTGAGCATGTGGTGCCAGGCAGAAAGGCACTCTCAAGCCGAGCCCGAAAGATGCTGGGCGAGAATGTTGAGGCTGAGTTCAAGAATGATTACATCACCCCCGAACCTAAGCCGTTCCCCGAGCGTGAGCTACGGGAGCATCAGCATTTCATAGGTGAGTAATCCGACTTGTATACTCGAGCCATTTTCAATCTAATTGCCTTCATAATAAGCAAAACATGACACACACTTGACCTGTCGGCAAGCTCATTTGAAGGTTATCAATGGTGGCACCGAAGATGGGTACTATGTCTGTCCACTGACCAAGCTTTTCCCGAAGCTACCAAAGCTGACGATGCGACCTAATTTTAGGTCGTTCTACAAGTCCAATGTTTCCTATTGGGAACTAAAAGGAGAGGAGTTTGAAAAAGTGTTAAAGGAAACAACAAAAGACAGCTACCAATAAGAATTTGTCAATTTATAAGAGCGGAGACCCCACAACGGTCTAATTAACGGCATGGATATAACTTGAATTAGTAATGCACTAAACTAGACAACATTATCTGACATCTACATAAAACTATTTGAGCTGACTTTATAATTTCATCTTTGACTGAACTATAAACACACAACTTAAACGGTAAGCAAGGTAGGTTATATTTGTACACAGTATGAATGGTAGCAGATAGACTTGCTATAAAAGGGCGTTGTCCAAAATTCCAGCTTCAAGTTGGTAAAATTCAATATCAAAACTGGTTTGTAAACGAACTTTAATTGTACTACCGTACAGCGGCACTTTAGATACTTTTACGTAGCAGGGTCGCATCTAACCATTCACCAGTTCAATGATTACTGAAAGCAATACAAGAAACTTATACATCAACGACTTCCCAAAATTGTTGATTACAAAACGAACACGAATTGGACAATGGACAATGGAAGAACTCCAAAACAACTATTTAGATTAATAGAGCTTGAAGAATAAACAGGGAAGCTACAGGTGGCAATAGGAATTGGTTAGATCAAGTAGGCTCACAATAAGGAAACAACAACATAGCAATCTAGTTCTGCACAGCGGCAATTGTTACGGCGGCAGATTACGAGTGGGAATATTTGTGTCTAGAAAGATCAAAAAGGCACTCCATAGGGAGCCCATATCTGATATATATATATAGGTGATGGCTGGAAAAATGCATTCTCGAATATAGAAAGAGAATAATATTAGATATTTCTGGACAGCGGAATCATTGTGAGGCTCCCAGAGAGAGGGCACCTTAGTGAATGCAACAGGTCTGGAAAAAGAACACTGCTCAACACGAGTTAGAAGATTCGGTAGATAAAGCTGCAATGTAGACAGCTTGGACTTGTAGACAGATTTAGACAACGCGAACGATATTTTTTTACCCTCTCATAGACTCTCGGATATCCAAAATAAAACTGTTGCCATTGAACAGCCAGCATTTCTTTTTCTGTTGCTGAGCATCGAGTTTGTCCATCGGCCAATACTTGCCTAGCGATGCAAATAATTTCGCCAACGATACTGTTCTTTCCCAGAAGACTATTATTAAATTTAAGCCAGGTTAAGTAAAATATCTCACCATCTCTTTGTAAACAACTTTACTTGAGTTTCAGACCAAATCCATAACAAAAAAAACTTTTTTTTTCGAGAATATACTAAAAGGTATACCGCAATATGCCAGTCTACAAATTATTAGCGTGGCTGCAATTTATTTGGTTGATTGAATACCATTATTTGATCCCAAAATGACATAGCAACTGAACAGGTTCAGCTGCACTTGATTTCACCCATTAAAAGTATTTCTTGAAGAACTGTGTTTATTGTGCGATCGTAACTAAATTTACAGAAATAATTAAGATGGATCTAGCTTTTAATGAACGCATTAAATGTTTTTTTCGACAGACGGACAATCGATATGGGCATACTCGGCTGTTTATAATGATAAAGATTATATAATTTCTGGGGTCGGAGATGCATCTGTCTGCCTGTTTCACACATTACATTATGGAGATTGAGAATAATTTTAACCTAACGATCATTGATACATTTGTATACCCGCCTACCCATAGGGTAGAATGGTATTATAACTTTGTGCTAACCGAAAATGTTTGTAACAGGCAGAAGGAAGCATCTCCGACCCCATAAAAAATATATATTCTTGGTATATTTTTAGTATATTTTTTAAGTATATTTTTCAGTATATTTTTTGAAAATATGATATTTTGATAGTCAATTTGGGTGGAGGGTATCTCACAGTCGAGCAAACTCGAATGTAGCTTTCTTACTTGTTTTATTATGTGTTGTATAACACAATATTATTATGTTTGATATATCAACACACATTTAAAAATATATATTTTTATATGCATTGTAAATATTTTAAGCAATTAAAAATATCAAGTTTTAAATTTTCCCCACCTTAATTTGAGCCGTCAACATTCGATGTTGGCGATCCCTCTACTCTACCACCACTATCTCATTTTGAGAAGCGTGGGTAAAAATGTATTATGGTAAAATTCTTATTACGAGAATGTTATATTAATAAAATAATTCCGATAAAAAGGAGAAACTGTCTGAGCTGAACTGTCCGGTATTTTATGTCGCAATCTTTTCGTGAATATCTTACTTATTTATCGTTCGATTTTAATCAAATCAAGTCCAATAACAAACAATGAATGTTTATAACTGTGGCTATACTATGACTTATAATGTGTTTTAAGCTATTTAAATTCTAAAAAAACTTGATCTACTTAGTAAGTTCTTACATGTTGTCTCCAAATTTGGTAGCTCCAGCTTTTATAGTCTCTGAGGTCTAGGTGTTACATACAGACAGACAGACTCGTCTTTTCATGCTGATCATGAATTTTTCTCCTTCTGCCTGTTTCGAACAATCGGACAAATGCAATAGGTCATGCATTTTTTTTTTAATTATGACCTAATAACATACCCCAATAAATTATATTATGATTAATAATTCAGCAACAAATAAGTTTGATTGCGTGGAGCTTCATCCTCCATCTAGTCAGCTTACCTATAAAAGAATATATAAAACATGTACTCCCTACATGGGTACTTACTGTAGTAATAAGCCAAGGCCCAACCACTAAGCGGCAGAAAGTGTAAACGAAATTTAACGGTTTCGCATTGCACTTATTTTCATTGTATCCAACTTTTCGTCTCTTTCTGTTTCATTTTTTCGATTATGATTTTTGTCTGTGTGTTTTCACAATTTTTGACAATCAAAAAAAACAATGCTGCAATGTTGGAGTGGTTCTGTTTTCGTTTTGCTCTATGTAAAAGTTTTGCTGAAACCAAATTTGAAACAGTTAAGAAAGGTGACAGTGCAAGTGGTGATACTGACAAATTAAAATTAATATTATTATTTTTATTAATATAATAAGAGAGTCTCCCAGAAGAGAAGGTGCGAGACACTTCGACCGTGGTGATCTTTTGTGCCTACAGGGCTCTTCCTATCTAGCCAAAACCTGATCTGCTTCCATGCTGAAGCAAAGCAAATATTTCGTCGAGGAATGTACAATATGCTCGGGACCTGGGGTATCCACGTGCAGATGTTTCCTCCTAGTCCATACCAAGGCTGGACAGTCGCATCGAATATGTCTGGTTGTCTCATCGTCTTCTTTGCAGAGTCTACACTCAGCATCAAAAGACAGACGCATTTTTGTGAGATGATAGTTCACCGTATGGTGGCCATTGAGATATCCAACAAGGAGGTGAAGATCCCTCCTGGAGAGTAAGCCAGTTTTTCGGTCGACCATGGGATTGATAAGCTTCTTGGCTTACCACATCCCTGGTTGGACAGACCAGTAGCAATCAGTCAACCTAACAGCCCAGGCTTTCACAATAGCTGAGATGGTTGAATAACCCCACCCCACAGTAGAGCTCGCGGTTGAAAAACGGGGCTGGATACCAGAGCGTCTAGGTACCCATTGAAGGGTGAGGAGGCAGCTCCAACACCAATCGAGAGATTACTCTTATTGAGGAGAGGGTTAATATGGCTGCTTGACTGTCAGAGAAGATGTAGATGTTGACTGCTCTAAGCCCCTTATCAAGGATTAGACGGCAACAGAACCCGATGTCATGAACCTCAGATTGGAAAATTGTGGGCCATTTGCCCATAGAAATTGATGTTTTGGAATTGGGTCCATAGATCCCAGCTCCAACCCCCTGATCAGTCTTTGATCCGTCGGTATATCAGTGGATACCGTGGAGGTCGCTGATGGGGTTGCCAGTGTCCCAGTCCTTCCGGTCCGGGATGAGGGTTCTGAATTTAGCACCAAAGAAAAATTCTTTTGTCATATTATCTGATCTAGTGCAGATATCTATACCAGGAATGTCTTTGATTAGACGAGCATGCTCTGATTCGGTAGCCAGAAGCCCGGATTGGAGCTTGATTCCAACATGGCTCTTAGCTGTGACTTCTTTAATTTGAATGTGCAGCGGAGTCAGATTCAGTATCGATTCCATTGCTGCGGTGGGACAGGTACGAAGTGCACCTGTGCTGCGCCTCTGCACAGCAGCCTGTGCAATTTATTGCATTTGCTGATGGCAGTGACCTGCGTAACTTTGGCCACCATACAATAGCAGCGTAGGTGACGATGGGTCTGACCATCATGGCCATCATGGCATCATCGCCTTAGTGAGGGTGTTGCTGAGGTGGGAGTTCCAATTTAGTCTTTTATCAAAGGCAACCCCTAAATATTTGACCTCGTTGGATAGCCCCACAGGGGAGCCGCTAATATATAATTGACCAATGTCAACGGAGCAGCGCCTAGTGAAGGGAACTATAATTGCCTTTTGTGGATTGATGCTACGATCAACGCCTATGCACCATCTACTTACCGTCTTCAGAGCTGATTGAATCAACTCTGTCACGGTGCTGCCAAAGTTCCCTGTCACTATTAGAGCCAGGTCGTCAGCATAGTCGATTGCTTCAACGGCCTGCGCTGAGAGTAAGACTAGTTGCTCGTCAACTACTAGGGACCAGAATAGGGGGGATAAAACCCCGGATGCCGGAAATATATCAAAATATCGATATATCAAATGATATTTTTTCAAAACGATATATTTATATCGCGACATTGGTTTAGGTGATATATCAAATATTCGATATTTTTTTGGGATATATTTTTATATATTTAGCCCATAATAAGTCCATACTAAGAGGACCAATTATCAGCGCACGAGTTCGAAAATAGGGAACTTAAAGTGTATCTAAGCTTGCCGCAATATTCATGCGAAACCGATCCCTCATCGTTCTGGAAGTCACAAGAGGCTTCTATGCCACAAGTTTCATAGGTCGCCGCAAAGTATCTGATTTCTCCGGGAAGTTTGGTACCTTCGGAGCGACATGCATCGGCAATCAAATGTGTTGTATGTGATACACGTAGTCGTATGAAAGATTCTCAAATCATGCAATATATATTTTTAAAATCTTTAACAGCTAACTATTGAAATAAAATGTAAATTTGAAATGAAATTTAAAACATTTTTATTTTGTAATTTACAAACAGGCTGATTTAATTTTGATCTTATTAATATTAATTAGATTAGGCATCAAACTTTAAAATGAATTAAAATAAATTTAATTTGTAATTTAAAAATATTTGTACTGTTTTATGTTAATCTTTTTAATATTCATACACCTTTTTATCGTGGGACGGACACATTTTTGGTAGAATTAAAATAAATATAAACAAGTAAGAAAGCTACAGTCGAGTTTGCTCGACTGTGAGATACCCGCCACCCAATTTTACCATCCAAATATTATATTTTTCAAAATATACTGAAAAGATACTACAAAAAATATACCAAAAAATACCAAAATAATATATCAATATTTTCTTCGTTCGAAATTATTAGCTTGGCGGCACTTTAGTTGGTTTATTGAACACCATTATTATGTCGCGGAGTGTCATAGCAACGAACTAGACAGCACTAGCAGCTGCACGTGGTAACGCCTTATAAAAGTAATATCTTAATAACTTCTGTGTTTTTTATCCGATTGTAACCAAATTTGCAGAGATCATTAACATGGTGATTAGTATTGTGCATACCAAAACTGAACGTTCTAGGTTTAAAACGACGCTTGCAATTCGGTTTTATTCGATTTACGGGGGCGGGAGGGGGCGTGGCCAAAATCAAAAACAAACTTGATCTGCGTGCAACAATAAGACATACTGCCGCGAAAAATTTGTTGCTCTATCTCTTATAGTCTCTGAGATCTAGGTGTTCATACGGACGGACGGACAGACGGACAGACGGACGGACGGACAGACGGACATGGCTATATCGTCTCGGCTGTTGACGCTGATCAAGAATATATATACTTTATGGGGTCGGAGATGCTTACTTCTGCCTGTTACATACATTTTCGGTCGGCACAAAGCCATAATACCCTTCTACCCTTTGGGTAGGCGGGTATAAAAATATCGGAAATATCTGACTTATCGATATTTTAAAATGATATATATTATATCAAGTTGATATTTTTTTAATATCAAAAATATCATCGATACGATATTTTAAAAATATTCGGCATCCCTAATGCGGTCGTAGAATCCACCGGATCAAGGGACGGGCAAATCATCTGCGCTCTAGAGCAGTAAAGATGGACCCGTAGCCGATATTGTCAAAAGCAACTGTGATCTTGAGTGAAAGAGCCGTCTGCTCTTTTAAGAAGCCCTAACCCATTAGACGACCCTCTGACCAATACTTTATGGAGTCTCTTTGCCTCAGACAACGATTCAATGCTACCACAGTATTTTATTATTATTATTATTAGTGAAAGGGAGTCTCCCAACACAGAAGGTGCGAGGCACTGCGACCATGGAGGTCTTTTATGCCTATAGGCTCTCCCTAGCTGGACAAAAGATGCTCTGCTTCCATAATGAAGCAGATAAAACCTCTCTGGGGACAGCCTTTGACAACATTAATGCATGCAGTCGTGGAGTCTAGGGTGGAAGTGATTATCCGGTGTTTGAGCATAGCTTCAATCCACCGGATCAGGGGACGGGCAGTTCCTCTACGTTTTAGAGCAGTAGAGATTGACCCGTAGCCGGTATTATCAAAAGCACCTTCTCTATCCAGAAAAGAGCATAAAGCAATGTTCTTGGATACGAAGGCTCTTTCAATTTTTCCCACCAACCTGTGGAGAGCGACCTCCGTCGATCTGCAGGCTATGTACGCAGACTGCGTGGGATGCAGAGGTGTCGACGTCTGCAGAGAGCACCGAATGTGCATATCTATAAGCCTTTCCGCCGTCTTAAGCAGAAAGGAGGTAAGACTGATCGGCCGATAGGACTTAGGCTGGTCAAGCGGACGATTCCCTTGCTTGGGGATGAATACCACATTAACTCTCCTCCAAGAGATGGGTATGTATCCCCAAGTAAAACTAGCTCTAAGAAGGCCGACCAGTGGATCAAGAATATGAGCCATGCTGTTTTGAATAAGGGCTGGGAAGATTTTGTCACCCACTGGGGCTTTGAAGGGAGCGAAAGAATCTACAGCCCAATTGACTTTTTCGGGGTCGAAGTTGGATCCAGATAGGCTAAATCCGCGTGAGCCCGGTGACAAAGTGGCGTCATCGCGACCGGAGAGATCTGGATTCGCCACAGAACCCGGGAAGTGGACTTGAATTAGAAGCTCAAGTGTTTCCCTGCGATCTTGAGTGAAAGAGCCATCTGCTCTTTTAAGAAGCCATATTCCATTAGACGACCCTTTAGCCAATACTTTATGGAGCCTCGCTGCCTCTGGCAACGATTCAAGGCTACCACAGTAGCTGCGACATGTATCGTGTTTAGCTCGTCAAATGCTTTTGTTGTAGTTGGTGGGAGCGCGGGTAGATTTAGCCTTATTAAAAAGGCTTCAAACCCTCCTTCTAAGTACATCCAGTTCCTCATTCCACCACGGAATTTTCCGATTGACCCTTAGGGTCTTCTGGACTGAGCTGTCCTCGAAGGATGAGACAAGCACATCTTGGAGCAGATTGGCAGCCAGTTCTATCTCACTGATAGAGCTAGGATTGCTAACCAATAGGTCTGCTTTGAAAGCTACAGAGGCTTTAAAAAGCTCCCAATTTGTCTTTTTCGGACAGAAAGAGTTTTGGCGAATTTCGACTTGGCCAGGAAGGTCAAACCTGATGTGCTGATGGTCTGACAAAGTGGCTTCGTCTGTAACCCGCCAGTTAACAAGCGAACTCGTTATCGAGTTGCTGATTAGGGTGAGATCTAAAACCTCTTCCCTAATAGCATTTATAAAAGTGGGTTTACACCCTATGTTAGCTACATCTAATTAACAACACAATAAGTAGTCTAAGAGGGCTCACCACGTTTGTTGATGTCGCTGCTCCCCCAGATCGTGTGATGTGCATTGGCATCACAGCCGATCACGAGCGGATTGTTGTTGCGACGAAAGAATTCCACCAGCCGCTGGACCTTTTCTGGGGGTACATGATCCACATCACCCGGGAAGTATGCGGAGGCGATCACAACTTCCCGGATACCGTCTGCAGTGGCTACCTCAATAGCCGTTGCTACCAGGTCTCTGTGGATGAAGTTAGTTAGTGGGAAATGTCTGACACTGTTATCCATAAGTATAGCAGTGCGCGGGGCACCTCCCATACGGTCATATAACAACTTACATGATCCACATGATAGTCCACGTATATGGCCAACGATCAACCATGGTTCTTGGACGGGAGCCAGGTTGATTTCATCATCACAGACGACCTTGCACAGTGTGGCCGACGCTCCTCTAGCGTGGTGCAGGTTCGCCTGGAGCACTTTAAGTTTGCTCATCTTCCCTCCTGATGGCGGTCGTGAGAAGGCCACTTGCCTTGCCCCCCCGAGAGTCGTTTCCGCGAATGCCCTTCGGCGGTCGGGACGAGCCACTCGGGGGAGGTCGCCTTGCGACCCCGCTCACGGGAGGTGCCCTTGCGAGTGGGTTGCGGCCTGAGGTGCTGGCAGTGGGCCTGACCGAAGCACCTCTGACGGTTGTCGGACGGTGACCACCTGTCACACGTCTAGTTGGGCCCTTCAGGGCCGTGACCACAATAGCCGGTGGGGTGGGGGAAGGCACCTTGAGTACCAATCCGGCCGCAGCGCTCGTGGAGGCCACAAGGTAAGCCAATGCAATCCCTGAGGGAACCACTGGCGCCGTTGCCGGAGCGGCACTGGCAGGAGAGGGATCGGGTGAGGATGTGAATGGAGCAAGGGTGGCGGAGGAGGCTTTGGGAGCTGAATTCTTTAGGATCAATTTGACCCAGCCAAAGCAGAATTTCACCTTCCCTTGGCACTCCGTCAGAGCCCTGTACGACTCCTCGTCAACCAACATTGCGAGGTGAGTCGTAGTGCTGTTCAGGCTGTGCTGCACCACCCGCCCCAGCTTCGTGGAGAAGCTGCTGGCGTTCTGGATCCCAATGTACTACAGGATGGTTGCAGGAGTAAACTCAGCACTACTAGGAAGGTTACCTCTAATGAGGTGAGCCTTGGGAAACTCCGTTTCCTCCAGCAATTTTACTTCAAGGGCGCTGATGGACCTGATGTGTCCAACAGCTCCCCTGACCCAATTGGTAGTGCTGTTATCCTCGCACACCAGAAGCAGCCACTCATTTCGGAGTATACAGCCCTCGAAACCTGGACTAACATCTGGTGTGGAGTGCAACAGCACCGCCTTTAGGATCCTGGATTTCAACGTAGCCAACTGCTCCGCTGAGAGGGGTTTGGTTGAATCAGCCGAAGTGAACCCCAATTTCACGCTGCTAACCACTTGGCTGAAGAGTGGTTTCGTTGACTCCTTATGAGTCTTTTTGGACCTCCTTGAAGAGCTAGTGGGCTCGACGATGGTATCGTCAGCGCGCGTCCGTTTAGACTTGGTGTTAACCGGGGGGCGCAGAGGCGATAGCCGGAGCCTCCTCACTGGTAGAACTCTTTGCGAGTGCAGCTTTTAGAAGCTTCTTCTCGCGGCTCTTCAGTTTTACAAAGGCGTCCTTAGATTCCAGCCGCAGCAACTGGATCTGAGAGCCTGCTTCTGTAAGGTTTGACCTCTGAGAGGCCACGGAAGCGTCGACAGCGAAGCTGATTCGGTCGCATTTAGCTTCCGCGTCCGCGGACAATACCTCGACGGGTTGCTGCCGGACTGAACCGCTACTGGACGGAAGTTCAGCAGTAGCGAACCCTGTGTCCAAGGGAGTTCGTGGCCTATCCGGGTCCCCTAG